>VWYI01004835.1:5504-58702 GCA_013399455.1 Anthoscopus minutus | reverse complement strand
GAGGGAGGGAGGGAGGGAGGGATTGCGTTGGGCAGGGGTGGGAATGGGGCACGTCCCCAGCTGCAGAGCCAGTGTGGGCAGGGGTGGGAATGGGGCACGTCCCCAGCTGCAGAGCCAGTGTGGGTGGTGTGAGTGCTGTGTGGATGGACAGGGAAGGGCAGCACCCTCGGGGCTCCCACCAGTCCTTCCACTAGCCCCTCCTGCTGGGGTCCCTGGCAGCCTGAGCCCAGCAGAATCGTTGCACCCTGCAGAGGCTGATGAAGCTTCTGAGGGCTTCCTTAAGGAAACGATGGCCTGGGAGAGCTAAGTGAGGAAAATCACAGAATAAATCAGGTTAGAAGAGATCTCTTGTCAACTAGACAGTGGCTAGTGCCACACTAAATGCCACATTGACTCTTTTCTTAAACATCTCCAGGTATGGTGACTCCACCACCTCCCTGGCAGCCCATTACATTATCACCTTTGCTGTGAAGAAATACCTCATGTCCAACCTGAACTTCACCTGGCACAGCTCAAGACTATGTCCTGATGTCTTGTCACTGGTTGTCTGGGAGGAGAGGCTGACCCCCACCTGGCTACAGCCCCCTTTCAAGGAGTTCTAGAGTGGTAAGGTCACCCTGATTCTCTTCTCCAGTCTAAAAGAAGAAGGGAAAGCCTGGGCAAGAGTAGCTTGCCTTCCTTAAAAAAAATAAAAAGAAAGAAAGAGAAAAAAAAAGAGGAAAAAAAATGAAAATGGCGGCTAAAGCCTAATTGTTGAGGAGGCTTAAACTTGGGGTTTTTCAGTTTGTTGGCAATGCAAGGGATATCACGGCATACCTCTTCCCTCTACCCTTCCAAACTGCTAATCTGCCAGACACAACCTTTGTCTACTGCCCCCACCATGTATTGTGGCAGTGGGTAGAAGCAGGAACAATTTTTAAGGAGCTGAAAGTACACGGCCTTTGCTGGCAAGGAGGGAGGAATGACAGGAAAGGTCAGCACTGGATTCAGGATGTGTGGAGGTCTGGCTGGCACACTCACCATGAGTACCTGCTGCCTTGCACTCAGCAGAGCCCTAAGCCTGAATGCTTTATTCCCCCAACAAGTCATTATGCCAGCTTTCTCAGGCTGAAGTACTGGCAAAATAGGACAGGTGAAATGAGGGTGTACTCTTTGAGGTGGTTTCATAATAATTAAATTTTCATTTACATGGAGCCTTTCAACTAAGGCTCCCTTCTAAGCTGCTTCTTCCGTGTTTCACAATCGGATGGACTGAAGGATAACCAAAATGAGTGTCATGTGAGAGAAAAGGGCTGATGAACCCATATTTTCCCATTCCAACTACCTTCAGCCTCCCATTGGTTTAAGCAAAAGTTACTGGCACAGGGTTGCCTCAGATTTCGTGGATTTGCCCATATTTTTGCAAAGCATCTCAAGTAGGAGGGAATTGGAAGCAGGGACCAAGCTAAAAGTAGTAAAAGACCTGCAGTAAAAAAGACAGAAGTAGTCCTGCAGTCACTGGTAAGTAGCTAACAGAAGATGACAGAAATGTTCTATTCCCACATTATATTTTTCACAAAGCTATCCTTTCTGCAATGCTTTAATTAAGTTTGTGTCAGCACTTCTATTACATCCACCTTTCTAGCCTCTATATTTTTGATGTGAAACTTGTCTGCCTGCATCTCTTGCTTTCACAGGTCATTGAAAGGTACAGTGACATTCATGTCTTTCTGGCCTGCAGAGTACGCAACTGAGTTCTCCCATCCAGGCACATATATGTCTTCTCCTACTATGGAGAAAACAAACATGGTAGAAGAAGTTCCTTGGGATTAAGCATTGATTGCTTGGGAGTAGAGGTGTGGTTACCCAGGTTCCCAGCAGCTGGATCCTGCCCCAGTCTTTAGCTCTGTGAACCACTAGGGCCAGGCACCCTCCAAAGAAGCTTTCTGAGCTTGTGTAGACACTGACTTCTGCAAATGATTTACAAGAATGGGCAGGCAGAGTGTAGCTGTGCCTCTACACAGTGTAAGCAACTGCAGTTGGCTATCAGCAGCCGTGGGAAGATAGGAAACATTTGCCTGTGTGTGGTTTCAATCTTCCCATCCAGCACTAGGAGGAGCAGACAGCAAAACCAGCTTTAAATTGCTCTTGTGCTTTTCTGGTGCTGGGCATATATCCACAGCGCTGGTCTAATTGTTAACCATGGCCCAAAGGGAAATTTTATTAGCCCAAAATTACCACCGCGCCAAGACAGCACTGTCATACACCTCTCTCACCAGAAGGGCAGACAGGAGAGTGGCACATTGCTCACCAAAGCCCAAGGAAATCAAAACAACAGTGCACAAGGTGATGCTTTCAAATAGAGTTGAATTTCAGCCCACACTGATAGCTTTGCACCAATGAAGCAATGAATCTTAGGAGATGAAGCCTTCTCTCCTGTCCCCTACACTGCCACTGTGCCTCGCTTTTCCTTGTTTGACATCGCAGTACCCTCTTGTCTTCTACATGCTCACCTCCTACTGCAGCCATGCCATGTCCCTGTCACCCCACCACCCAAACATTTCATCTCACACCCCTTCCTGTCACACACACCACCAGACCTGACTTGCCCCCTCTTGCCACTTCCCCCCGCCCCAGTTTCCCCATTGCTTCCAGGTCTGGCACAACTCAGCATTTCCAGATCCAGGGTCTACAGCCACACCTAGCCCTGAGTGCTGGAAGCAGGAATGGCAGGACAGAGTACAGCCCTCACACCAAAGCAGAGACTCGTGTTTGAGACATGCAGGAGCTCTTGTGGCAACCATCCTTTGGAAGGGAGTGATGCTAGCTTCCATGTGCATCTCACATTTTTCTTTGTTGGATGCCTCCCTATAGTGATTTTGGTGCTATTCAAAGTGCCCTGAAACGGTGTTGTTTATTGCTGCTGCAGGCTTCCCTCCAGCAGAGACCTGCCACTGCTGACCCTTGCTCCAGTGTGTGTGTGCTAAATTAACTCCCATCCCCTTCCTTTAGGTTTTCTCTCCCAAGAGAGCAAGTGCTTTGAAGAGTAATCCCGTCAACCTGTCACCCCAAGTCCCGGAAACTCGTTGTTGCCATGGTTACTGTGCCCAATTCAACTGGTGGCTCTGGCACTCGAACTGCAGCCAGGCAAAAACATCAGCGCTCCCCCCCTGACCTCCCCTCCCAGCATATATCCAGCTGTAGCATCAGCTCTGCAAGCAATAAGTTGCTGCTCTGAATCTTGTTTTTCTCTTTAAGGAGTTTTGGCTGACAGTTGATTGTTGGTGCCACTGACACAGGGTAAAACTAGTTATCACAGATCAAATGGAAGTGCTGGAGAATTGCATGGGAGTGTCAGAGGAGGGTTTCAGACTCCTTGCATGATCTCTTAGCAGTACTGTGACTATAAATGTGTTTCCTCAGGAGCTGAACATTGACATTCCTCTCTGCACATGCCAGAGGCCCAAATAGCCAGCTCAGAAGTTAGGCTGGGGTGCTCTCTAAGCACACTGGCCTCAACTTCTGCCATGCAGACACTCAGTGTCTTTGTGCTGCAGCCATTGCTGCAGAAGGACACAAACATTACACATTCACATTCATATGTAGTGATAGCCAGGTCATCAAGAAATTCCTCTCTTCAGGGATAATATTTACATCAAAGTCTTTACAGTAAGCAGAATGCCCAACTGCAATGCTTCTGCTGCAGGATGGGCTTCAAGTGTCATCTTTTGGAAGCAATGTATAGCTATGAATAAGCAAAACTAGCACTGCCAGCACAGTAAGAGCAGCAGTGCAAACAGATATCTGTTCTGGATGGCTCCAACAGGTATTCTTTGCATTTACCTGCTTAGGCTTCAGCTCATCTCCAAAACTATGTGCAAAAGGCTAATCTGTGAACACACATTTAAGCTGCTGACAGGCAAAGCTACCTCATATTTCATCAGCCCTGTGACTGAGGGGGGAAGAGGAAGATTTGCTATTTTATTACCTGGTTTCCTTTCCAATAAATTTTGCCTCATTTTTCTTTTTATGCAAGGTTCCTTCTGACCTAAGGCTCTTACAGATGTCAGCTTCTTCCAGAGATATCCCTTCTTCCATTCCCACAGCACAGGCTGTCCTGTAGAAAGACACTACAAGACACAGAAAGACCCTACAGGAGGAATCACACTAGGTCGTGCTAATTAATGGCTGTCTCAGATGCAAAAGGAGGCAAACTTGGCATGGCATAGTGTAGAAAATTCTGGTTTGATTTGCAACCACTTTTGATCTTAATCACATACTGCCCATATGTATAACAGTGCACCTTGTGTAAAATCACACAAGTCAGCAACACATTATTGGCAGGACAGCCTCTGTCAGCATTGACAAATCTAGAGGGAACAATGGCCCCAGAAATGTGTCAACTACTGACACCATCCCACCACGGTGACAATTTCACTGTAAATGGGTGGTCTGATTATACCAGTGATCACTCCTCAGTAACACAGTACAGTTTGTACCAAATATCACAGAGTAAAACCAGGTGTCTCTTTTGCTGACCTTTTTTTAACCAAGTTCTCTGTAGTTTGCCAAAATAGTTTTGTTCTGTTCCTACACTGCTCTTCATAAATGGACTGATGAATAATGATACAGAAACTTGCTCTGGTTTCATGCTGTTCAAATCTTCACAGTCTATCAAGGAACAGCCTCACTAGCTGCTTTTCCTGTGCAATTTTACAACTTCAGTGTTTTAAAAGTAGTGTTCAAACCATGCTTTGCGTTATACAGTGATATATGGAAGTCTATGCTCCAAAGAGTTTACAGTCTGAGACCTATTTATTTGCCAATAAGATGTAGCTTTAATAAAAATGTGTGTGTACTATTCATTCTTGCTAGGAGGAATGGGATAGAGAACAACTCCCAGACTTTCTGTTTCACCACGAAAACTATTAATTACAGCACGCTCTTTCAAAGGGAAAATCTGGATTTTTGGCTAATAAAAACAATATTTGTTTTTCTTACAAAGTTTCTTCAACTGAATTTCATTGTGGAAAAAATAAAAATTAAACCTGAGTATAACCTGTTGATGTTGGTAAGCACAGCTTAGAATAAAGCAAATCAAAGTAATAATCCATGACTTTTGAAGGTACCAGCTACTATGACCATTGCAGGGATGAGTTAAGTGAATATGAGTATTATGTATCTTAAATGGTGAGCACTGACTCCCAGAAAAGCATCTGTTCTTGTATTCACCTCACACCTTTCTGCCCTAGGCTTTACTAGACAGCTGCTGTCCCATGGCAATCAGCCACCTGAGCAGAAGTTAGACCTGGGGAAGCAGCCACTACAGGAGACACTCCCCAGTTACAGAGAGACAGACTGTGAGGGGATGTTAAGCATGTGTGACAAGAGTGAGAAAGTGCCAGGGATTTTCAATTGCCATAAAGGTGATCAGGACTTTGACTGAAGTTTCATCATGGAGATCCTGGCAAAGTAGATTGATTTGCCTGCTTTAGATAACGACTAAGCTTGGCTGGTTGAATGTGAAACCTTATTCCAGACAGTCAGAGTATTTGGATACTGGAGGACACCAAAATTAAATCCTGCCATCAGTTGCCTCTTCCACTACATCATGGAATACTAGGATAAAAATAAACCACAGAAAATAAGTGTCACTGTGATTTCGCCAGAACAGAGGTAAATGCTATACCTACCACTTGACTTGAGCATTTTGACTCCAAGTTGAGGGGTCTGAATTTTGAGATTCAAGCTGATTTTGAAGTGCCATGAAACCTTTGTAACATACTGCAGTGACATTGAGGGTACTTTCCTGTGACATGCTTTACTTCAGTCTTGCTCAGGGTTCTTAAAAACAGCAGCATTCCTGTCGGTTTCAGAAAACTCAAGGCTTGTGGACCCTGCAGAGCTGACCAGCATGGCAGTGCAAAACCTGTACTCTGTATAGATCCACTATTCTCTGGGTAATCTTCATTTCAGCTGCTTCTAAAAATGAAAAACTATTCCAGGGGAAATAATTTTTTCCAAAACAGCCCCCATCTGAAAGATTTATTTCAGAAAATCTCAGTTATATGGAAAAAGACACTATCAAAGCAGCATGCCAGGTCAGCTACAGCAGTTACTTTCCAGGCCTACCCAGCCCTCTCTTGATTCATATTGCTCTGGCCAGGATAAAAATCCCTTGTGCTTACTTGTCAAACAAACCAAACCTCTGGGACGTGGCTCTCAATACATAACTGTGCAAGCACTAAGATGCCAGGATGATGAGCTCTCTACGAGCACCTCCACAGCCACTATTAATGACGGTGCTCTAAAGCAAGTGCAAACAGTCACACGCTCTTAATGCTTAAACCCCAGCAAATGTGTTTAATCCCACACAATAGCTCTGTTATACTGTGTCTTAAAGCTGTGGTCGGCCAGGGAAGTGGTGGCCACTTCTCACATATATAACGTATATCAAACATATTCAGTTTGGCAGGAAGACAAGAAGCTGGAAGTGTCACACTGGAGCCTAGCCCCCTGACAGCATGAGACATGTGCTTGTAAGCTGTCTCAAGGAGGATATTTGATTGCCCTCTTTCTTCTTCTGCCTCTCTCCCAACAAAAGTAGAGTGACCTCCCCCATGACCTGGCAAGTGCTGAAATTCCCCAAACACATTTTTCTGTTGTGCCCCAACGCTGAACAAAAGGAAACGAAGCAGCCTCGATATACTTGAAGTATGGAATGAAAATAATAGCTGGCTCCTGCTCGCCCTGCAAACGCCGATCTTTACCTCCTCCCCAGCACGGTTTGCACTGCCTCCCACGCTTATCTGCTGTACTGTCGGCAGCTATTTCGGATTTCTACCCTTATTTATTTATTTATGCCTTTATTTATTTATTTGGAGAAGGGCAGAGTGGGGGGCGGGCGGGGGAGGGGGGGGGGTCTATGTAATTGCAGTTTACACTGCGTTCCCACGCTACTATTGTTTGTGGCTTTGTTTCCTATTCCCATCACGTGTGCTAATTAGTTGGAGCCGCTGGCTAGCTGGGAGGCGTGTGTCTGGAGTAAAAGCAGAAAGATCACTTCCTGGAGGGATCTAGGCAATCTGAACAATTCTTTGCTTTACTTTCAGCCCTCTCCCTCCCCCCGGCTTTACCACTCAGGGAAGAGAGAAGAAGTGCTGATTGTCAAGCACTAGACACCGGAGAGGCACAGATTCTCTTCTGAAAAGGAGCAACTCACAGAGACAGAGAAAATTGGGCTGGAAAGAACATCTCATCTGTGTTTGACACACCTGAATTTTTAATTTTATTTTTTTTATTCTTCAGAAATCCCCAATGTCTTTCTGTTGTGGCTAAGAAGGTAAAAGCACCATTAAAAAAAAAATCCTCAGGTTATTTTAGCCTGCCCTTAGGAAGTGAGTCACTTTTTTATGGCAAGGCTAAGCTAGCTCATGCCATGGCCTGCAAAATGAAATGAGACCCAGAGAGAGAGGGAGGATTACCTGAGTCATGGCATTTGCTTATTATTGCAGGCGTCAGACAGCAAGGCCAAGTCACACAGCAGCACCAAGTACCTGTGCGTGGATCAGGTTTTAGACTCAACATTGGATTTGCTTTAGGTGTTTTGGTTTTTTTTTAAAAAAAAAACCTTTTAGATCTCTAGTTAAAGCCTCCTGCCCATATACCTGGTGCTTTTCAAATGATGATCACACTAGACCCCCCCTCAGATCCTGCAGGCAGCATGTAGCCTACACAGGCATCAAGCTGGAGCCGTAGGAATTGCAGGAGCCCACCGACCTCTGCTGTCATGTCAGCAGCCTTGGCTAAAGCTGTCCTCACCAGCCAGTCAGCCCTGGGGCCATGCTTCTCTAGCATTAATAGTCCTTGTCCTGCCAGTCCCGAGTGCCTCTCCACGCTCTGCAGCTCGGCATGCGAGGAAAACAGAGCGGGGCTGAGAGCGTGTGCCAAGGGCGGTGCTCCAGCGGCAGCGGGCAGGGCTCGGGCGCTCCGGGAGCCCTGCAGGGAGCATCGGAGCTGGGGCTCTTCTCATTCCAGCCGGGGGCCGGAGTGCCCGATGCCTGTGCTGCCGTGCACAGGCTCAGCAAAGGCACAGCAAGCTCAGGAGGAGGCAGACCCTACCCTCTTACATGGAAGGGGGGCTGCCAAGCGCTTACCCAGGAACACAACACGGCCTAAGTCTGTGCTTCTCTTCCACCAAGGGGAAGCAGAGGTGTGCTGCTCATGACCATAGTCAGGCTTAGTGCAAGTATGGCCTATGCTCTCCTGTACAACTCTGATGCAGTTAAAGGAAAGGCCCAAAGAAAGAATTGTCTGCCTTGACACTGTGGATTGCAGCTAGGCAAAAATTTCCATCCTTCAGGAAATTCAAAGATTTCCACGCTTTTCTTTTGCTTTCACTTGGGTTACAGAGAACTGAAATATCTCAAGTCTATTTGGTTTGGGGTTTTCCTGTTCTTTCAGTGGGGAAAACAAGTCCTATGTTTCAGAAACAGTGAAATGCTTCCCCGTGAGTCAGCTCAGCTTTAAAGGCCATTTCTGTGAGTCACATTAATACTTGGATGTTGTCATTTATGTTATCCCCCAACCTTGGTTTTTTTTAGAAACTGAACCCCCTTTCTGGCTTACCTGTCTCATGACAGCCTCTTCAGCTCAGGGTATAGGACAATATCTTGCATTATTGAAGGCACTGACTGAATGGCTGGCCCAGGGAAATGCAGGGTAATTTTTCCTGCCACGGAAATAAATGTTTTTCAGAGTTATTGTGCAAGGCTTCAGAAGTGGTGTCCTCATACCATCATGCACATCCTGCTTTCTGCTCATAACTGCTTGTGCCATTTACAAACACTTCACATCCATGCAGTAGCTCCAATTGCTTTTGCCAGTAAATTGGGAAAACATTTGCAGTCTAGCTTTCAACGAGATAAGGACCTAGAATTTAAGGAGAGGTGAGCAAGTAGCTGGTGACCCAGCACGCTGCAGATGAGCAAGCACTTCTGGTTGCCCCAGTAGGTTGGAAACCAGAGTCAGGCTCACTCACTGTGAATGTGGAGAAGCTTAGAGAGGGAAAGATGTGCAGAATCCACCCTGCATCATGGCCTGCTTTACTCAGGAAACTCAGGTGGCCAGTGAGAAAGATGCCATGACTTGGCCCCCGGTTTATATCTTTCCAAATAGTCCTGAGCAATGTCCTGTCAGATCTTCCTCTTCCTGGTGGAAAGCATCCCTCTCCTTCAGAATGGCTACAGTATTATTGAGGGGAGCACTAGGCTTTCCCATAGTACTAACAGTTGACAGTCTGCTGCTTTTTGCACCTGTGGTCTTCCACTGACTGCAAACACTGCAATTTCTTATTATTTATTTCTTTTATAATGCAACTCACAAACTGCTCCAGACACTGACCTCCCAGAGAGATTGCTGATCAGACAGAATTGCACAGCAGGGAGTGGTGAGTACTCTGTTCAGATATCTTTTAAGAATATGTGAGGACCACAAACATCTTTGCACAAGTAACCTGAACCAAAGGAAAAATAATCTAGCAAAGCAATTTTGTGCACTGTAACAATTACAAGGCTTTTTTCAGAACTAAATCTAGTTAATTATTTTTTAGTTCTTGCAACTCATTACTTATATTTAGAAATTAAAAAGCTCCAACTAGAACAAAAAAACCCAGCCCATCAGTGAGTCATTCAAAAGTTCTCTGTTCTTTTTCCTGTTTTCTCACTGAATATGGAAAGTGGCTCATGATTTGTGTCCTGATATGCAAAGCCTATATGAGCCTGAGGGAGCTTCACTCAGACTTGATGGCCACAGTAGCCTACAACAGACACTTCAATGGAACAGAGCTCCAGCTAAAAGAGGCTTCTGGGTGCACTAGTCACTAGTAATTGCAAAATGTTCTGTGAAGATGTCCACGCTTTCTGGAGCAACAAATTATGTGAACAACCCCATTTCAACTTTCTTTCGGTGTGTGTACTGGTACAATATACTTGGTTACACACAAAAAAAATTTAAATGGTGCTTTTCCATGGTCAGCAGAATAAATCAAACCTTGTTTTCTATGGAGCAATGCTCTACATCCTGATTCTGCCCCAGAATCTGTACCTGCCAGTTTGCTCCATGGTGCTGCTGCCTGCACCCACAGGCTGGCACGTGGGCAGGAAGCAGAAGATGCTGCAGTGAGCAGAGGGCTTGGGCATGATGACTACCCAGATCAAATCCTCTGGCATGGCCAGTGGAGGAGAACCAATCTAGGGCCCTTTTCTTCACCAGGTTTTCATGAAACCTGTAGGATATCCATTAGTTTGAATCTGCCAGTCATCAAAGGCGGTGCTTGGTAGCAAACAGGCTTCAGCATTATTGAGTTTGCAGTGTCTGATCAAAAAATACATAAACAGCAAAGCAAATAAAAGAGATGGTTGCTGAAACTTGGTTGCCAAAGGAACTACATTTAAAAAGCACCTATTTTGAGTACTAAAAGGTTTCCCTGTGGATTAGGAGGAAGATTTTATTTCCATCCTTAGAGGTAGTAGTAGCAATGATATTGCTGTAGACATAATGGTATAAATAAACAAAATGCAGGGGTTTCTGGAAGAGTCCACGTCTTTAGATCTAAGGTTTGTGTATCCAGTTTACCCACTTTCTCAGTTATATTGCCTGCTCTAGTAAAAGGTACTCCCTTTTTCTTTTTTTTCAAACTTTGCCTCTCTTAAGGATTTGGAAGAATCTTGGACACTGAAGTATTGGGCCTCAGAGTAAGTACACAGATGAGATAGTTAATCAGTCACTCACAGATTGTTTCTGAGATAGGAGAGCTTTCATACTCCCCCTTGGAGAGTTCTCAGATTTGTGATGACTGAAAATTGGGGGATGGTTTCAGTACTGCATTTACAACTACAGGAATGTAGAGTCCACCTTTAAATTGAAAATATTTGCATAAAGCATTCAGGTATTATAAAGGAAACTGATTACTTTATACCAGTTGGATTACAGCAAGCCAATATTGACTTCAGGTTTTGGTTGTCAGCAAGATTTATTTTACTCAAAGTAAATATTGACTGTGGCACCGCCAAGGCCAGTATTTACTTTGGAGGAATATCAATCTTGTGGCTCAAAACTGGAAGTCGATATCATCATTGTTACACTTTCTCATAAGTAGTAGGGAGGAGGGGCTTTGACTAATGGGAAACATATACATAATTTAAGATGCAGCGAAGAAAAGAAAATATGGAAAGACAGTAACTACCTTGGACCAGTAAAAGATAGGAGCTGCTGGAAGGAACCAAACAGTTAGAATATTATAACTCCCAGGGACATCCTTCCTGCAGACACTGGTTGTTGATCTGTTGAAAAGTAAACAGCAAGAAATGTAAGTGGTAGCTGCCATCAGGAATAGTATAATAAATGTGACAAGAATTTCTGTTCCCAGAACTGTCAGTTCTTTGAACTGTCAGTTGATTTTGTTTTAATACTCTGTAAGCCCTACAAAATACAACACGCCTGCTCTGTCATGGGATAAGTTTAGAAAGCCATTGAAATTGTGCTTATTGGAGTCTTTGTCACTTGTGTCTTGTAAAGAAATACAGCATCTAAACTTCAACCAAGAGGAAGATAAGGAGTCTGTTTGGATTTGAGGCCACTAACATGGAAAATGCTCAATGTTGCATTTTACTCTGTTGGTGAAACTGGAGGAGGGCATTAAATCCATAACTGTTATGTTATCCATGAAATCTCTTGGCACATGCACACACACTGTGTTCCTTGATACAACAGTGCTTTCCTAGTTTAAGTGCTAGAAGAATATAAAAATAGCCATTTTCCTGCTAATGTCAGAGGTAATCCTAATAA
Source organism: Anthoscopus minutus (assembly GCA_013399455.1). Lineage (NCBI taxonomy): Eukaryota > Metazoa > Chordata > Aves > Passeriformes > Paridae > Anthoscopus > Anthoscopus minutus. The sequence continues at coordinate 46,876 of VWYI01004835.1, read as the reverse complement.
TTACAGAGACAGACAAACAGTCCTCAGGACTCCATGGGGCTGGAAGAGGTGGGGTGCTTCCCTGCACAGAGCCTAGGTGTAGTGTGGACACCCTGGGTTGGGGAAGCTGAGGAAGCTTCCCCCAGGGGGATGTTGAGGCTCCTTCCCCTGTTCCTGTGTCCCTGGGCCACTCTCTCCCTGTTCCCTGGCTGACCCCTGGTCTGGGGCTGCAGCAGTCGAGGATCCCCCCTGGCCCAGGCAGGAGGAGGAAGCTGGGCCTGGGACATGTGGGTGCCCGGGAACTCTGAACATCTCGTTGTGCTGCTGAGTTAAACATCTGTGGATATTATACAAAGGCCCCGGTTGCTTTTTTACCCTGGACTTTACCAGCTAATATTCAAGCTGCAACAGTGTAGCAGTGTGCAGGAAATACTATCAGGTAACCCCTGCTGTGAAGAACCAGGACAAGTCTCGCAAGGACTGTGGCTGGTTTCCCAGAGGCCTGGTTTGTACCACCACATTTCTGCTGGTAGAGGATGAGTTTGATGCAGGCCACCTAAAATACACTTCCTCAGCTATGAAGCCCTAGCCTAAGGCTAGGACTGACTCCTAGCCAAGGAGAGTTTGCAGCTGCTGGAGCTGAGACCTTCCTGACCTAAAGCTCAGCACCCTCCAGATGTTGATAGAGACAGAATTGGGTCTGTGGAAGTCCAGCCTTGACACAGACATCTCTGCCAAGTGGTGCCAAAGACTGTCTGTGAAGAGTATGTACTGGGAAAGGAAAGCTGCGTGGCACTGAACTGCTTCTCACTTGCCAGCTGCATTGAGAGGCACAAGTGGCAGGGGCATCACTTCCCAAGCTAAAGAACGTGACAGGAGTCAGGTCTCTGCAGCAGGCCATTCGCTCTCTCAGGAAAATCCTCAGCTGGTGGCTTACAGCTGGATTTGCCATCATACAAACACACAGCTATAATGTTTGCCTTTCAAAAGATCTACGGACTTAACAGCTGTTGTGGCAATTGCTGCGAAGAACCGAGCTGAGCTTGTTAGAAACACCAGCTTCCTTGCTTCATGTGTTAGCTCTGTTTGTATGTTGTAGCCCTCCAAAATGTAGGCATCAGAGCTGAGAATATTCATACTGACTTTCCTGCACCTGTCCACTCCTTCTGCTTAGCTGTGCTTGTGGCAATGCCAAGCATCCAACACTGGTGAGTTCCCATTTAGAGGCTTTGCTGTGGCCAGTCCTGTGCATGAGCAATGAAGCTCTTCAGAGAGCTTCCAGGACACTCAGCATAGAGGAGCAGCCCAAGTCATCCAACAGCAATGGTAGCTTAGGTCACTACGTGTAAGTCACTTAGTAAAAGTGACTATATATTTGAGGTGAATAAATGTCAGCCTGCTGTGAAAGGACTCAGTGATGTTAAGTTAGTGGATGTTAACAAGATGATATCGGGGTAACGTGATCATCTATTGCATTTGGCCAGGTAGCAAATTGCTATTTTATTAATTTTATTTCTTCCTGTATTTTTATGGTTTGGTTTAGAAGATTGAAGAAACTTTGGCTATGGAATTTTCCTTTTTTTTAAGCAAATAGATGTGAATTTTGTCCCACAGTTCACATGAAAATAATGCAGTCCTGACTCATGCAAAGGCTAAGGAAAACAATGGGTTTGGAATAAGATACTTCCCCTGCATGACTGCCTCAGAATATGGTAGGAGGGAACTCCAGAAAGTAATGAACAGCAGTCATTTCATATGACATCCACAAGACACAGGGTTTTTCAGTTGCCACATGAGGCATATAGTCCCCAAGATGAAAAACTGTCACATACTAAAAGATCACATGAAAGCACCTCATCTTGGTGGCAGCATTTGCTCTCATAGTGGTAAGAGGCTGAGTTCCGGCTCAGATAGTTGCTCGTGTGTGTGTGTGTGTGTTCATCTTGATTTGCTATAACTTTAATGCATCTCACTTTTTTTTTCATGTGAACTTCTTTCTTTCATAGTAAGTTGCTGTTCCCAAGGCTGGGGCACATCCAACCCCTTCCTGCATGTCAAGCCTTCAGCTTCAGTCATGAAACAAACATGGGTTCTCCCAGTGGGCTGATGTGTGCAGCAACCAGGCCGTAATTGGGTCCCTGAGGACGGTTTAACATCAAGATGAGATGAGGTCTGTGGCTTTGACCAAGGCAAGAGGCCAAGGGAGGAAATGAAGTGGGACCCAGGAGGTGTTCTCCTTCACTCTCACCTCCCATGTCAAGAAAGGCGTAATGATGCATTTTGGAAGAGATATTTATTTCTGTTCCTGGCATTCCAAATTATTTTATTGCCTGCATTTGTATAGTTTCTTTGGTTTCTTTGGCTTTAGTGAAATTCCTTCCCTTGCTAAGATTCATAATATTTTTTATAACTGACCATGCAAGTGGTCTGGAACACCGTTGGCCTCTTTGGGAAATAATTACTGTTTGTGTGGTCTAATAAGTGGTCCCAGAGGGTTCAACATGAAATAGACAGGGTCTGCAGGAAAGAAAACTATGTGGAAACTCGTGCAGCCTCACTAATCTGCAAGGAGCAAAACAAAGTTGTACCCTGGGGTAAGAACCAGTAGCGACTCACTTAATTGCTACCATGTCAGCGTGTGAAACTACTACCTCCTCACAAGCTAATGCAAACCTGATGCGCTCAGATTTCTGACTGAGACCAGCTAAATATCACTTCAAATGAGCAGATAATCCCCACAACAGATCTGCAAGGCAGCCAGGGCTGTTTGTTATCTGAGCCTGGTGAGGCGGCCAGTGATGAGGACATGGACAGCCCAGAGCGGTCACCTTTAACGTGTAATGGGTATAAATAGTGGCCACTGCCTCTGAATCCATGTCCCTCCCTCATCCACCTCATTTATCTTTCCCATGGTGAGGAAAGTCAGACAGAGGTGATGAGAGCAGAAGGTGAAGCCCCTTTGATTAGACCACAAACAACCACTTGCATTTCAGTCCCATTTCCTTCCTTCCCCTAAGGTGTGCTTGAATGAGTGCTTGGTCTCCCAAGTTCAGTAAACTCCACTGTGACTGCATGAGGTGGAAATGCAGATGCAGGGGAGGAGGCCACATGCTGATCTGCTGCCCCAGATTTGGGATCAGAAAGTCATAATTCAAAATCCTTTGCCCCAGCTGGACCAACCCCAGGAAGCCTGCCTAGAGGTAGTGATGTCGTGGCTGACTTTATGCCTGTGTCCCCTTCATCATGAGACAACATTCCCGTGGCTGCCCTTCTGCAGATCACTGCCCCAGACCAGGTCATGTGATGGCCTGGCTTGGCTTGGATTGTGAGAGCAATGAGTTGCTCCAAGAGCTAAGTCCTGTTCCCAGTGCTCTGGCTGCAGTCCTGGAGCTTTGCTCCCAGTGTGCCCAGACGTGCTTACACTGTCCAGCCCCACAGTTCCTGGCCAGGCACTCAGGAAGGCTGTGGTAAAGCCAGGAATAAAACCATTGCCAAAGACCTCCTGTCAGTCCTGCACTTGCCCTAATCACTAGATTGCACTTCTGTTGCTTCACCCACTACACAAGATTTCTTCTTTTTTGGTATTTTCAGTGGGACACTCTCCAGTTTCCAGTGGATTTTGGACATGGTAAACAAACCAGGCTGCTGTTTGTTTCTTTTAGGTGTATGTGAACACTATTAGATACAAATTCCAGTCTTTTCTTTGAAATGAATCAAAATTCAGAAGTGTGAAAAGTTCTCTTACAATGCTTTCCACGCTCCTGTAAATCTTTCCTCTTTTAATTAAAGCTACAGGAGAGTGAACATGACAGTGATGTGGTGTCTGCCATGTCACGCACTGCAGCCACTGAAGGACGGCTCCCATGGATGCTTGGTGGTGCACCAGGCACCTTTTGGCACATGGCAGAGATGACCTCATTCATCACCAGCAGAGATGCTATGGAGACAGTGGGTAGGTTCACAAGGAGAGGCAGTGCCAAGGCAGTGCCAAGGCATTGCCCAACTGTGCATTCTGCATACACCATTATTATTGTTTTATCTGAAAATACTGTGACATTTCCTTACTAGTTTTCATACAAGGAAACTGTTTTTGAAAGAAGTAGCAGGCAGATTGTTAGGAGGAAAGGGGCAATGAAAGAGGAGAGAGTATCTGTCTGAGACTGATCAGAGGACCTTTTAAGCAGGTTAGGGTAACAGTACCCAGCTTCTTTTTCAGGTCCCTCAGGGTCCTGACTTTGCATCCAAAACATGACCTCTTGTTTGTGTGGCATGTGCAGACAGCAGAAGAGAGACATTTATCTTCTGTGACCAGACAACACCCTGAACAACTTGTAGGCAAATAGGTGTTGAGGACCACAGGCCATTGTGCTGTTGCCAGCAGCAGAAGAGCTGGCTCACACCTACAGCTGCTCTGTAACCTGTGGGGGGTCAAGAGGAGTTAAACAGCTCATGGAGTGTGCAGTTTCAGATGTCATAGAATCACAGAATCATGGAATCACAGAATGATTTGGGTTGGAAGAGACCTTAAAGATCATTTTGTTTCATCCTCACTGCCATGGACAGAGACCTTTTCACCAGACCAGGTTTCTCAAATCTCCATTCAATCTGGCCTTTAACACTTCCAGGGATGAGGCATTCACAACTTCTCTGGACAGCGTGTTCCAGTGCCTCATTATCCTTAATAAGCTGTGTCATTGGTAACCTTCTCCCCACCACACACCAGCAGCAGCCCACCAGCTCTGACAGGCGCACCATCCCCATTTCTGCCCATCCAGGAAACCTTATAATGCACACTCAATAATTTCACTCACCCAGAGAGCTGGTGCTGGTAACAGAGTTGACATCAAAGGGCAGAATCCCCTGATTTGCACTGCCTGGCCATAAATTGACTGAACTCTACCCCCAGCACCCCATCCCTATGACCTCTGAGGTGCTATATTTACCAGGGCACTCTGTGTGCTAAGTCAATGTGGAAATCAGGTTAGTCATACTTTCCTGGAAGTGTGATCTTGCCCTGCTTGGCTGCAATCTGTGAGCTTCCCCAGCACCACAAGCACTTTCAAAACTGAATGCTTTTCCAGTGGAAAGCCTTCCTGCTCTATTGTGAAGCAGGACTGAAATGATTTGCATTGGGAGCCAGCAAGAATTCAGGTTGAAAAAAAAAGAAAAGAAAGGGGTGTGCTGAGGTGGCCATATCACTGTGTTTCACACGGAGGTTTGCTTTCAGCTCAGAAAGGATCAGTGGTTATGTGAGACAGGAGAGTCCTGCAGGGAAGTCACAGTTGTGGATTGTTCCCTAGCTGAAATGCTGCATCTCTCATGAAAACTGGAACAGCCCCAACACAAAATGTAATTGTTGATCCTTAGCATGTCGTGAGAATGAAAAGAAAAATTATATTGCAAGGAGGCAGTAAACAAGTAAAAAAAAGTTACCTGTTCCAGGTAAATGAAGGGCCAGGATCTCATAGAGACACAATAAATTCAACTTATCTGAAGGACAACATTGTGCTATTTCTTGATATTCCAGTTGGGTGGGTCTTCTCTGAGGTTAAAAGGGCTGGAGAACTCCTGACACTAAGCAGACTCCAACTGTATGCACAGAAATGCTGGCAACTTCATAATCTAAGAAAAGTTCAGAACTATTTATTTAACAGCAATCTTATTTTAATTATGTTTTAGAGTAAATTAATTAAAACATCAGAATAAACTGAAGCACTTCTCTCACCAAAATCCCATTTGGGAGAGAGTTCTGGTTTGAGGAATTGTTGTTACAGAAAGACTCCACAGAAAGCTTCTGATAGCCAGAGTTTCTGGATTTACACTGATTCAGTCCTGATAGCACTGGAATTTCAAAGGTGAAGTATTTGTGCTGTAAGCCCTGATCATCCTCTGCAGAACTGCAAATGGACCCTGTATTGCCTCCTGCCCTGCCATGCTGCATCAGCACCTTCTTCCCCAAAGGCCAAGACCTGTCAGGATAGCTGAGGCTCAAATGTATCTGTAGCTCTGATTTCCCACCTTGTTTAATGGTTACCTCTCATAAAAGCCATGAAAAAGGCTCATAAAGCCATGAGAAACTTTCAGGTTATAAAACTTGCACAGTGTAAAAGCCTCTGTTTTTCATAGTCTTTGTTGTTTTGTACATCCTGTACAACAAAATGTCTTGTGCAATAATCTGCTGCCAACTAGCAGATTATTCTAAAGAAATAATTCCTCTCTTTTTCAGGACAACAAACTGCTTAGCAGCATCTGCAAGGAGGTGGAAGCAATCCCTCTCTGCCCTGCAGCCCCTTCACAGGGATGCACTGATCACCAGTGTCACGCTACCCCCTGGGTGACAGTAGCAGGGACCAGAATCAGTGAGTTGTTCAGCAAGTGAGCGGGCCCAAACCCCAAATCAGTCAACAAGCTGGAGAAGCACCTCCTCTCCTTCCAAGCAAGGCTTTTCAGTAACTGAACAAGATTTCCTAGTCCTAGAGGGTCATCTTGAAGTAGTAATGTTGTCACTGCTGGGAGTCCAAGGCCGAGCTGGGAGACTGCAGCAAGAAACTGTCTGTGTGCAAGAAGAAAGGTCTTACACAGTGCAGGGCAAGGCATGGCTGTGAGCCAAAGAGTGGGGCACCTGCTCCCTCCCCACTGCTCTCCCACATGTTGTGTCAGCTTCACCAGGAAGCTGGTGGGTTGATCTCCTCCAGCAAGGTTTGGCCTGGAAGAATGACAAGATCAAGCAGTGATTTGGTCAGTGAGAGCACAGCTCTGCCCATGGCAACTACTGCAGATGAAAGATAGAGAAGTTGGAGACACTGCCCTACACATCTTGCCAAGTCTCACAAGTGTAATAGAGTATGAAAATCAAAATGACATGAATCTGGGGTCTGCTGTCTTCCAACAACTTCTGGAACAATCCTTACACTCTTTACAAAAGTGATCAAACTTATAAACAACCATGACATTGGGTGTATATATTGTATATTTGCTCTATAAATACTGTACCAGACAGCACTGTAAGGAACTCTGGATAGGCAGTAAGAAACCCCGTGGGGATGAGGCTCGCAAGCAGTCAGAGCTCAAAGATCCCCTTACACTGAGTAACACAGACATCTCTTACAGAAGGAGGTATAAAGATCTGTCCATCTTCATGTGTCTTTCCCTGACCTTGGGTATACTGTGAGCAAGGGGACTGAGAAAAAGATGTACTGGAGAGGACATTTTCCTCACAGAGTCAGCCAGGCTCTGTCTTGAGATTTAATTTCCTGTGAACCAAGGCAGAGTCAGAGCCTCTCAGGTGGCAGGCTGTCTGTGCACTGGGAGTAGCAAACCCCTGTTGTAAGGCTCTGGGCTTACTCTACCTGAACTATATCCATACTCTTAAATAAACAGACCAGGGCTCATGAGGCCAAGTGCCACAACAGAGCTTATATATACACAGCTGAACTTTCTTTCCCCTCAAAAGAGAGTGGCCTTATCTCTTCTGTATTTTGGAGACTGGACTAAAACCATGCCAGAGAGCAACCAGACAACTTGGTTAATAATGGAAGACTGGCCAAGCCCAGCCAGCCAAAGAAACTGTCTGGTGCCAAAGGACACCCTGGTGTGAACCAGGTTCCCAAGGCTGGTCTGGCTGCAGCTGATACAGCTGAAGCAGCTGCCATTCAAAGTGTTCATCATCCCTCCATCTCACACCCTTCAGCAATTCTGCCACCATAGCTGAGGGAATTACTTATCCAGGCCAGGTCAGCCAACCTGGATGAGTTTAAATAGTTTTGGTAGAAGGTTCTTTGAGGACCTGGGTCAGTCAGAGAAATGGAAATTAAGGACTGATTTTGCTATCAACTGTGATGTCTGTAAATGTGAAATGACCTGAAGCCAGGGAAGTTTCCCTCTGGTTGATGTGCAGGCAGAGGATATGTAGTGGCCTGTGTGTACCTTTCATGCTGAGCACAAGTCATTCACTGCTTGTTTCAGTCTGCAGCTCTCTGTGACAAAATGTGACAGTGCCAAGGGTCTGCCTTTACCGGGAAAATTTTACCAGTAGAGAGGGTAGGCCTCCGGTCCAGTCTATAAATGCCTGGGAAAAGCAAGAGAAAAATATCTCTGGTTTTTATATAGCAGGGACCTCATTACAACTCATAGCATACCTGTACATCTTTCCCAGCTCCAGACGACTTCATGGGCTTGGCCAAAGCCTCTCCCTGCTTGCTGCCAGTTGCTCTGGTTTTCAGCCAAGCTGCACAGATCAGCCTCACAGTAAGTCTCTGAGACTTCAAGTGCAGTAAAATGTAGGTCAGATCCTGCCCTGTAGCTGGAGGCAAGCTGCCCTCTGGATCTGTGGAGTCTGTGGAGCCCCAGCTCCTATGTCAGGCATTGTCTCACCCTTTGGCTTGAGTTTTATTTGTGAGAATTAGCCTGGAGGCTGAGAAATTACAAATGGACTGGACAGCGTTTGCAAGTAGAGTTGGGCAGAGACAGGATTATGCAAAGCAGGAGACACTGGAAAATAAAAATACTGAAAAGTTGGTTGCATAATAAAAATAACAATTAATTAAAAAAAAAAATCTGGTCTGTGGATAGGAGCCGTTATAGTAATTTTTTGACCTCTGCTGATCCAGCCCTCGGGGAGACGTGCAAAAGATTAAAGCAGGGGCAAGGAGGCTCTTCCTTCCCCAGCAAAGTCACCGCATTGGGTTCCTCCTGCGGGCGATGGGAGGGTGGCTGGCTGGCGAGGAGGGGCGGCGGGCAGAGGGGTGGCCGGCGATGCCGAGGTGCGATGGCCCCACAGGAGACCGCGCATTGTGCGCGGCAGAGCGAGCCGGCGCTTTGGTGCCAGCCAAGAAAACAAATGCCTTCCCGCTGTCTCCTGGAAATCCTTCCACCGCTCCTGCTGAGCGCTTTCATTTCAAAGCCCGCTGACTTTTTGCCCTTTCTAATAGAGCTTAAAATGTTTCAGTTTTCCAGGCTCCCCCCGCCCCGGCCCTCGGCTCAGAGGCTCTAATGCCGCAGGTTCGTGGGATGCCAGGGCAGCGTACGGCCAATCAAAAGGATTAGGGGGCGGTGGTATCTGAGGGGGACGGTGGTCTTAAGATTCCTCCCCACAGTGGCAGTGAAAAGCTATAAACCCACAAATCTTCAAAAGTATCGCTTAAAGCCAGCAAAATCCCNCTGCCCCGGGCCCGGCCCGCAGCTGCCCGCCCTCCCCGGCCGCCCTCCCGCCGCCGGCCGTGTGTGTGTTTAGGAGGTGCCGTTTCCCACAGCTCTGATCTAATGCAGCTGTAATTCAATCTCCGTGTGACCGGCACTCCGCCGGCGCTCTCCCACCCGCCGGCAGGCTCCTCTCTCCCAGGCTGTGTGTGTGTGTTACACATTTACACTGTCAATCTGACGGGCTCCCCTCAAACAACCCCTCTGTATAGATTTACAATGTCAATCAGGCGGGCTGCGGGGGCTGTCGGTGGCCGCCGCTCCCCCCCGCCGCCTCCGCTGCCCCCGCGGCACGGTCACCCTATACCTGCCACTCAGCCCCGGCAAAAGGACTTTTGTTTAATGGCATTTGTGTGCGGCCACAAAGAGCAAAGGCAGCTGAGGCAGATAAGGCTGAGAACCTGAAACAGATGTAAAAGAGATCAGATCGAGTTTTCTGCGGATCCTCAGCTCCTGTAGAGATTTATGACCCCTTTTAACCCCATTTTAAATAGGTTAAACCGGGCTTGTCTTATACGGACTAAATGAGACCGGTGCTTGTATAGAAATTTACTCAGAGGAATAGATCAGCTCCCCAGTTTTATTCCCTTCCTTATCACTAAGCCAACCCCTTCGGCCACTGCACTGCTCATCATTTAAAAACTTTTCAGTGATCTCATTATAACTCACATCCTCAGAAAGATCACAAAGCTGCCAGTTGACCTTTAGCCCCTGAAGAGTCCTAATTTTGGATTGGCAACTTACAGCTCAACAAGCAAGGCAAGGCAGGCGGACAATAGCGGCTGAGGACAGGGAGCACGGCACAACAATAAGCTGTCCTTGGAAGTGCTGGGCTGCGATTGTCATCCCAGACACAATCATGGGAGACTCGGCTGGGATCGCTTTCTTTTGGCAGACAGCTTTGAACTCTGCTCTTCCCTTCCTGTTTCTCTGTTAATTATAAGTTTCTGCTTCTTCCCAATTACAGATGAATCTGCCAGGGGTGAGAAAAACCAAAGGGACGAATTCTGCTCAGTTGGGGCTGCTGAGCCTCCACTGGCTTACACCGGATTACTCCAGATTTACACTACGGGGCCTGACTTGAGAGGAGATGGCAGCTTAGCAGATCAGGCAGTGGTTTGTTCAAAATGCATAAACCTTGGAGAAGGTTTGGCAAAGCACCATGGTACTCACTACAGATAACAGTCTTGCTGCTGCAGAACTGCCTTATTCCTCTTCTCACAGGCACCAACAGCACCAATTTCTAGAACATCTTGGGTGTCATTTCTTGAGGGCTCCTGCACCACCCAATGGAAGTGGTGACAGCTCCACAGCCCCTTTACAGCTCCAATACCATTGCCTTTACCTGTGAGGTGACCTCATGATTTATTTTTTTTTTAAACAAGAGTATAGCTGATACCAGGAGGGTTTCTTTGCAAACTTTTCTTTGCAAAAAAGACTTTCCCTCTGTCCTCCTAAAATGGAGACTCACAACAAAGCTGCCCTAGAAACACTACCATAAGAAGAACCATGTCAATTATTTCCATTTCATGGGTATTACTGACTCATCACAATTTTCTATCACACTGAGGTTTTGAAGCCAGCTGTAAGAGGTGGAACATATTTCATTATTGTTATGCAGAGATTCTTCTGAAATCCTGCATTTTCTCTGGTTGAGGATGGAGGTAAAAGGGGGAAGTTCCCTAACAGCAACACAAAGAGTGTTCCAACTTGTGGCTGTGCCTCCATCTCTCACGCATGCACCTGTGTCTCCAAGCCTCTAAGAACAGCATCAGAACTAAAAACAGCTTTGCTGTACTCAAAGGAAAATAAGAAATGTGACCATCCAGCCTGTGAGGGAATGAGAGAAAAGTTCTAACTAGAGGTTGTATCTCAAATCGGTATTCATCAGGCACAAGCTTACACAGAAAAGAGCTCCTAACAAGAAGTAAAACAAATAAAAACCAGACATGTTAGAAAATAGAAAGAAGGCTTCTACATTTTCCCACTTTTCTGCTTAACTCCTACCCAGCCCCCAACTCACACCCGTGCAAATGGCCACATATGTCAGGATTTTCCCCCCACAATTTACACATACGTGAGAAAATTCAGCTTGCACCAAGGGGGCAGAAAATCAAGTGTTTGCCACAGCTGCCGGTGCTGAGGGTTCACGTCCATCAGCAAACACCCAGGGCTGGGGAGAGGATGCTTCACACGTGGGCAGCTGCCCCTGGAGATGCAGCATACTCGCCTCAAAGCCCTGTGTCTGGAAGATGCTGCAGGGCTGGGGCTCAGATCAAATCCCAGCCTCTCCTATCCATGTGTTGCTGGAGGAGTTGAAGTTCCTCTGCCTTTGGGCAGATAACATCTCAGTGCCAAGGGTAAGAGGGTAAAAGGCTTCTTGCTTCTTCAGAGGGAGGCTGGGTAGTTTAGCCTAACTTCCTACCTTTGCCATCTCTGCCCCAGCCTGCAAATTAACTCCATCACCCTAAACCCACAAACTGAGCAGAGAGAGTTGGTTTTATTTAAAGGTAACAAAAAAAGCCTATAAAAAGGTTAAAAGCCCCATATAATTATCTCATTTTATTTTATTTTATTTTCAGTCCCATGGTATTAATTAAAAAACTGCCCAGCCTGAGAATTCGATCCCTTCTACCTGATATGGGGACAGCAAAGGAATCTCTCTTGAGAAAGGTCTCCAGAGTCCTTAATCACCATTTAGGGGCCCTGCTCTTTGAAGGGCCATAGAGGAACAAAGTGGTTTGGGGATTAGTGAATGGCTTTTATTTCTTCCCTAATGATGAGCAAAGTGCAACGAATGCCTAGGGCAGATGATAAATTGAGGTAGAAAATGTTGCACGAGTGCCTTTTGCTAAGCTAGAGGATCAGTGTCAACAATATAAAAAAATGCCTCTGTTTGCTCATAAGAAATAATGTTTGGATCGTTAAACAGTCGAGACGGTATTGGCCATATTTAGCTGCCTGGTACCTGCAGCCCCTTTGCAAACAACCCCTTTGAAGTGACTTCAAAGGGTCTGTGCACATAAGGAGAGGCTGCACTATCAGTCACTCCATTGGGTACTCATGGGACTGCAGAGCAGAGCACAACAGAGCAGAGCTCTGCCCAACAGCCTCATTCAGGGTTGGGAGTGAAAAGGAAGGCCATCCAAGAGCCCCTGAGAATATTTTACTCCAAAGGACAGAAAGAAAAAAATTCAATATGTTCCTTTTGACACTGTCCCACAAGCTACTTTGAGCTGGGGTTTCCTTCAGTCATGGGAAAAAAAACCAAACCCAAACAACAAAAACTTAATGCTAGGGAAAAAAAAATAAATAGAGTCATGACGCTCTGTAGCATGTTTCTGTGGTGAGGGTGAAGAATCCAGGACAGAACCAATGTCCCCAGAAGTCACTGGAGACACTCCCTGGTTTTAGAGATGCCAAGCCAAGGCTTGAGCCAAAGTTAGCAGGCAGCACGAGTCAGAAACCTCCACTGGCAAAAGGGGTACAGAAGCTGACTTAACAGAAAATAACCAGATCTGCAAAACTGACTGTAATTTTTCCCTTTTGTAAGCCTGAGATACAGTTTTATCTCAGAGTGCAGACAGGACTTAACTGACCCAATGATACATATGGCAGGATTTGTGGAAGCACCCTTTTCTCTTTTTCTTCTTTTTATAAATAATTTTCCCTTCTTTGCACAAACATCATGTGAGTTGTAGAACTCAGGCTGTCTGTGCTGTCCAGATAGACAAGGATGGCATCACAACGTTACAACTCCTTGTTTTTTAACCTGAAGGAATGATACCAGATCCTTGGGTACATCTGGAGCTCAGATCACCTTCTTTGGAAACTAGTGAGATACTGACAGCAGGGTAATTTTGTGTGTTCATTTTACCTCTCTGTTCATTAAGGAGGAAGCCTATGAGGATCAGATGTTCAAAAGTGCCATATTTTTATGTCTGGGGCCCTTCTCCTACTTATTATGGCCACTATAAAGTTCAAAAGCACTTTCTGAGGAGAGACAGAATATAAATACATACTACATTATTTCATTCTGCAAGATAATCTTAGTAAGTGACCCTCATCAGAGATGTGTAAACATCCTTCCTTTTTAAAAGTCTAAATTCAGTTTTTACGTTTAGAGGATTTCATAAGGAAATTGGGGAGGATGAGGAATTGGGCAAAACCCTCAGGATTTCTGAGATAATTAGTATTTTTAAATTATGAAACAGCATGAATAGGAGTGCTACGTGTTTATCTCCATGGAGAAAAATAAATTACCTGCTACAACAAAAAAGCAACTTGGTTAGCAACTTAGGTACTTATAAGGAATGAAAATAGTAGTCCTGGGCAATGGCAGAAAATGAAAATACATTGTACTGGAGAATGCAGACTAGCAATATGCTTTACCGAACATAACCTGAATTTATAAAATAAATACTGAGTTAGCATTAGTGTCTTCATGAAAATACCTATTATGTGCAGGTGACATAAATGGATGAGGTGGGAAAATTACTAAAGATATGTAAATATAAGGAGCTGGAGAGCTTGTGTTTGCCTCTTTTATATGAAACTTAACGAATGTGGGAGCAGTAGCTCATTGTTAAGATTGGAATCAGAAGCAAATACTTCAAGTAAGCCAAGGAAGCATAGAGATTAGGAAAATACTGTGGTCAAGCAAGTAATGTAAGGATCAATGCTATATAGATTTTCTGAGGAGAGAAATTCAGGAGATGGTTTTTACACATGACAAGAATGTGACATTGCCAGACTTTACATCAGTGTGAAGGAAAAGGGGAAACATGTATCAGTAGTTCAAAAGGGCTTCTAAGAAAAAATACAAATGGGTTAAAAAAACTATTCAGGCAAACTGCCTGGCTGGAGGCCGAGGAGGGAGGAAGTGAGAAGGAAGGGTCCATGGTGAAAAGCAGTGCCACAGCTTATGATGCCCCTAGGTCATAGGCAGGCCAGGCATGGAGGCTTGATTCCCAGGGACCAATGCCACCATGGTCACCTCACAGGCCAAAACCAGGAAATGTTACCCTTAACCAGGAGCACACTGAGGTCATCTGCCTCTGCTTCAGAGGTAAAAACTGATGGTAAGATAGAGACAGCTTCAGCTGTCTTAGGAAGAGAGATCCTTCTGCAAGGTAAGAGTTAATGCTGGAAGCATGTCTGTGATCCTGGTAACTGCAAACATGTTGTGAACAGAAAGAAAAGCTAAACATATAAAGAGATCCATAAAGAAAGAGAAATCAGCAGTAGGAAGTGGAGATGGGTGAGGGCAGTAGGTTCAGTGTGGCTAAGGAAAGATGCAAGCGATTAGGATGAGCAATAAGCAAAGGCCTTCCAACTATAAACAACCTGGGGGAAAAGGACTCTGGGAAAGCTGTGCAAATAAGCAGCAGTGATTTTAAAAAGATATTTAGAGGAGGAAAAATAAATCTTGAACAGAGTCCTTCAGAGAGTGCTGACAGGAGCACTGTCATGTGGCATCAGCATTCAGAGAAGGGCACGCTGTCCCCAGCACACCCCCTCTGCCAACACTGTCTGACAAGCAAGGACGTACACTACCATCCCTAGAGAGCAGACTGAGGCTTGGATCTCGTCTGTGCAGGTGCTGGAGGTTGTGGGAATTCTAAAGAATACTTCATATTTTATTAATATTTTGAAACTCTTTTACACTGAGTTGATGAACAGGTTAAGAGACCATTATCTAGACTATGAAGCCTTAATCAGTCAGCTACCAGTGTTTCATACACAGTTTTTCAGCCCTCCCAGTCATGACATTTTATACATTTACATTGGAAAACATGAAGAGAAAATCCTGATAATTTTAATCATCTTACAGTCTGAATTTCTGCAGAGAGGAAAAAAAAAGGAGAAAGATGCTTTCCCATTATTTCCATTCAGGAGAAAATTAGATACCACATGGTCATAAAGCCCTGAATTGAGAGCAACAACAAGTCCACTTTCCCAAAGATCTTACAATGTGGAAAGGATTAAAAACATGGGTTTGTGTGTAGAGAGGATAAATGGTCTTTTCATATCCATAAATGCTTTATTTTTGCATGAGTCATAGTGGGTTTGAGTAAGTCCTTTAAAATGCCTCACATTTTGGCTCTGGGCATGGGCATCCTCTGTCAGAAATCAAGTTTCTTAAGGCCACTTGAAGGATCTCTATGAGCTAGGGAAACTCAGAGCTGCTTCCACTGCTGCAGACCCATCCCAGTCAGTGATTGTGGCGGTGCTGGTGACCCTGCCCCAAACACCACCTTGGGAACTTCAACATGTGCACCAAGGCCTGCTTGGATCACTACAAAGTGGTGTGAGCACGGATGCATGAGCACATCTATGGAGGGGAGACTGCTAGCAACCAGTTTTGGGGTCTTTGAGTGGGTTTTTTTCTTTCTATTTTTGTCTAGAAAACATCCCTTAGGAGGGAGAGGGTGGCTCCTGTCAGGGAGGTCTGTTGTGCCAACACTTAAACAGGATCTCTTCAGGATGTTCACATTTAATTCCTACCATTCCACATTTTCAGAGCCTTTTCCAGTGCTTTTACCTAAGCCTGAAAGCTTTCAATGTTCCCTCAGTGTTCTAGGACTGGAATCAGCTCAGGTCCCTGGGTGGAGATAACAGGGCCATGGCGCTGTTGCACGAGCAGCTGTGTTTGCTGGGACACCCGGCAGAGCTGCCCAGAGCTGTGCCAGTGCTGCTGTCAGGGCTCTGTGTGGGCAAACCCAGACTAAAGGGCCTGGGGACAGGAAGGAAAACACCAGTGATGGAAGGCTTTGGAGCCCTCCTGGATGACTTTTCACCATGCAAAATTGTTTCTTCATCTCTCTCCCTTGAAGAGGCAGAGAAAGGTGTGGGAAGAGCCTCCAGGAACATGGATATCTGCTACAGCTCGTGTTGCAGGGTTTCTGAACCACATGTTTACTTTTTATCACTACAAGCCATGCCTTAGACAGGGGGAAGGCCTCATAGGAAAACTCCTGAGTGGCTTTCCTCCTAAAATGGAGTTGCTTAGAATTGTTCTGGGAAGAGGGAGAGATTTTCAAGCAGAAACTGTGGAAGATGGCACATTGAATGATGAAGGTAATTCCCTTACCCAGTGGAATAGCTTTTCACCTCCTTTTTGGCCCATTTGGCTTCTTCCATTGCTGAATAAGAATCACTACAGCTTCTGACATTTAGCAAATGGCAGACCAGGCCTCAAGGCTCGAAAAAGGCTATCCCTGGGGATTTTATTGAACTGCATATTAAATTAAATTATACAATCAGTACAGTAGCCTGCATTGCCTGTTTGATATAAAAATCAGCTTTTTCCCATCTATTTGCCTCCCAGTGCACTTTGAATACTTCTAATGGGAGATTTCCACCATGGAAATGACTGGGAGAAGCTGTCCTGTCACTCAGCTTTTCTTTCTTTGCAGCCACCAGGCCATGGCTGGATTTGTGCCTGACATCTTAGTGCCATGCCTGCCACATATTCACATACATTAATGAGCCTCTCTCCTATTCTGAATGTTACTTGTCACATGGGGAAGGTGAATCTGTTAAAAGGTGAGTCACAAAACAGTCAAGACCAAGCAGAAGAAGCCACAGAGGCTCCCTTAACAAGAACTGGCTACATGATGCAGCCAACAGAAAGGAGTTTTCAGCAATTATAATAAAAAAATCATAGCCAAGACACCAGTCAGATTTGAATCTCTCTTTTCATCTCACTACAGTGCTCTGCAGCCAAGACATCACCTAATTTAGAGAAGTCCATTGTTACCCTGCCATTAGGCCCTGGCGAGGAGCTGCAGATACCCTGCAGGATTCAGTGCAGCCAAGAGAAACCTCTGAGGGTGCATTTCTGCTCCATTCAATCAAACTGATTTGCTGTCAGGCTTACATGCATGTGACACACTTAAAACACCTTCAACATGCATGCCCTTAGAGGACAGTTCCTGAGTTTATGAAGATATGGCACAGCTCAATCCTGCTGGCATTTAATTGCCAGCACTCTCTGTGGTAGGTACCAGAGTCACCATTCCCACCTGCCTGGCTAACCCCAAAACAGGTGCTGGGTCTGCTCATTCCACAGGGCATCCCACCAGGAAATGTCCGACCCAAGGAAGCAAACTGCAGTTCAAAATAGTGGCTCATAGCTCTGATTGATAAGCAGCACTGCCTAATCTTCCTCTCATGAAAAAGAAACTACTCAGCCTCTAGACCTGTCAGCAGGGTCAGATAAGATGAATTACTTTAGAAATATAAGTATCAGATAAATTATTTCAGAAATTGAATATGGCTAATACAATTTTGAGAACAGGCTTGCCAAAAATGTGAGAAGAGGAAAAGTAGTAGTAGGGCCAGAACACCATCAGGTTTAGGAATAACCCAGCATGCCTTGGGCATCTGATGGATCCTCAGCAGCATTGGCCAGACACACTTAGCAATTTTGAAGAAACACATCTAAAGCAAGACCATCACTGCACTTCTTTTTTAATTTCAGTCATCAGATTTCCTTCTACAAGGGCTCAAGGATATCTGTGACCCTTCACAAAGAAAACAACAGTAGTATAGAAAACTATATGACCGTTCTTCTGGGAGCAGCTTGTACTTCCCACATACACCTTTACATCTGCCCCAGCCTGCATGTCAGTGCAGATGTTGGGAGAGCATGGGAAGGAAACAGAGAGCCAGGAGAGACCATAAAAGGCAGGGCAGGACCAAGAAGAACCTTCACCTTCTTTGACACTAACATCGCCTCTCTCTTATCTGCCTTAGCAGCAGCCCCTCATTCTTCATCCTTAAACACCTCCTTCAAATTAGCTAAAGCTGAAGCTTGAGGTAAAAAGCAGCAGTTGGACTTCAGCTTATGGCACTGCTGTAGTCCATGGTGGTGGTGAGGGCGGCAGGGGCCCTGGTGCAGGGTTGCCTGAGCCTGGGTGCAGTGAGATCCTGACAGAGCAGAGCTGATGCAAAGGCCAAAGCTGAAGCCAAGAAGGGTGACAGGGACTGGTGAAGCAACTGGAAAGTCTCTTGGGGTAACTATCTCCCCTGTTGTAGTGTAGAGGCAGCAGTGGGAGATGTTCTGGTGTTTGTAGAGAAAGGCAGGAAGGTGAGAAGAGGATCAGCCACATCAAGGAGTGGGAAGGAGAAAGGGATCTGCATGAGCCATATGACTGCTGAATTTTTTTACTTTCTCCCATGTCTTGGCACAGATAAGAGAAATCCTTTTCCAGACCCTGCCAAGCTGACATGCCAATCAAGCTCTTTTCCATCCACCTGCTGATATGCACAATTAAAAGTTTCAGAAAGATCCAGTTAAACTTGATGTTTAAACCACAGACTCATATTTTCTACTAGCCTCCCACAAAACCTTTCATGCCTAACCTAAACTCAACATTGCCAACTCTCCTGTGATGTTTCTTGATAACGTCTTGTGATAATGGATATTTTTCCTAAAGCCCCAGCTCCCAAATGGAAATCATTACATGAGAATCTCAGCTTTCACTATAAAGTAGATTTCTATCCCTCAGGGCCATGCAAGAAAGCTCAAAGCTGTGAATCATGAGAATCATGATGGATTAGAACACAGAAGGCAAAACAAAAGAAGCCAAGGATAACTGCTGTGGCCGGAGCTCAACATAGCTCCTGGACTGGGACAGCCAGGGCAGTCCCTGCCAGGCCATGACCCCACTCTCAGGTAAACTGCCCTGTGGCACCATGCACTGCAAAATAAAGGTACATAAACTTGTCTTTAGTAGTTGTTGGGTGATAGTGCCTTATTCATAATGCCTTATTTTGGAGTGCACAGATGTAAAAAGAGATTCACCAGTAGATGTCCATACACAGGCACACAGGCACAGACCCACGTCATATATCAGGCCTGCTGGCGTAGACACAGTCACACCAACATAAAACCCAGATGAATCCATCATCCTCACAAGCATCCCACTCTAGAGGTGTTCAGTTAAAATTAGGCTACAAAAATAGCCCAAAGATTCTTAGTTTTCTGATCACACTATTCAGAATACAGCAAAAAATTATAAGAGCTCACATTTTGCCTCCTGACTTTTCTAACTAAACTCCTTCCCAAGTAAAAAAAAAGGAGACAGAAAGAAGCAATTTAATCCTCACCCTAATATGAAAATACACTCAAAAGGCAAAAAAAGAACAGAATCTGAACCTTTTGCTTGGCACTTCTGTAACTCTCAAATATACAAATTTCACTTAGGTACATG
The DNA here is from genome assembly GCA_013399455.1 of Anthoscopus minutus. NCBI lineage: Eukaryota > Metazoa > Chordata > Aves > Passeriformes > Paridae > Anthoscopus > Anthoscopus minutus. The sequence continues at coordinate 27,479 of VWYI01004835.1, read as the reverse complement.
CTTAAACTGTTGTATTTTAATTTTTTAGCATAAGCATCTGATCTTCCACACAGAAAGAGCTGGTTGTTCCCAGCTCTTTCTTCCAGTGAAGGACAGTGTTTCTTAGAGCAAGTAGATCACTGGCTTTTCTGCCAAGATGCAGCAAAACACAGAGGTAGGGGCTACACTCCTGCCCTGCTCCTGTCTTCCTCAGGGCTGAAATGAGCTGCTATACAAAAGGAGCAGGAAAAGAAATTTTGGATTCCCCAAAAAGGCAAAATGTTTTGTGACCTTTGCAACAGCACTGCAGAAATCCAGCTGTCTCATGAGCAAGCACCAGACATAGCAGCATTAGTAAGCTGCGCACTGAGGATCAGCCTGATGGTTTGCTTAGAGAGGAAATTGCTCGTGTAAAGGTTTTTAAAGCTCAGCTCACATGTGCTCACACCCTGCTCAGAAAAAAATATTCTGAGCTTTTCCTCTTAACACTTCTCATTTTCTAACTAAGATAATTGAATGACTCAGTGAGCATGGCTGGCATTAAAATCTTGGGGGAGGGAAAAGCAGAGGTAGCAAGCTCTAAATCCTCTGCCAAATCCCCTTTTCATAATTTATAGTCTGTCACCAGTTTATCACCGAGAACTGTCCCTCTTTTTCTCATTCTCCAGGCTCCTTTCCCAGTGGACAGTCCATGCCAGCTGTCTCGGCAGCAGGAACGTCCTTTTTTTCCCAAGCCTCGACCTGTGGGAAAATCTTCATTGGCCAGTAATTGATTCCACCCTGCCAGCTCCATTACTTTAGTCTACAGTCAAACTGCCAGCAAGCTGGAGACAGGCAGCCTCAGCCCTCCCCTGCTCCCGCTATTGAACCGCTCCTGCCCGGCCTGTTGGCTACCGGGGCTCTGAGCTGATGTGTCAGCCCGCCCTGCAATTAGCACTAATCTGAAAATTGGCCTTTGCTAGCAAAGCCAAGCACCTGACAGCTAATTGTTGATGTCAGATTGATGTGCATTTAATATGGAAAGGTTATTTATCAAAGAGTACTTTTTTTTTTCCCTGTTGGTCTCAGTTTGTCCCTGGATTGCCACAGGCGCTTACAGCCCACAGACCAATAAAGATCTTATACTTCATTTAACTTAAGGAGCCTTCTAAATACCCTTTTGAAACCCCTTGTGTAGGGCAGTGCCGTACTCATCTATTTATAATGTTTATAAAGAAATCACTGCTAAGCAAGCAATTATTGTTTTTAGTCTCTTTTTTTGGAATCAAAATATTGGGGGGTGAAGAAAGGTTGATAACAGAATAGCAACTGCTGGCCAGCCCTGGGATTAAAAATGAAGTTTTGATTCATCCCCAGAGTCTTGCCAGCCTTTTCTTACACCAGGCTACTTCAGTGTTTACAGTATTATTTCTGATTTCCATGGCCACATGTGTCATAGGAAACACAGGGAAAAATACAGGTCCTGTTGATTTTAACAGAGGTTTGCCACTCATGACAACAGAGTAGGGACTTCTCTAGTGGTTTTGTGGAGACAAAAGGACATGACCCTTCAAGTCCTCATCCTGGTATCGGATGGCAGAAGGTGAAGCTGTGTGTACACTGAAGCCCCCTCATACTGCAGCGAAGTTGGCTGACATCCATCTGTCTATCTACCTATCTATCCATCCATCCATCCACATATTGAAAAATGGGTTTTCTTGATGATGAAAGCTGTAGTTAAGTGTTTTCTATGAGTTTCAAGCAATGGCTAGACTGAAAACAGGCTGCAATACAAGCATTACTATTGGGAGCATCTGCCTGATGCTGCACTTGTAGCACCTCCATAAACAGCCTAAAAAAGCAAATCCACCAGACATTTGAACAAAATCACATTTTTTCAGAATGGACACACACATTTTAGGTCATGATAATGTACTTCCAAAAACCAATAAGGTTTTGCAGATGCTTGGAGGAAATTAATATATCCCGTGGAGCCTCAGAGGTCCGCAAAGATACAAGCAGTGCATGTAAACCTCTGCCATAGAACCTACAGTAAGAAAAAAAGCTGATGGTTTTAAATGAAGCAAGAGAGGTGACAGTCTCCAGCATGAAAAGCTATTAAAAGTGGCAAATCAGAGGGGACACAAACACAACAATAGTTTGATATAAATCATATTCTGACAGGGAAATGAAAAGTACCAGTGTGAGTTGTGTGAAGCAATTGCTCATATTCATTCCACAGGTGGAGGAAAACACTGTTCATATATATCAAACATATCTCCTTTTGAATGAAGATAGTCAAGTGTGTTACGGAGTCTTCTGACCTCTAAACTATCTGTTCCTAAATTGACTATATTTTAAAATATAAAAGTATGTAATTTGTATTCTTCCACTAACTTTGCATACAAAAATTTAAGTGGAAAGTACCCTACCATGCAGGATCTAGGATCTAGAGAAGGACCTTCACTGCAAAAAAAGAAAACTTTCAAAAGAAAAAATTAATTAATTAACATGTCATCATTCATTAGGCATTGTCTGCATAACGGCATCACTGCTAAGGTAATGAATGGAGCAATGCACGAAGACAAAGTGGAAGCAACCAGCTTACTGGGTCTGGGTGTTGGGGCAGGCAGAAGCTGCTCTCAGTACCCAGCAGCCAGCAGAGCTGGCAAAGTCTGCACGTCCTGCTGGTCCTCAGACAAATGGATGTTACACCAAACTTTCATCACTATCAGGCTGCCACTTCACCAGGCCTGCTGCGCTCTGCTGAGACCAGAAAACACCCCATGTGCTCTGAGGAGCCCTGGGCATGGTGATCCTGTTGGGCAGAAACTCCAGGTCACTGTGGATTTAGGAAGAGCAGCCCAAGGGCAGGGCTGCATGTCCCAGGGGCACAGCTGTGTGCAGAGCAATGGGATGCTGGCAAAGGATGGGTGCAGCCTGCACACATCCACCATGGCAATCCCTCCTGCTGGATAAACACTGACTTCAGACATGAAACCCCCCTCCTGGTGCCCTTGCAGCCAGTATGGAAACTAAGCAAATGCTTCATTTCAAATACATGCTTCAACCCCCTGGGTTGGTCCTTGGTCAAGTTTTAAAAACGTGTTGGGAAGTTTTGGCAGCGTTGCTTTCAACTTGGCCAGCAAGGAGATGTTGAAAGTTACACGACTGCATCCACGCTGGAGCTCTGAAATGTGTTAATTAAGACATTCTGTTACCAACCCTTTCCTTCCTACACAAGACAAAACCCACTGGGTGCTAAACGTGCCTGAAATGATTCGTATGTTTTAATGCTTTCCTGAATATGGATCAATTTTAACACTTTTTATAACGCCTGTATCCTAGCCAAGAGAGAGCTGATTACTCCAGTCTGAGTCAAGCACACGTTTAACACCCTCTGCTGAATAGGCCCTAGAAGAGGAAAGAGTTCAAGAAGCCAGGCCAGGATAGCAGCTGGGCAGATGTTTGTCTGAGCTGTTCTTAAAGACTTCCAGTAACAAAAGCTGCACAAGCTCCCTCTGGCAATTTATCCAGCTCCCTCAGTTTCCTTACTGATAGAAATTATTTTATGAAGTCTAATGCAATGCTCTCCTACTGCAATTTAAACCATCGCTTTTCTTTCCTGTCTTCCATGGACACAGCGAACACTGCTCCCCACAGCTGATGTGTACTTCCTTGAAGCCCTCCATATTTTCATTATTCCAAACAGTGCTGATTTGTCAATGTTTCCTCAGAAATGTATCCCAGGTCCCTGAGTACTGTTTCCCTTTGCATTCTCAACAAGTGATCTTTTTGCTGTGCTGAAACTGGAACTGTTGCTCCAGTGGAGGCCACACACACAAGTGTGAGCAGAGTGGAAGGATGAGGTTGTAGGTCCTACCAAGCCATTTTCCTATTGCATGTCCCAGTGGGACTCTTGCCTTCCCCACCACAACATGACAAGGCTGAACTGTTCCTCTCTGCAAGGCCATTTTTCAGAACTATTGCCTCTCACTTCATCTCTTCACAAGTTAGGAGAGCCAGTGGTGTTTCCCCACCACCCCTTTTTGCACCAAGGGTTTGGGCAGGATTCCTTCAAATCTTGCTATTTCCAAGGGGCAGGCTCTTCTCATCAATCTTTTCTCAATGCAGACATCTCTCCACATATCATCTCCCATCACAGAGCCCTCCATCTCCCCTGAGAAAAGGAAATTCCCACCCAGAAGTCTCCCTGGCACCCTCCAGACTGCACAGTGCTTTCCCTCCTGGCAGAGCAGGATGGAGCTGACACAGATGTGACATGTGTGGTGTGACAGACCCACTAAGATGTCCTGTGTGTGGACAAGCATTCCTGATGCCATGGAGGGGCCCTTGGGAAGAGCCAGTTTCATGAGGGCATCAATCCCTCTGTTGATGCCAGAGTAGAAGCTCCCACTGTCTTGGAGAACATCTTCTGCAGAGCTGAGGGACAGCCAGCACACTCAAGAATTGAGGTGCACATGCCAAGAATTGATTGTGGAGTCTGATTCCATTCCCCTCACCTTTGAACACAAGGAAGCCAAGAGCCCTGCTCCCTGCTCTCCCACTGCTTGGCTGGCAAATTTGGGCACCTCTAGGGTAACTGCAGGTGAGTTTCTTTCAAATTCCTCCATGACAAATCCCAAAGGATGGCTCTGGTGAGAGACTGTCCAAGTATCATGCTTGCATGCAATTTACATAATATAAACATTATTTGGACACCCATCAGCACACATCCTTGTATGCTAGTTAAACAAGAGTTTCAGCAAAAAAAAGGGGGGGAATTTTCATTTGATTGTTTTCTCTTACTTAAGTATTAATATCACTAGTTAATACATATCCCTGTAATTTGGAACAAGGGTTTACTTCTTAGGATATAAAAGCTTCTTGCTATCAGATTGGAACATGTCTTGATCAGCTTGTATCTTGAGATACTTAAAAAAGAAGAAAAAAAAATGCAATTTTAGCAATAGCTAAAATAAGGAAAAGGTCTCAGCCCATCCAACCAAAACAATGACCTGATGCAGAAGTCAAGTCTATCAGGTAATGCTCAAGGGAACATTTCAAATAAGGAAAAAAGAGTGGAAGTGGGAAAAAAATATCATCATTGTATTCTTATGCAGTAATGTTCCCCCACCAGCATTAACAGCTTATCTCCCCATCTGAGCACTTCTCGATAACAGACTGGGTTTTATGTTGAGTACAGGCTGTACCAAGTCACTAAAACCATTCTATTGTTAAAGATTATATAAAATGGTCAATCAAAGTGTCACTTCTTCCTGCCCGTCCCCCAGGCTGCTGTTGCAAGAATTCCATATAAAAGCCAAGTGTGAAGGGGGAGCAAAGCATCAGCAGAGGGAGAAAATGGCACATTGCAGAGCCAGCAGGCACATGGGACACCCCACCACCACAGAAAGTTGCACTGCTGTGTCACCTAAGCAAAAACATCCAAATAAAACTCGTTTAGTGAATTAGTCCTTGCTAAAAAATAGTTGTGTTTTGCAGTCTGTGCACCTGCAAAGCTGCTGAGCATCCTTCCATGCCTTGTCTGGTACAACAGTTCCCAGCACAACAGAGACATGGGAGACAAAGCCAGAATAAGGTCAGGAGAAGTCCACTTTTCTAGCATTTTGAATGAGATTTCTAGATATCTAGAGATGTCATGCTGTATCCATGGCTCTGAAATAAGTTTTCTCAGATTAAAACAATAGAAAACCATGACATTTGGAAACTGAATTCAAAAAGCTGCTTGTTTTGTCGTTGCTGGTGGTTTGGGGGTTTTTCCCCTAGTAGGTTTTCATACCTATTATAGTGGAAATTTGAAAGGGCTTTCTGAGAAGGCCTAAAGTGGTAAAAGGTGGCAGTTTGGAGCTCAGAGACCAATGTTCACATGGGCTGGGAAACAGCTCCTCTAAGCTTAAACAACCCCACCAGGCATGATGAGTGCAGAGCTTTGGGGAAAAAAATCTTTCTATGCATGAGGGCAAAGTTATTCCTTACACTGAAAGAACAATCAATCTCTAGCATAAAACAATATTATAGACCTCACACCTGCCCTCAGTCATCTCTGTTTCTCAGCACCAGAAGGACACAAAGCATTTCCATCTCACCCTCAATGCTCATATTCCTGGGAAAACTGAGTAGGCAGGAAAACTGCATTCATTTGTACAGGCTTGAAATAAGCCTTTGTTAAGTATTTGCTTAACATACAAATGCCTTTCACATTTCAAGATAGACAAATCAAGCTTACATTCTAATTAAGGAAGGGATCAGATGAAGCCCTCCCTCCAGCAGAGATTTTCCGAAATTTTTGCCTGGATTCAGCTGCATATTCTAAGCACATGGATTGACAGGGAGGGGAGATGGGTAACAGAGAGCTTGTGCTATTTGTGATTTGTGCTAGCGAGTACATAAAGAAAGGGAACCAGAAAAATAATTCTCACTTCTTGAATGCCCAAGAGCTGATTGAGACTAAATACAGTTTGTATCAACAAGAGCAGCAAACCACTAGCAGATCTCATTTTCATCTGCTATCCAAGGGAGCCGTCATGAGAGCTTTAAAGGAAATCTGCATATCATTGCACCAGAGTACTTGTTCTCTCATACTCAGCTCACACAGGCATAGCTGTATCATGTGCTGGCAAGTAAGGGAGAAGTTGAGCAAACATACCTGAAATAGCTCACATACTTAGAGATGCCAAACAGGCTCCTTACACCATTTCCAGAGGGGCTTTTTTTGCCCAGCTTTGCATCCCTCAGCCTCTCCAACAACAGTTGTTCCTGTGGGCACGCTCTTTCACACGGTCATCAATTACAAGGTGACGACTTGAACAATCATTTGTCACTGCAAGCCAAAACAAGCAGTCCTGCTCCTTTGTGCCCAGTTCTGATGAGGACTTTCCCCAGGTCCAGGCTTGTTTCAGGGCCGTGTGTGCTCTTGCCCCACTGTCCGGTCCTCTTGCCTCCCCCTCTTCTTTCCTTCTAAGTTGCTCTCCCAGATTTTGGCACAGAGTAAAGCTTTCTCCTCTTTTCTGCCTCTTCCCTCGACCCAGCTGTGCCACCCATCCTCCCAGGCGTTCAGGACGCTGTAATAGGTGAAACACAGCTACAATCAACATGATTGTTCGGGTGCTTAATACTGCTACTGCCCCATTGCAAAAGCACCCAAAAATGAAAGCTTGTGCATTCACAAGGAGTTGGTTGATCAGCAAAGGAGACTGAAGACCAAACCGGCTTTGCAGAAGTACCAGGAAAGTTTAGGAAGCAGAGAAAATACCTGAGCAATGCCGAGAGGGTATCTGAGAAATGCTAGGGGATGGCTCAGCTGAGAGTGGGGAGGATAGTTTGGAAATGGCAAACGAAAAAGAGCAGCTGGGCTGCCATGAAGAAGCTTACTGGCAAAGAAATCTAAGAGATGAGACAGGGAGCAGATGCTCCTTTGCTTTAGGTGTTTAAAACGGGACTGCTGGTCATGCCAGACACTGCATTGCAGGGCAGAGGGGAGGCCCCGGGCGACAGCCTCCTGCCAGCAAGGTGAGACTGGTGTCCCCATCCTCTGCAGTGGCATTTGTGCCAGGAAACCTCTCCTCCATACCCAGCGTCCTGCCTGCCACTGGGGCAACCATCACCAACCCCTCCGCAGACAATTAGACTCTGAAGCCACAGCATTCCCCTGGGATGGGGGCTTCCCTGCATGGCCTGGGGGCAACAGCATATGGGAGTCACCGGGTTTGGCTTTGCGGTTCAATTAGTTAAAAATAAAAGCGTGAAAAAATCCCAGGTTCCGTCGCGGGGAGGACATGGAAGGGGACGGTGTCCCCGGTAGCTGCCGAATGGCTCAGAGGGCGAGGGCCCCACTGCTGTCAGCGCAAACCAGCAATTACGATTAATAGGCTGTGGCAATCGGATCCCAGCGCTAACGGAGACAGCAGGTCCCACCATTTGCATGCAGTAAATTATTCAGGCTGTCAGCTGCTCGGATGTGGCTCGGTAATGTTGCGGTTAAACGCTGGCCACATGGCTAATCTGAGGTGTGCCCGCCAGCCCTGCTCTGGCTGGGGCAGGCAGGACAGCTGTGCCAGCGGCCACACCCCGGCTGTCACAGCCTGCACAAGGCTAACAGCGTGTCCTTCCGGCAGCAAAATCCACCGGGATAAGATCAACAGTGTCTTGTTTAGCTTAAATTTCAAGGGATTGTGATCCTGGGAATATGGGGAGAGTTGGATGCCAGGGAACCAGCTTCAGCGACCAAGCCTACCTGAGCCTCCAGATATGGACACGTTTTTCAGGAATTAAATGAATGGCTGGACTCAAAATTGGAGTATTCCTGTACTGAAAAAAACCAGCATCATATAATAAACTCAGGGCTTGCCAGTTAAACCTGACTTTTACAAAGCCAAAGGTAGTGCTCTAGAAGGACCTCAATTCACATGAGTACCCAGTGAGTACCCACAGGTCATGCTGGATGAACTAGATGTTCACTGCCAACATCCCCTTCTGCCTACCTGGCTGTGAGAAGTGTGTTTTTATGCACGCACCCTCATGCAAAAAATAATAAATTCAGAATAACTTTTCAGAGTGGAAAGACTGAACTCCCCTAAGCTCGAGTACTTTTTTCCTGGAGCACAGCATGAAGAATAGCAAACATGAGACAGAAGGGAAAGGGCTATTTGTAAAGTAATGTGAAAAGAAAAAACATCCCAGGCAGTTGTGTGCCTATGAGTAGATGCAGTTTTCATCCCTCTTTTCCCACGAAGAGAAGTGATGCCAAGAGACCTGACACAAACACAACACCAAACTCAGAAGGATGAAGTTGTTTCTTCATTAGCACCTGAGTGAGGACAACTGCAGCAAAATCCTGTTATTTACATTTAAATCAGACCTGCTTCATGCAAGGGCCTGCCCACATTCACTACTGCACAGCCTGAGAGGGGCTGTATATCATCTCAGGAGCTTGAAATGGTTCAGAGGTGTCCCATGTGGCTCAGTACCCCAGAAGCACCTTGCTAAGCACCATTCCCCCCACAGCAAACATGCTGGGCTGCAGTTCTGGCAGCTCTCTTGGGAGTACTGGGCTTTCTCAAGCATGCAGGACTTTTAGTGGAAAGGAAACTTTGATTAAGAAACAGAAATAGTGACAATTTTCTAAGGAAAATTTAAAAAAATCCAAAACACTCTAGATCAATCCTCAGGCTTTAAGTCTGAAATTTAAAAATTAAGAGAAACAAAAGAGAGATGGCAAATATCATTACTCCGTGTGAACACAGTAGAATAAATTGGTAGGAGAGGCATAATAATGGATAGCAAAACTGAAGCTTAGTGGCGTGAGGTCACTTTGCTAAATATCTACTTCAGAATGCATGGGCAATCAAGGTGCCCATGTCAGCCTGATCTCTAGAGCTCACATATATTTGAGAATGTCTAGGTATATCCCATACAGCCTGACTGTATTTAGAACAGTAAGTAATTAGTAGATTTAGAATTAATTAGAATTACTCTTAAGTAATTAAGAGTGTGATTTTTCAGAAGGTCAAGTTTTTAAGATCTACAAAGACCTAAAATTCATTCAAGTGCTCAAAAGTATGCACTGAATAGTCCCATCACAACCAAAGGGCCATGTAGCAGCATAGAAGTTTAGGCATCAGTATGGGTTTTCACACATCACAGCCGTATTTTTATCCTCATTGAGGTCCAAAGTACTTATGCATCTATACACTAGCAGTAAAACAACAGAGTGATCCTTTATGACAGTATGACCATAATCTAACTTGACAAATGCAGTTGTCAGCATCCCTTAAAGTAAATTATAACTACACCCCCTTGACTAAATCCTGAGCCCTTTCAAATAACAAAACAAAGAGCTCTCTCCCAAGAGTTGTGTTCTCTGCATTGTATTTTCTGACATGCTTTCCCACCATCAACCTTTCATCCTGTTGAACTAATTTCCATTGTGAGCAGCAGAGGGCAGGGAGGATAACTCCCGTTAACTTCACGCTGGTGAAGTGTGGGCCTGCCTAGAGGAAAGGCAGTAGAGAGGGCACATCCCTGGCAGGGCTGACCACTGAGTCCCCTGTCCTGCCAGGCAGGGCAATATGTATGTACAACTGTGCTTTTCAATAAAAAATTGGTAAGCTGTGACTAACAACAGGGAAAAGGGCATCCCCAGCTGCCTCTCCTCAGAGCTCACAAGGTGCTATGGTGGTTTGCACCATGGTGCTGGGTTGCAGCTCTGCCAGCCTGTTGCCCTCATTGCTACCAGCAAACAAGGCGCCCAAAATTAGGTTAGAGACATTGGAATTGACCCTCTCACAGGAGGGGCTCAGCTCAGCTCTGGGTCTTACCAACACAGACAAGAGATGCAGTAAGGTCCTGCCAGAGGCACTGTTGCAGAGGGTCAGCAGTAGTCTTTTGTCTTTCTGTGTAAATGGAAGAAAGAAGCCTTTTATGGCCTATTTTCTCAACACACATGTGCATTGTACTCTTTACTGTACACTATACACCTCTCAGGCTTGCACAAGCTCCTGCTCTGCCCAGTTTCACTCATCTGAGACTCCATCCTGCTCCAGGAAGACCTCCTGCCCTTTCAAATCCTCTTAATAAATGTGGAACAGTAAGAGCACTTCTTTGTCATGAATACAGGGCCTCTTGGTCTGTGTGTCCCATCTTGGCCTGGTTTTGCCTTCCAGCAAGAGGGAAATGGTAACAATGCTCTCAGGGATGCTTGGGTGCTTTATCACCAGAAGACTTCCCATGCAATGCTATATTCCTGCAGGGAGGGTGGAGAGAGCCCAATATGAGCAGGAGTTTTGTTTGCTTTGTCTTCACATTGTTCTCTGTAATTTCTTTATCCTGATGTTTTGGGTTTCACCTATAGAAATTCTTTAGGTGAACCCTGCTTTCTACATCACATTAGATCTCAGCCCAGCCTCTGTGGTTACAGTTCCAATGGGAGGTGAATTTGGGGTCCTGCTCACATGCATGGCTTTCTGCACCAAGAGAATGGCTGAACCTCACAAACCCTGATCCTGGGGTTGCATCCTGCCCCTAATCTGTGCCTGGTAGTCTTACCCATGGGTATCCTCTTGCCTGTGTTCAGTAGTGCTTTTCTCCCGGACATGGTCCCCAACTTGTGCCAGATGCCCTCCCTCCCTCCCTCCATGTCCCCACCCCTGTCTCTATAAGCAGATCTTCCAAAACAAGCAACTATAATGACGAACTAGACTTAAACTGAACAAAGAGCAGGGTCAAAATCACTTGGGAGTTCATCTGGGAGTGAGTTTCTTGGGTGGGAAGTAGCAGAGTAGCTGTACAAGAGCAGCAGCCTCTCCAAATGGCTTAACAGGACCCAGTGAGGATGTGCCCATGGCCTTAGTACACTGCATCTGTGTCAAGGTACCCAATGCTGATCTTGAAAGTCATCTTAGGTAGGGCCTTTCCTGCTCCCATGCTTCCAGTGTGCAGCTTTCAACAAAAGGACAAAAATCTGGAGGACTATCAGATTTATGAAGTCATCTTTAGCCCCTGATGTACACATCAGCCATCCTTACCACAGCTAAGAGACACCTCTGTGAGAGGTTTGTCAGACCATCCAGCTTCCAACACGGCCCACTGCTCGGGCACTGCTTGGCAGCAGCAACAAAAGCACTCGGCCATCCTGCCTGCATGAGCCCTTGCCCAGCTGGCAGCAGAGCACAGCTCCTGTCCACAGGGTACGAGTAGGAGTCAGCAGAAATCCTTCCTCCTTGTTCTAGCAGCTGAGGAGGAGCGAGACAGTCTGATGTGCCAGGTCACTGCTGCCGTTCTCCCACCTGGGATCCGAGATGGACAGTGTCCAGAGAGGATGTCTTTTCCTCATAGAGGAAATTTTCACCACATCATCTAGACACAGTTCACAGCAGAGATCTCAAAGGCATAGAATGCAGCCACCTGGATGTGCCTAACTGCAAAAAGCCAGGAAATATTCAACCAGCTGACCTGATCCCACACACCATCTCAGGTCTCCTTAGATGACTTGGGATCAGTGGTGCCCACAGACACATGACCTTGGTGGGGTAAATGTTTACAGCAGCAAGCAGCTTCTGCTTACTGCTGCTTCCAGAGGCTCAACAGATAGAAAATAGCAGGTGCATTAAGCTCCAAAATAAGATTGTAACATGCTGTAAATTAAAGTACGATGAGGTCTTTGTGTTCAGTCAAATAAGGAATGATGCATGGAAAACAACAGGGGCTCACATTCATCTCTGAGCGATCATTCACAGGGTGCACAACAATACAATTTCACACACAGAAATCAAAGAATGTCTCTGAAATGTAAGATCTGCTCTTCCCGGGTGTATTTTTTTTTTCTTTTTTGGTAAAGATTTCCAATGTGCTAAAACCACTTACAATAATAATTGGGAAAAAAAGAGTCTCTGGGAAAATTATTGGCATGAACTTTTAGGTCTCTAAATTAAGGCCAGCCTAATTTTCCAATTAGGCAGCTTGATAGGCAAGATGACATGTGCAGAGTAGAAGGGCAGGCTCTAAACGGCATTTTTATGAACATTTCTCATGCCTGCAGCAGCCTTTCTATACCCAACAGCTGAGGAGTGCACTTTCCCATGCCGTCAGGGGTGAGGAGGTTACGACTCCGGCATTGTGCCCCTTGTTTTTCACACAAGAACCCGGCGCGCCGCAGCGCTTGAAAGGGTCCGGCGCCCGGAGCCCCCCAGCGCGCTGCCCCCAGCCCCGCGCCCAGCGCCCGGGCAGGCGGCTCCGTTTAACCCGCCGCTGGGGCGGGCGGCTGGCAGCGCTAATTGGGACGGGGAGGACCTTTTTCAGAGTCGTTCAGTCGGTAAATGAAACCTCAGCTCCCCGGTGATCCAGCGTGTGCAAAGATGCCGCAGCCCGAGGTGCAAAGGGCACGGCAAAGATTTTGAGCTGACGCTGCTCTTTCACAGCTCGAGCTGCCGGTCTGTGCTGGCTCCCGGCCGCGCCTCCCCACTGCCCGCCCGGCCGAGGGAAGCCCCCGCTCACATCCTCCCTAAGCATGCTGAAAAATCAAACACCGCTGTGAATTTAGCGGCGATCTTCCAGGGCAAACAGGAATAGTTAGAGCAAAGCCTGGCCCCCAAGAGGTAATGAAATCACACATCAACACCTGCTCTTAGGTGAACCTCAGCAAACCATGCCTGGCCGATTCAAATGTCCTTCTCTGGGTCAAGCAATTCAACAGCTAGACCCATGCTAGCCTGCCACATGCCAGGGTGGCTCATGCAAGGGCTTGGCAGATAGGACAGGCAGGAGGTGGCCAGTGACTACCAGGAGAGGACTCTTACATACAGGAGTCCAGGACCATCACCCCTCCTTGAAGGACAGCTGCCAGGCGCTTCTGCCAGACACACTGACAGCACTGCCCATTACCTTGGCGTGGCTGGCACCAAACCCTGAGCTGGGATGGACATCCTTTTCACACTGTACAAGAGCCTGGACCGATGGAAATGTGTCTCACTGAGCTTATTCTCAGTTTGCCCATACATACAGTAGGAATAAAGAAGGAGGAAGGATATACCTTTGTTGGAAGTGGTAGAGGGCAGTGGCCATAGGCAGTAGACACAGTCTCCTTTAGACTGCAGGGAAGACCATGCCAAACAAAGAGCAAACAAAAAGCAAACCAGCCTCAAGGATACACAGAAGGTACTGATTTCCACCTTTCCTACTTCTGGAGGACCCCAATGCCCTGATGTCTTTTGACAACTGGATCTCAAAGAGAAGACTGTAATCTCCTAGCTCAGCAACAAATCATCTCCAGATCAGGGCATTCAGGAGCTCTAAACTTTCAAAAAGTTAGAGAAATGAAAAGAAGCAGTGTTCAACCAGAGCAGCCAAGTAAGATAAAAACAGAATCACAGAATGGTAGAGATTGAAAGGGACTTCTGGAGGTCGTCTGGTCCATTCCTACCTGTTCAAACAGGGTCCCATGGTCCTTGTTGCCCAGGACCACGGCCAGACTTTTTTTCACTATTTCCACAGGTGAAGACTCCACAACCTCTCTGGGCAACCTGTCCCAGTGCTCAGTCACTGTCACAGTGTAAAACTGTTTCCTGACATTCAGAGGGAACATCCTGTGTCTCAGTGTGTACCCACAGCCTCTGGCCTTAGCACTGGGCACCACTGGTGCCCTCCTTTGGGCCCTTTCCAAAGATAGAAGTGATATTTTCTTTCCTCCAGTGCTCAGGCACCTCTCTCAGTCACCATGACCATCCAAAGATGTTCAACGTGGTGCCCAGACACTCGTTTGTGAGGCAAGGTCAGAATGTATACAAACTCTCTCTTCTCTGATGTTTCCTTGTATGTTTTGGTAACTGGCTTATCAGACTGTGGCCTTCAATTAATTTTGGGGTTTATTGGTATTCAGTGGAGTCATTCTGAGAATTGAACTCCTCTCCCTAGGAAGAGAAGTATGAAGCCCTTAAATTTCTTCCCCATGCCACTGGACTGAGACAATGAAATAACTCATCAGCTGTCTTATGTGTCATGTCTTAAACACATATCAGGTTTGAGGTTGAGAAGATGTGCAAAGATTCAACCAGCAGAACTTCTGTTATGTGACAGACATTAACAGAGCTGGTATTTCAGTACTTTGATTTCTCATAAGACAAGTGAAAAAAGACCCAGTTTACTACTTTGAAAGTTGGTATTTTAAAACAATTTATATATGCCACCACTTTCAGAAGCTAACCCAAAACTACAGAGTGACTACAGAATTTAGTCCAAGGATGCCTTGGATCCCTTAACCCAGTTGGGAAGTGTAACTTTTGGCTGCTCTTGACACGCAGCCTGCTGCAGACAGAAGTTAACAAATGGCAGATTTCCTCATTAGAGCCACCATGCAGTGAATGCATGGGGTGCCTAACGCTGATTGAATGAGGCACCACTGAGAAGGCAACAAGAACACATAGAGGTGTTTAAGATCTTACTCATGTTAGTCTAATGCAGTCATAACAGGGATATTTATTTTGGGTTATGGCCAGATGACAATGTAATAGCCCCATTTGGGCAGTCTAGACCTTTCATATGTGATAAACACTTCCCCAGAATGTATAATGTACTAGAAAACCCCCCACATATAGAGTGCGTGCTTGTATCTAGCAGAAATGCTCTCTAGCCAAAACAGAAGACTGGAATAGCTTTCCCAGCATATGGGATTAATTCTGCCAGAAAAAGAATAAAAAGCTTGAACAATTAATTTGATTTATAAATGTGACAGTATTAAGAAATGAGGAGGAACACAAACTTTCCAGAATGCCCTAAAGGGAAGTAAAATGTGAAGTATTCTTTTCTTTAGAAATTAGCTCAGTGCCAAAGCTTTGGTGGCAAGATGCTAATTTGTTTTTAATAGGCAGGCCCCATTTCTTCAGTGTTTGCCTTTTTCCCCATCTCATCACCTAAAGGGCTGGAATATGAAAGAGCAGACAAGCCTAGGAGGATTTACCAGGTCTTGTTATAGCACATCAGTCATCAACATTGAACACAGATAATTTTTCTTCCAACTCCACATCATGATAAAGATATTTTGCCTTCCAAGTATGTATAATGTTCTGTTCATAAAATAAAATGTAGAATTCTAGGACAACTTATTAAAGCCTTCAAAACAGGACCAGAATAAACTCAGAAGTTTTTGCTTCAGCTAAAACCCAAGCCAGCTTTGATTCAGTTTTTAGCGAAGCTAACTTTGCTTATACCACATCTGTAAACCCAGAAAGTACTATGGATGTTCACACACGAGTGTAGTGAGAAGTGGAAGTGGGTTAAGGTGAAGGTCACAAGCACTTCAATTACAGGTCTAGAAAAGCTAAGTGTCCTCCTAGCAGAATGTGTGGAAATACTCCTTGCTTGTGCAAAAGGGAAGATTTGAGCCTGCCCACCAGAATCACCCACAGACCCAAGTGGGGAGGCAAGGCTGTGATGGCAGCAACCTCCTTCTCCCTCTGCTGAAGATGCATTTCATGCTGCTCTCTGAGCACTCAGCGTTACAATTCCAAGTGCAAATTTTACACCAACCATGAATTACAACTACTTGAAGTGAATCCATCACGCTTATCCAAATCTAAGTGAGGAATTTGTCAACTAAGAGATGTGGGCGGCATGCAAAGCAGAATATGATAGAGAATTATGAAAACTCACTATCTGCTGAAGAGGGGTTTGTGTTGTTACCTGAAAAATGTCAGAATAAAAAAAAATTCAACACTTTCAAAATTCAAGATTGTTACAGAAAAAAAACCCCACCCAAATGTCTGAAAAACAGATGAAGAAACAAATATCTTCTCAGCTGCATAATCAAAAAAAAGTGAGAGAAGAAATCCATTATTTTAGTAATGAACTTTGCTCATCTGGTCTGTGCTTCAGAGTAAGACAAAATTACAAAATTTAGAAGAAAACGCATTATGGCATGTAGAGAAATTCCTGATTTTGGCAGTCAGATGAACATAGTTGCAGAACTTGGTTTATACTGCCCTCAGGATTCTCAGCAAAATGATGCACTTCCATTTACAGCTGGAATCTTGACATGTACAAGTAGCATTCATTTGGTTCATATTAGTTGTGCATGTAGTATATATAGTGATAAGAGTATTCCAGACAGTGGTTGGGCTGGGCACAGTGCCACAGGAGCTGCTGGGCTGGCTTTAGGTTTTCTGTATGTTAGCAGGAACTAACATAAAGTCATGTTCTTTATGTTATCCTCTTACCTGAAATAAGAATGACTTCCAAACAAAAATTCAGATTGATACCACTGCCCAAACCAAGACACACACAAGGCCACTCAGGGATCTGTATCACGTGGACAAGGAGATGTCACTGCACACGGCTCTTGTACATACACTTGTGCATATTTGATAGCAGAAAATGCAGAGGAGCAAAAAGGAATGTGGCCATGAAGAAAAAAGGGAACTCCTGGGGAGCAACCAGCAGAAAAGGTCTGCATTTCTTTTGCTGTATGGATGGATGGCCCTAAAATACCTGCCTCCATTATCAATTTCTACTCTGATAAAAGACTGGAGTAAAAAATAAGAATAGTCTAAATAGACACAGGTCCTGCAACTGTGCCATCATGGCTGTTCAGTAATGAAGGCTGGTGGTTTCTTACTCTGTGTTACATACATGTAGTCTTCACATATTCTTGGCATATACAGGTATTACAGCTGTGAAATGCAATTGCAACAGCCTACCACAAAGGCATTCCAGAAATCCCTGCTCTGCCTTTGCAATTCTGCCTTTGAGAGTTGTGCAGAACTGAGACAACATGCAACGGCACAGGCTATCCCAAACAGAAACTCCTCCATGGGACAACTCTTGTATGAAGAGTTTGGAGGACCAATTAATAACTGAAGGTCACCAAAGATGAACTGGGCCAACAACTGGCTCACCAAAGGCCACAAAGACTAGCAGCAGCCTAAAGCCATTGGAGGTTCAACCCTGCAATTTGTATGACTTGGTCAGTTTATGTCAATCCTTGGGTTTCCAAATAGAATACTAAGCTGGATTTCAAATAGTGACCACTGGTCTCCAAAAGCTACTTCTCTAAAGATTACCCAAAAGAAGGTTTGATAAAGTCACTATTTGTTACCCTCCTGAGAAATAACTCTTATTCTGCCCCAAAACATTAAGACATATACTTCCTTCCAAATCACTCTTATTGAAGGTTGATCAATCATGTAGGATGAGTTACATTTAACAGACAGGACTTCTTTGATATCTTAAAATCCCTCCTAGCTTCCAAAAAAAGGCCTTCTTTTCCTACTCTAGGGATAGAATAACTCCTTACCTGGAGGCTAACACCCAAATAAATTCATGTTCCAAATCCCCTAATTAAGATCACTGAGATGAACAAGCAAATTAAAGCGACAAAATAAGCTCTCATTGCTTGTTTTGTCTCTCTTGCTTGGATCCATACTGACTTCAGAAACAGAATTTCAGTTTTGTTTCTTAAAGGATCTATAGACGGATCTGCTGAAACATGCCCATTTCTTCAGAATGGTTATGCATTTACCATGTGATTCCTCCTAGTATTTTGGTAAATAAATACCTTATACTAAAAATATTATTCTTGACAGATCATACATGAGATGTATGTTGGAAACTTCCCATATCAGGTGATGTCAGGCATTGAATCAGGCTGCCCAGGGAAGTGGTGGAACCATCACCTCTGGAAGTGTTCAAAAAAATTGTAGATGTGGACTTAAGGACATGGTTTTGTAGTGGAGTTGGCAGTGTTGGGTTAACAGTTGGACTCAATGATCATGGAGATCTTTTTCAACCTTAATAATTGTATGATTCTGTCTGCACTGTACCTTTGTTTCAGTGTTACCAGAGGGCAAAGGTAGAAAATTAATTTTCTTCTGTTTATTTGGTCAAAGATTTTCTTTTAGCCAGAGATGTAAGAAACAATCAAACCACTGTGCATATGGCTGTAGTTCAGGTAAAAAGGCACTTCAGCTTTCCTTTTGCTTTTATTTTTAGATGTTTAAAAAAATACAAAAACTTTAAAAAAATAAATTATAATGATTAACCTATAAACAGGTTAAAGCTTTTGTACCCCATTCTAAACAAATTTTGTTGGACCATATGAAGACTCGCTGAGCATAGGTGGCAGCCTGACCCACCAGCCAGCTGTGATCTAACAGAATTGCTCTCCATTTCTGCACTGATGCCATCTTATCCAAGCACCTCCCAGAAGAAGGCAAGGAAAGGGATGTGTGAGCTGTGGCAGCCTGGAACTGGCTCTCTGGTACCCTTCTTTAGGGATCCCTTACCTCCTCTTCCCTCACAGGACTGAGACATCTCTGTACTCAGTCATGAGAGGCAGAAGGAGCTACATCATCCTTCAGGGGCTCCATCACTGCTCACGTGGCCTGCTGCAGCAGAAAGATGAGGTGACTGTGGATTTGGCTAATATATGCTTAAGCCAGTGGGTGTTTTGCTGAATTTTGTGCAATTTGCTGAATAACACACATATAAAAGAAACACATTGTCACTGGACAGTCACTGCAGACAAACAAGGCATACTACCTTAACAAATCTCATTTTGATATTTGGGAAAAAAAATTTAAGATTAAACAGGCTTTCTTTTGCAATTCAGCAGTAATGAATGGCAAATTTCACTTTCCCTCGGCACACTTGCTATGCACTATGCAGATCAAAAATGACCGTGCAAAATTTAGGCTTGAATATATCAGAAATCTGATAACAAAAGCTCCCAAAAGATACAGGAAATACCACAGCATAATTCTTTGGTTGTGTGTTGAAACACCCACTACATTTATTTTAAATATATTTACAGAAAACTAAGACCCACACTTGGCCAACTACACTGAAAGAGCTTCTTTCCATTTTTATGAACCACCAGAGAAAATTTACTAACATGCATTGGAAATCAGAGCTCTGATTAAAGCAAACAATAATCTCTAGTTCCTCATGTAGATGGAGGTAAAAGCTTGATGTACTGTACCAGGTATTAAACCCAGTATCACAGTAAAACAGCCTGGACTGCAACTTGGAAATCAGAAACCCTTGATGTTGTTCTGTATGAATCACCATCCTAGAAGCAGCACGACAGCAAGCTTTGGACTTCCTCCATGGAAAAACAACATTCCTTTGGGATAGTATGATGGACTCTGAAATTCTTTATACAAGAATATGAACACAATCAGTTAACCTTCACCTTTAAATCTAAAGGCAAAGAGCTAGAAAGATGAGTGAATAAAAATGGAGCAAGGATTGGGTACAATGTGCTTATTGTCTTTTATTGATCTCATTTTTTACATTACTAAGTGGACAGAAAATTTTCATTAATTTCCTGAGGAAGCATTTATGTCATTTGTTATAGAGCAGAAAGTGCATCTCTTTGCAGTAAATTTACTCTTTTTGCTTTGTTTGCTTGCTCTCTGCAAGTCCCAAAAGCACTGCATCAGCTTCCAGCAATGTTGTATCACTGGCTGCCCCCAAAAACCTGGACGTCAGTTCAAGATCCAGCAGTCGGAGGCGTACCCGGGTTCCTCTCCGATACTTTCTGTGAAGAAAAGGGGAGAGGGGGAAGAAAAGTTTTGTTAAACACTGGTCTTGTATTTCCTAAGGCTCTCTCCTCTCTGCAGATCTAAGCAGCAGCCCCACAGAAAACAAAGCACTGCAATGAAGTCCAATGCTGTAATGCCATCAGCACTAAAACTGCTGGGACACACTCCGTACCACCCAGAGCCAGTGTCCGCTGATAAAATCCTAAAATCCTGCCCATCAAAGAACAGACACCACCATATCCCACCGTGGGAATGCAGACCCTACAAAAAAAGCAGTTTATTATATGGGAAACTGTTTGTGTCTTCCATCAAAATATTTTACTGTATCATGCCAATAATTATCTGCAGGACAACATATCATCAAAGGGGAGGAAAAGTCATCATTAGATCACTGGTGACATTGCTATTATCAAAAAGTACAATGCCAGCTAACTATGGTTTATATTTCCAGCCCTGGGCCTCAGGCAAGGAACTTTACTTGTCTTATCCCCTCATCCAAAGAGTGGGCATCATCTGCAAGTTTTTTATTATATATAATTAAAAAGAAACCCCACAACTATTGTAATGAAACATTCTGCCTACAGGCTTGGGTTTTATTGTTTTATGCTTTTTTTTTCTTTCCTTTTAAGTCAGAAGATGTGAGCATTCAATGTGCTTTTAAAACAGACCCTGTGTTAAAGATGGCCATGCCAAATTAGTGCAGATTTTAAAAATATGAGCAGGTTTTATAATGCACCTGGAGAACTACTGATTGAAGTCCAGCAATAAAATTAAGAACTATTCTTCTTTTGAAAGTTCAAGTTGTACTTTTTTTTTTCCCTAGTTGAAGCATAAAGAGCTGAAGATGCAGCAAGCTTGACTACCTTGAGCAAAAGAGAGATGAGAAAGTTTGAAACATTCTCCAGTTACTAACAGAAAAAAATGTAATAGGGAAGTCTGGTTGCACTGTTTCCACCTTGCCCATTTTCACCTCCATCTTGGGCAGACAATGTTCTTTGTCTGACAACTGTTTGCTAGCATGAAGCAAAACTGAGCCAGATTTCAACTTTCTTCAGCTCATCAAACCAAGATTCATTTGGCAAACTGAACATCTTAAGAAAAGGTCCTAGACTTGCATTTATGGTGGGTTTTGTTTTTGTTTCATTTTGTTATCCTCTTCTGTCAGTGCTATCTTACATTCATTTCCCTTGCCTCCTGGTCAATCCTGGATAATACTTGGCCAGATCAAGTATCTGGCTTGATCCAGACTGCAAAGCAAGAGCATTTGATACCTCCACCCTCAGCAGGTATGTGGGTACATAGGGTACACAGTCAGCAAGAGTTCTGCCAACACTCATCCCAGTGAATCCTATGATGGCCTGCATGACTCCAGTAGAAACAACACACATCTTCTTAAAAACATAAAAGCAAAGGCCCTCACCAGTCCAAAATACAAGTAACTACTTCTGCAGTGAAGAGTATGGCTCAGCTACCAAAGACACAACACAGCTTATGTTCGGTTGGTACCTAAATAGCTGGAAGGGACCAATTCCTCTTCTCTGTAAAACATATACATTTCAAAACAGAACAGTTTCACCACTTATGAGAATTATTTACAAAACCTAATGTGTAGCATTTCAGTGTTGCTGAAATCAAAAGACAATGCATAAAACCTTAAAGTGAATGATATCTTCAAGGATTTGTTAGGCTTATTCAGAAGAGGGGTCCCCAAAAAAGTTTTGGGATAAGAAGGAGAATGAAAAGGAAAGCTCCTCATTGAAGTATCTTAAATGAAGACCAGCTGACTAGTAGTTTTAGCCATTTAGATAAATGGGAGATATTCCCAGAAAATTCTGTAGCAAGAACCAAATCTTCACCTTACTGACAGCTGCTGACTAGATGGGTTGCCTTTGCCTCTAACCATGACGTTATGCTGATCTCTAACCATATCTTCAGGATAAACTATCAGATGTTACTGCCTTTATCA
>VWYI01004834.1:153621-183559 GCA_013399455.1 Anthoscopus minutus | reverse complement strand
ATCTTCTAGTTCTAACTTCATGTTTCAGTTTCATTTATAACGCTGAGGAATGGCTGCGCTTGACACCAGAACTTCTGATACGTATGGCTGAGATTTGGAGAAAGCCTTCTTTAATCTCCTCCCTGAGTGTCTTGTGAGACTCCTCTATCTTGTCTTCTAATTTCTGCAGACATTTCCACACCTGCAATTCTTGCATGTGTGGGGCTGTGTACAGCATCTGCATATGCTTGGAGCGTCTTTGCCATATCAAGTGTGACAAATGTATTGAAATAATTCGTGTTTTATTGTAAAAACATGGTATAAAACCTTTCATATATAAGAAATGTAAAACTGCCCGGGGACTGCGAAAACTTCTGCCAGGAACTCAGGAAGAGAACTCATTTACAAGAGAACTAAGGATGGCACTGAGAAGAGATGAGTCCACCCCAGCAGAACGAGCCAGACAACGACCCAGCAATTATTGCTTGATACATATCTGATCTAGCTCGTCAAGACAGTGCATCTCAGTGTTGAGTTCCTGCCCTTCCCGTTTTGGAAACTGATCAGTGGACCGGCAGCAGAGATTTGAATATGTAACAAACACAAAAGACACAAAAGACTGAGGCTGTTCAACTACCAGCTGAAAATCTGTATAAGAACCAGCTCCTCGAGGACCAATTCGTGAACTTGTGGGGGAATCGGTGCAATGGAGGCCGAATCCATGGTTCACCCAGTGCCGATCCCGGGCTCAACACTGATTTTGCTTGTGGCTGTCTCGAGCTTTGATACTGCAATTCTACAATAAATTCCTTATTGATAAAATTGTCTGATTTCATTTATAACATCAAGCATGGTCTCCTCCCTGTCAACCTGCTTCATTATTGCTAAGGCAGAAGCATCTTCTTTTGGCCCAAGTTGTACAAGTTTTCTCCACATCACAGATCTACATGGTACCAAGTCTGGATTCCTAGTGTTTAGGTCATCTGAGAAAACAATCTCTGCCACCACTGCCATTTCTCTGAAGTGTTGAATCCTTTGATCTATGGTCTTCCACTGGGTTTGCTGCATATAGAGATCATCTGCACACAGGTATCTTTGTGCTACACTTTCTAGGACCCGTGCCCAGAGACTGTGAGGGTCAGCCCCCCCCATCATTCCTTGGTCGATAACCAGATCTTGTGACAGGGATCCCAAATGCCTCACTTCAGTGCCATCCAGAATTGTAGCCTCACCTGCAGCATCCCAAAGACGGACTAACCAACTAATTTTAGATTCATCAGGTCATTGAGTATAATCCTTTCTTAGGCCATGAAGGTCCTTCAGGGAAAAGGACTCAATAGTGACTTCTGATTTTGTATCAGTTGCTGGCCTTGAGGGTCTTTCCTCTGCATCATCATCATCATCATCATCATCATCATCATCATCATCATCATCATCATCATCATCATCCACTGGCCGATCAGTTTTGGTTTTGTGTTTCATGCCTCTCATGGTAGGAGTGACAACTATTGGTTTAGGCTCACTGTCTGGTTTAGCTGCTGGCTTGGGCTCACTGTCTGGTTTAGCTGCTGGCTTAGCTGCAGCCTGAGTGACTGGGGTAGCTGCCAATTTATCACCCTGCCTCACTGCCTCTACCTGCTGCCCTATAGAATCTAGCAATGTGCAATAAGCATACGCCAGGGCCCAGCTTATTGCAATGATCTTTTTCTCCTTAGAATCATCATGGCACTCAGCTGAGTTCTGAATTTGTTCATGTGGAAAGTTTCAGGCTATAGGATCAGAAAATTCCTTCAGGGTTGGGCTTATATCCTCCCATTCTCCACATCCACATCACTCAAGATTTACCACACCTTTGGGGGTTAGGTGTCCTTCTTTTGTTCCTTCTCAGCTACTGGAATTTTTCCCCATTAGCTGAGGGGAAACCTGATGGCTGGTACTTATTGGATGCTTAAGAAAGACAAAGAATCGGCTGGGCCCATGGAGGAAGGGGGAGGCAGGAAAAAGGAATATATGATCATATATATATATATATATAAAATATCTAAATCATTATCACCAAGCCATGTCAGGAGAGGTGCACTGAGAGCATACTAACCCTTTGTATTTATTGCAAACATGGGCAATATATTTATTATTTAGTTTTTTCTCAGCGAAAGCCTCTATATTAAACTTCTCTGGATGTGCATATCTTGTAAGCTACCCCTTCCCAGACTAGAGCATCCCAGTGCAAACCGTAAACACTGCTGAGGGTCAGAACAAGCTGCCGCTACTCTGCCCCTTGCAGAGGCCACCGGGGTACAGCCCCGTTCTAGCGGCCGCTGCTGTCGCCGCTGTTGTCGCCGTTGCCGGTTCCGCCGCCGGACGGTGACTGGGTCGGGAGCAGACCAGACCCGCCCGCCCGAGGCGCCGCGCGACCAACACTCCGTCCGCGATCCAGGGAATCGAGCGGCGGCGCTGAGCGGCGATTGGCGGCGCGCGGAAGGCCACGCCCCTCACATGACCTCTGGCGAGGTTTTTGTCGCGCCCGCTCACCCCAGCCGCTCGCCGTGCCCCAGTGTCCCCGTCGCCGGCAGCAGCAGAACTGCCGCCATGGGCCCGCGCCGCTCCACCGCCTTCTCCTGCCGCTGTCTGCTGCTGCTGCTGCTCGGCATCTCTGGTGAGCGGGGCAGCGCCGGGGGAAGGGAGTGGGTGTCGGGTGTCCCCGAGGGCTCGTGACGCTCCCCGCCCTCGCTTCGTCACTCACGTGACACGGCGCGCTAGCACCGGGGGTCCCGGGAGATCCCGGGGACTCCTGGGCCCCGCGGCGTCTCCTGCGGGCGGCCTCGGGTCGAAGGTGCCGCCGCTGCCGCCCCCCCGCCCCGGCGAAACAATTCATGAAACGGGAGGGGACAGCAGTGGGGCCGAGGCCCCGCGCCTTATGAGCCCGCCGGACAGAGAAGCACCGTGCCGGAGAGGCCGGGAACCTCAGGATGCTTCAGCCGAGGGCTGTGGCCCGGCAGCCGGGACCGCAGGCCCATCCGCGCGGCCCGACCAGGCCGTTCTGTCAGCGCTTCTCGGCGTGGAGCCGCGGGCACGGCAATGGCTCTGCCCGGATTCACCGGGTCAGGAATACAATAGCTGCTAAAAGTTCTCTAAAAACGTAAAGGGAATTTAACGCTTGCGTCTTTCGAGCTGGAAATCGTGGAAACAAAATGAAGGCATGCCGACCTCATCTCTTAGAGCTCAGCTTGAGTTTTAATCACTGATACAACGCATAAAATAATGAACTCTGGTCTACAAGCAGCACATTGTTCCGGTGCTGTGTCCATACCCTTTCGTTTATGCAATGTGTCACCAGAAAGCTAATGCTTATTTCAGAGTCAGAATTCTAGGCTGGAAGGGACCTCAAGGATCAGCGTCTAATGAAGATGGCCTAACACCCTGTCCAGCTAGATCTTAAAAGTGTCCAATGTTGGGCAGTCATCCTTTGAGATTATTAGTTTATGTCAGGTAAACAGACTATAAAACATTCTGGTTTTGCCAGCTTTGACAGTTTTGTGATGTGCTTCCTATTTTTGATACTTTTTAGAAATCTAGCTGTTCTTTCAGTGTCTGGTAAATGAATATGGTCCTGATGTAATTTACTGCTTTGTGATGAGCTGTCCTCTTAAGTGGTTCTAGAAAATGAAGTAAAACCAGTGTCTTAATAGTTAATAATCATCTTACAGGTTTTTTCCAGTCTTATGCAGTTGAAGTAGATATAAAGGATGCTTCTAATGCTACATGCCTGTATGCAGATTGGATGATGAGATTCTTGATAACATATGAATCAATCAATGGTGATTATGTAAGTATTTGGGAGTAACTCTTGCTGAGAACTGGATTTTGACCTGGATAAAAGTTTAAGCTCTTCTAACTAGGGTGCTTGATTTCTCTTTTTTTTTTTTTTTACTAAGTCAGTTGAGAAGAATATTCCTATGTAGTACTTATAAAATAAAGAATAAATTCTCAGATTTACAAATTAGTGAAAGTACTCTAGTTGCTCTAGTAATGCAGTACTTAAATGATGTACACAAAACTCTTTAAGTCTAACCAGTATCAGTGTAGTTATGTTCTTAGCCCAAGCAGTAAATGTAATTGCAGCTCGACATGATCAAGACTTACAGCCAAGTTAGATGTTAACTGTAAATTAATTGTACTTAAATCTGATATAGCTCCTTTCTCAAGCAGGTGTCAAGGAGCCTTTATCATAATTTTCTGGAATAATCTCATTTATCTTGTGCAAGGTTTCAGCTAACTCCAGCAAGTATATAGTGTTTTCATGGGGAAGAGCTGCATGTGAATGCATTTCAAATTACCCTTTTATTCTAGAAAACCACAACCCTGAATTTGTCATCGAGTGTGACACACAATGGAAGCGTCTGTGGCAATGACACACAAGCTGCCGTTGTGGCAGTTCAGTTTGGAGAAGGTCATTCTTGGAGCATTAACATCACAAAAAGCAATGAAACTTACCAGGGAGACTTCATCATACTGAAGTACAACACCAATGACACAACTGTGTTTCCTGATGCTAAAAGGAAAGGTAACATTCAGTGCAGAATCTGACTTGCAAAGCAATCTCAGCCAGAAGTGTCAGACCTTGTATACCTGACCTGGCTTGGTTGATGTGAAGTAAGGAGGAATGCAGGAGTTAGTAATGAATGTAATGAATTCCGTATCACATGCTGCCAACTGCTTTTCCTTGTGCCTGCCTCCTGGGTAATAACGTAGGCCAAATGGCTTCACTGAGTGTGTAATTCCTGTAAGTGAAAGAGAAGGGGAAGGATAAACAGCTTTGATCAGTGAGGTGGTGGTAGACAGTAGACACATGGAAGATTAATTTCATTGTGCACTGCTTGACCTACCTTGCCAAGCAATACAGTGTTAGGCCGTTTGTGTATGAATGTCTGCTAATACCAGAAGTTTTTCTCCTTACAATTAAGTAAAAGGGTTCACCTTTCTAATGGCTTGTCTAGTTCTGTAAGGTTGATTACTTCTACATTACCTAGCACTTCAGGTCAGGACACGTAGGAAAAACTCAAGAAAACGTAAGATTTTTAAACATAATTATCTCTTAGTCTTTGTCTTCTGAAATTTTATAAAATGTAACACTACCTCTAAGTTCTTGTAGTTCATAAGACATTAAAACTTTTGTGCTTGTTTGTAGGACCAGTTACTGTTTTTATGAAGGATCCTTTGCATCCAGTTCAACTGAATACTGTCTTTGTGTGTCATAATTCCTACTTTATTGAAGCAGAAAATATAACGCAGATTTTCTGGAATGTTACTGTGCAGGCTTTTGTTCAGAATGGTACAGTTAGTAAAAAAGGTAAGCATTTCAGTTTGTGAAATAGCTTTTTTTTTATTGCACCTTAGTGCAGGGAGCAAAGTCCCATAGTAAAAAATCCACCAATTCTAAGATGTACTGAGTTTAATAATATTCATATAAATATCCTCTAGTATTTCTTTCCTTGTGCCTGGAAAAATAGATTAGAAGAATAGATTTAGTAGTGTATTGTAAATGCCAAGGTGGGATTCTTCTCAAGTGTGTATTCCAGTAATTGGGGTATTAAGAATAAGCACTTCAGAACTACTGTTGCTGAGTAAATCATTTGAGTTGGAGGGGTTTTAGCTGACTACCTTCCAGTGCTGGCCTCTGCTGTTGCATTTGAATAGTCTAGAGCCTATTGTCTCATCTCATAGCTCAGAAGAGAGATGAGCACATCATCCTGCTGCATACAGTATAACAGGGTTACTAACTTGGTCTACAGCAAATATATGTCACACTTTTATAACAACTTAACTATCTTTGTCTGTTTTGCTTCCATGTGTCAGAGGCAAGTGGTACTGATTGTGGATTTAAAACTGGGTGTACAGGATTTCTGAGACTAAATGGCAGGTGTTCCTTGTCTGAGTAATAAGACTTCAATAAAAGTTCAGCAATGAAATGTTGATTAAAATGTCTTTTCAGAGACTAGATGTCCTGCTGATGCACCTACTTCTGAACCTACTGTTCCACCTACTATTGCCAATGTAACTACTGCATCTACCACTAGTTTGTCTCCTGCTCCAACAACTGCTCCCAAATCTGTGGAGACTCCAGACACAGGAAACTATTCTCTTAAAAGTGGAAATAAAACTTGTTTCCTGGCGACTGTGGGGCTGCAACTGAATGTTTCCCAAGACAAGGTGCTTCTTTTTTCTTTTGAAGAGTAAAAGTTGCTGTAGTTACTTGGTGTGAAATCTGAATGCAGGAAATTTGTACACTGCTAGCTGTCCAGAGCTGCTTCTAAGTATTGTATGTAGCACCTCTCTGACATCAGAATAGTTTTGTACCTATCTTCAAAAACCTTACATGGAGTCAACTGAATTTGATAATGAGAATACTTCTAACATGATTAAAAGTCTGGAACTTTCTTAGCTGTTATGGATGTTGTTCCCTGCAGATACTGTCTTCCCCCTCAGAGGATGGCCTATTGTGTTAGGGAACAAAGTAATGCTTCTCAAGCAATTTGTTTCAGTACTGCAGTTCAGCATGTAAATTCAACTCAGACAGCCTTGGTTCCATAGCAGCCAAGCTCAGTTCTTCCTGCTATCATATTTCTGACAAGCTCTCCTAACCCACAACTGTTCCTGACTGAGACAATGTATTCCAAAGGCAGCTGAATGTCTTTGATTGTATTTCAGCCTCTTCTGATCAACATCAATCCAAAGACAACTGTCGCAGATGGTGCCTGTGGTAACACAACAGCCACTCTGAAATTGAATGATGGAAATAGCACACTGATTGGTTTCACATTTGCTGTTGTAAGTAACTTACTTGATTTTAAACTTAATTTTTCATTTAAACAGCATGCATCGCGATCACATACAGTAAAATCCTCCTGTTGCTTACTGGTGTTAGGCTGTTCCCATATGGGAAGTGAAACTGGCCAGCTGAGTGCATCAACACAAATGGGGAACTGGATTAAAGTTGTAGAAAGTGTAAGACTGGTAAATGTGTTGACTTTTGTAAAGCATGTGTTCTTAAAGGTGAAAGTGCAGAGTTGCACACTGACACTTGTTTCTTGCTTCTTGAACAGAAGAATACAAGTGCAAATGTACAAAAATTTTATCTGAGGGAGGTGAATGTGACGCTGCTCAGCGGTCTGAATGGTTCTGGTAAGAAACAGTATCTTCCTTAAACAAGTGTAGTATTTTATCCAGTGTCTACATCAAATACTTCTGGCCTTTTTTTCAGTGTTGTTCATGTATACTGTTAGCTCCTACTTTATATCTAGAAGTTGGTATGAACAAAAATAATAAGCAGAAATGACTGTAAGAGTTACTTTAAACAGCAGTGTGGGACCACTCTACTGTTCCTGAAACTTAGGATAATGGAGTCACTGTAAATTAAAAGGGCTTCTTTGTAACTCTTTTCAGTAATGTAATTTTTTGTAGTGTGAAATACAATTGTACCAACTTGGAAGCTTTTTTCCTAAACCAGCTGTTGTCTTCTTTGATTGAAGATGCTGCTGTATCTTCCAACCACTTACACATAACTCACTACAAAAAGACAAGTCCTTCAAAAACTAAAGTGTACTTTTTTTTCCCAACAAACATATGTTTTCTGGTTTTTTCCTTCAGTTGCTTATCATAGGTACAGCAATTAAAAAGCATTAAAGCTAAAACACTTGTGACTCTACAGCACTGAGAGAGTGGAGGTACAATGAAAGCATGATGTCATATACATATGAAAGAAAGGTTACTGCGAAGTACTACAATCTCTGATTTCTGATTAAGCAGAGCAATCCCACTTTGCGCTACTTTGTTTTTTCAGACTAGTCAGTGTTGGCCCCTCTAGATTCAGCTGTTCAATCTTACTATATTAGTAACTGTCATGTGTTTGAAGTGAACATGCAAATTCCCTTTCTTTTTTTTTTTTCATTCATTGTTCAGTCATTTCAAGTGCAGATAACAGCAATTTCAGCAAGTGGGATGCTTTCCTTGGTAGCTCTTATATGTGCCGAAAAGAGCAAACTCTTCAGATTAGTGAAGATGTTCAAGTACACACATTTAATCTGTGGATTCAGCCATTCCTTGTGGAGGCAAATAAGTTTGCCACAGGTAAGGGTTATGTTTTTGTTTTTAGTGATGCTTGCAAAATTCTTACTTGCTAAAAAGCACCAGCATTAGGTACAAGCACTTTATTTCACAAGCTCTTGTTCCAATTTTTTAAGTATGTTTAGATATACATGGAATGAAGAGAAGCTCTGAGACTGACATTGAAGTTCAAGCAGAGCTTTGTTTTCTCTTAAAAAATGTTAAGTGTATGATTGTCTTTCACAAAACTTGAATGAACTAGAGACACTGAAGAGAGACTTAAGAATTGCTGTGTAGAGTAGAAGTTACCTGTCAATATCTTAATACTTTTTGTAGCTCAGATATTCAATAAAATTGGACAGAACTTTTGCAGAAGTGAACTTTGGGAATATGGTTTGTTTCTTTTTACCTGTCAGCCTGAGGAGTAGGAGTGTTGGGGAAGAATGAACTGTTGGAGCTTCTTTCAGAGGTAGTCTTGAATATCCAGAACTAAAGAGAGGTTCTGAAATGTTAGTTTGCTGCATTATCTTGATCCTGTCTGGAGGAAATGGAAATGTCTTAAATCGCCTCTTAATATTTAGTGCAATCTGGTTTTTGTGCTTAATGCTAATACTTGCAGCACAGTCTTATTGGACTAGACTGATCTGTAGACACGTCTGTCGACTGAAAAGTTATGGTTTTAGACAGAAGTTAGATAACTCCAGATATGTGTAGGGTAAACAGTCTTTCTAAAGAGTTAGGGACCCATTTCACACTGTAATTAAAGTTGCAGCTGGCTTTCTTCTAATTACAGTTATTTTATCTGTGTAACATGTCTTCGTTCTGGATAGATTATTGATTTGATAACTAGGTCACTTTTTATCCTTAATGAGTGAAAGCACCAACCAGACTTGCCTTAAGTATGAAGTAGATAAGCCTGGTTCTTGAATGTAGAAGAATGGCTGCTTGCTTGCCTAGTGCAGATGTTATGCACAGGAACACTCGTACACCCTTAACTTGCTATAGGTTATTAATGCTTAAATTAATTATAATGCTTACATATGCTAAATGTGTCAGTGAGACCTCTGCAGTTCTTTCTCTCTTAGTTTAAATAATACTTGAGGTTTTAAACCCCTTCATATTAAGAAAAACAGACTTTTATACCACACTTGGCAAGTATTCTGTCTTTATTCCTTACTGCAACCTTTTTCTCACCTACAGCCCAGGAGTGTTCGCTGGATGATGACAGCATTCTAATCCCAATTGTAGTTGGTGCTGCACTTGCTGTCTTGATTGCCATTATAGTGGTTGCTTACATAATTGGCAGAAGAAAAAGCTATGCTGGATATCAAACTTTGTGAACCTAAATGTGATTCCTGTTATGATTTCACTCAAAGCAAGTGCAAGTTCTGAAGTCCAAAAAAGACCCAAAATTTAGGAGTAATTACTAGTCACAGCTAATTGGTGTTGAGAAACAAAAAGAGAATGTTTATCTCAGATGAAGCAGAACTACACTTTGTTTTCCTGCCCTAAGAAGATGATATGGGTTTCATAGCTGTTTTGAAGATGTCAAATACTGGATGAATTGCTAGGCTAAGGACTTTACCTTGGAAAAATCCTAAAGCATTTAGGATTTATTTCTGCTTTTACAAATACTAGCCTGAAACAAGAACATGTTCTGAACTGATGTGCATTATGCATCTCCCAGAATAGCATAGAATTTGTACTTGCTTCTTTCCTCTGCGTTTCCTTAGTTGTTGTCATAATTGTGGGTTAAGCTGGCAGCATTAGTCACTCTCTTGACTTGTATAGTATTTAACAAGGATTGTCTAATGCCCAACAGCAACTTTGTTTTCCATAGGATTGAACTTCAGGCTGGTGATTAAGTGATCTCTTGAAGTGGCAGGAGTAACTTACTTGCCTTTGTTAAGATTTGAGTAATTTACTCTTGCCTTGGTGTAATTTCAGGAATCATTCCTGTACCGTGTCTGTACAGACAAAAAGTAATCTGCCAAATGGTGAATATATGGGAAGCCTACAGTGCCGTTTCCAGATGCTTTCATAAAAAAGCTGTTAGGCACTGAATTCTTTATTATACATTTGCAATCATCTAAGTCAGACTTCTGCTAAATTTATGCAAACTTTTTTTTTTTTTTGCTGGCATCAGTTTAAAGGGAATAACCTTTCTAAATATTCCAGAACTTTAAAGTGCACTTAACTTCATACCATACTCTGCACAAAACTAGTCTGTCATGTTGTTTTGAATTACCATAGTTTAAAGATGCTTTCATTTAATGATCTGTTGTTGCAGCTTGAGCTGTTTTTAAATCTTCATCTTGAATGGTTCTCTGCCAGCCAAAGTTCACATTATAACTGCCTGCAATTGGCATTCTGAATGTTTATGTTGGATTGTTTGTGGTGTAGCATTTATTAATGTAAAGGATGCAAAAGCCAAACAAGTCTGAGATGGACCCACAACACCTGTTTATCCTTGCTGTATGGAAATAATAACTAGGTTAAAGTGCAGTGCAACTGGACTGTTCTTAAACTGCAGCTCTATAGAGACTAACACTTGATGCACAACTTTTCTCTGAGCTCTTTGTGCTGTAATACATATTCTTACTGCATGGAAAAAAAAGAGAAGTCTTTTAGATAATTGCGGCTTTTTTGCATATGTCATAACACAAGCTGTCTAAACTAGTTATTTAATGAATGTAACATTGTCCCCCTTTAAGAATGAGTTTAGCCTGCATCAAAGCTGCTCTAGTGTTTTATTAGTGTTCTCTAGGGTTATAGAGATATCTGTGGCATATTTGTATACAAATCATAAAATATGCTTGTTTCAGTAATAGTTTAGGTTTTGTTTTGTTTTGTGGTTTTTTTGTAAAGACGGTTTACTCTTGACACTAGCCAAGGAAGCATGTATGGGTGGATAATGATTACTATAGCTTGTATCTACAGCTTGAATTTTGCATTGGTTACTGAAATGCAGTTCAGTGAAAGTGAGGAACTGCTATAAGTTTAATTGAAACAAGCTTCAGGACTTATCATTTTAATTTTAAAAAATTTATCTAATGACTTTCATATCAATATATCCTCAAATGCAAAAGTTCATATAGATTCTTTAGCACTTTTTTTTTTGTGAGTGGTGTTCCATGGCACCAGTTAAACATGCATTTCTGTTAAGGAGTAATCATCACTTTATACTTCTGACCTTGCAAATTTTTGAACTTTACACAGTTTCCAAGTGATAATATAGAAGATTCATGCAAACTGCTTCCTAAAATCAACACTAGAAATACCATTGCAGAAACCTGTAAGTGTATTGGCTCAGAGTTTTAAGTAGTCCTAGACTGATGTGCAGGTAACTGGTTCAAAAAACATCAGTTTCACCTCACTTCCTGTTATTCTAAAACCACTAGTTCTCCTGTATGTATTGTTCCATATGGAACTGTCAATCTGTTTAACCTGTGCTCTAAAAAATAAAGATTGTTCTGTTTCTTAAGGAAACTTGTTCCCATTTCTCAACTGATTTGAAAACAGATGTCTTGTATTGTCTTTTTTTAAAGAAAATAAACTCAATGAGTAAGGTGAACTCTAACCAATCTGTATCTAAGATTCTGTTACATAACCGGTTTTGTTTTGGTCTGTGGAAAAAGCATTTAAATTGTGGATGTGAAATATTAATGTGTATAACCTATTATAGAGTGTGGTTGGTTTAGTGTTTAGCACCTGACACCTGCCTGAGAAAGGAGCTATATCAGATTTAAGTACAAAATGCACAGTTTACTAAATATTGTATTCGAAAATGTCAGTATTTCTGATATTTTTAAGTTAAAGATGTCACACTAATAGTCCTCAAAAGAAGCATTTCTAGCCAGTGAATGATGGGATTTGGGTTTTGGAAGGGGCATTTTGTTTGTTCATTTGTTCCTTGTTCTGGTTTTTTGTTTGGCTGGTTTTCAATTTTTTTTTTTAATTTACTACAGTGTTCTCTATTCCTTAGCATATGTTAATAAAACACAAATTTTGGGGCTATTGGTTGAATCTCATGATCAGAATTAAAAGAGAAGGCAGCTTTCATACTGAGGCTAAAAAAGCCAAAAATTTCTGGCTTATTTGAGTGGAGACACATTCAGCTATGTCAGTCAAAAAAGCTGTTCCTGCTGGCCCTACTGTGTGTTGGGCTGTAGTTACCAGTTCTGCACTTGAAGACACTTCTGAAGCTTCTAAATGCTGTACAGTAACCATATCTGGATAGTTGTGTGCCAGCAAGGATGGAATGTTCCTAGTATGAAACCTTAACCCTTTTTTCACCCTGGGAATTCCCTGTAACAGTGCCATAGTGTGATGTGTACTGCAGCCCTCTCCTTCCTTTGAAGAAGAGAGGGAATTTCTGTCGCTGCCTGCTGGGCACGCCTTTATCCTTAGCAAATCATGTTTAATGACCCATTACCCAGCATCTAGCAAATTGTCTGTGTTGGTATTTAGTGGACAAAGATGACTAAAAATCAAATGCATGTGTCTCTTTAAGATCTTTAAATATTTTCTCAGTCAGAATATTTTGAAATAGCTATATAAGGTGCGTAATTCCTTTCTCCATGTTTTTGTTTGTTTTCTTCCAAGTGTTGCTCTACTTGGCAGTAGGTCTCTTCAAATAATCTGAGTTCAGTGTTTGCGGCTGTTGAGCCTCCACCTGTTGTTCTCCTTGCTCTTAGTCAAAGGCTTTGTATAGTATTTTGGAAAGGGGCCATGGCAAGTGTGTGCTAGACTGTGATAAGCTAAAGCAAGACAATACATTTCCCATGATTCATGCTGATTCACTGGAAAACAGCAGCCAACTTTTGAAGAAGCATTTACTCTGTGTGTGATGCTCTGTCCTAATTAAAAACTCAAACAAAATAGTTTTATGAGGAGTGCTTCTTTGTGAAACACATGTAAGTCAGGCACTGTTCCAGTGCTGGAGAACTGAGGTATAGCCTCCTGCCTTACAAACCTCTCCTGGCACAGGCAGGTGGAGCTCTGATCTCCTTACAAACAAGTTATGATGCCAAGCCCTGCCCCCGAGTTTGAAACCAGTTCCCAGCGTGGTTTGGTAATCATTGAGTGGTTTTACCAGTAAGGAGTGCCTTACGTTTCACAACCTGCATGTTAAAAACTACTGTAGCATTATAGATATCTCTTCTTTTTCCCTCTGATGCGGATTTCAGTGAGGTCTGTGTAGTTCTCAGCTGAAACTAATAACCCTTTTGCATGGAAAATAAAGTTACCCACCCCAATGGAGTCTTTCAGTGTTTCCTGTGCAGTGCCTGGAGCCACATTTATCTTGGCTGTCTCTTGTAGGTCTTAGTAAGTTTCTGCTTTTTTTACTTGGCTTGTCCCTTACGTCCTCATATCTAGAACCTAGAGGAGTGCTGGTGACTCAAGGATTAGGGAGACCCCTGGACAAGGCAGTAGTACACCGGTGTGGGGTTTTTATTGCTTTATTACTGCTAACTGAGGTGTGATCAGCTAATGCATGCCCAGACTGCTGGTCTGTCCACATATTTCTAATCTGTTCTCTGCTTGCTAGAGAAAGCTGAAATTAAATGTACAAATCAGAAGAAGAAGTATACGAAATATATAAAGGATTTATGTAGTAGCTGTGTTTAAAGAAATCAATCTTTTTGTCAGTTCTCTACTGATTTTACTTTATATGTATCATTGTATCTAATACAATGTAATTTCTCAAAAATCCTTGTTTGTTCCTTGCTTTCTTTGGTTTCTAATGCTTGATTTCCCTTACTAATTTGTTCTCCCTTGCTTTTTTTTGTTTTTCTTCTTTCTGCAGCTGAAGAATGCATTGCTGATTCTGACCTGAACTTTCTTATTCCCATCGCAGTGGGTGTGGTGCTTGGATTCCTTATCATTCTTGTCTTTATATCTTACATCATTGGAAGAAGAAAAAGTCGTACTGGCTATCAGTCTGTATAATCTCTTAATTCCATCTATGTTGCCTGCATTCCTGGTTCTTTTCTCTTTCCCAGACTTCCTGACCTGCTCCTTAAAAAAATGAAAAAACAAAAAAACAATTAATTCAAGGTTTCTTTATTTAAAAAAGTTAAAATCACTTCATGACAGAATAACATGCCATGAGTGAAGATGAGTTGTAGAAGCTATTGTATGACTTTGGAGAAAGTAAGTGTTCTGAGGACCAGAGAGTTCAGCCAAGTTGGTGTGTCCCTGTGGGAAGTGTGATTAGTAAAAAAGACATCTACAAAACTTCCTGTCATTTAATCTTTTTATACAAGAGAATTTCTAGGTACCTACAGCTTGTCTTGGTTAATGCTACAGCTAAAACTAATTAAAAGTGTGAATGCTGTGTCAAAAGAGACTGTACATCCAGTGGGAAAATGAATACTCAACTTTCAGCAGACTTCTGTTGGGAACTTGGCATATGGCTGTTCTTGTGAATCAGCCTTGAATTTCCTATTTCTTCTGAATGTAAAAGTAGTACCTGATCTCACTAATACCGTGACATCTGAGAAGAACATCTGATTCTTCTAGTAAATTCATTTATTTAACATAATATGGAGAAGCTGACTGCTAATGTAAGTTGAATAGCTTTGCACCACCATGGTGTCTAATTTGCCAAGATAAGGTTCAGATCTGGAGAACTTTGGCTACTCAGAAAAGGTAACAGTCTGCTGAAGCAAATGTCTCCTGTACTGTTTTGCTGAACTGCATTTTTCCTATTGGTCTGAGCTCAGTTGTTAAATGAGGGTGGGAGGCTGGAATTTCAGTGGCTGCAGTTTCTCTCAGCTTTGATTCTGAACATAAAATAAACTACACAGCATTGGTCCATGTGAGGCTCAAAAGTATTTTGAAAACACTCAGGGCTGACTAAGAACACAGATTGCTCACAGATTCCTGCCGTTCCTTTGGACAGCTTTCATTGGTTAACAGGTGATCACTGAAAAGCTGTGATCTCTGAATGAAAGTGGAGATATAAAACCTTTCAGCTTTGATAGAATTAATCTGCTTTTAACCTCCTCATTATTGCTGTCTCAGTGTAAGTGCAGAAAATTTCTAGCATGAGGAATGCTGATTATAAAGCAGAACTGAATATATGTGTAGGGAAAAAAATTACTTCCAATGGAATAAGAGCATCTTACCTGTTTGAAGATGCTTTCTTTATTACTTATGTCATACCTTTGCAATTCTATGTTCTATATCTAAACTGTACAAAAATCGAATTTAGTAGTTTGCAGTTGTGTTCTGTTTCATTCCTGTCTGGTTCATTTGATGGAATGAAAGAAGCCTCTTGCTCTTTTAATCATTTTGGTCCATCTCGGCAAAAGCCTTTTGCAACCAATAAACCCTGAGGGGGCACAAAGTTCTGTCCTCTGCAGCGAGTGTACTAAAGCCCCTTCAGTATTTAATCTCTTTGTGCATTTACCCTGTATCCATGTTGTGGGGCAAGCACCTTAAGTAATTCACCTACACAAAGGTGACAGTCAACCCTGACGTTTAAGCAACTCACAATAGCTGTGTATTCAGGGAAGGGAGTTTTCCAAAGAGTTAGTTTTGATGTTTGAGAAATACCTGTCCATCCAATTCTTGTCCTCACAGTGACCAAAAATACACTCTACCTGATTCTGACAAAAGTGATTCTGTAGTACAAATGGGCTGTTGGACCAAGCTGTCTTTTCTAATAGGAATGTAGTTAAATGCTGCTGAGTTCGACTGCATGCTTTAGGTTTGGTTGTCTTAGTCTCTTGTATTGTACATTTGCTCTCACAGTACTTGATTTCCCTGCCAGTGTTAGATGGAATTATTTCAGGTGGCATTTTATGAGTACACCCACTTGTCAGTGTGGTGCTTCTCTGCTGCCAGCAGATGGATCACAGCTATGTTTTCACGCTGAGATTGCAGACTGAAGTATTTAATATTACATTTGCTAGGCTATCTTAGTGAAATGCGGTCATTTCCTAGATGCAAATGCATACACACACATATATATTTTGTATATACATAGAAAGTATTATTTTGAGCTTCAACAGAAGTAAAAAATTGATCCAGCACTTTAAGGTTGTTGCAGCATTGTGCTGTGTACATTTTTCCAGATCTTAAAATGACTGTACAAATATGCTAACAGCGGTATATAATAAAGTTAATTATCATGTTTATAAAGGTTTGTTTCAGTGTAAGTACACATGAATGCCATTTCTGAGAGCATTTCCAGAGGACTGTCAGTGTGCTTGGATCTGGATGTTTTTGGGGAAACAGAAGCTTCTAAGCTATTCACAGATTTACATCCAAATCCATTGATTTTTGTGTTGATTTGATTAAAGCATAGGTCCAGCATCTGCTAAAGTACCTCCTCTTCCAACAGCATCCTTCCAACGAATAGATAGGGAATAGATATTCAAGTTTTATCTTGTTGCTCATGTGAAGGCCGTTAATTTGATAGCATGAAACACAATGAGCTTCATTTCCTTTCAAGACCCCACAAATACAAATGCTTTAAAAGAGCTAAAGCAATTGGCAGATAGAGAAATGCTTATGGTTTTAACTGATTTCTGATGTCAAAGAGCCATTCCTCCAGCAGCATCCTCCTTGGCAAAGCCAGTTTCTGTTGGTCAGAAGATGCCCTTGCAGATAATTTGTGCAGGCAGAATAAATATGTTGCCCTGGTTCTGTCAGTGCTATCTGGATAATAATAACTGAGTAGAGTTAGTTCCTAAACTACCTCTGGTTCAGGTATTTAACAGCTCTTAGTGAATAGTTTTTACCAGATGGTTGGTTGTGATGCTTGGTGAAGAGTGAGTCTTACTGTACTGGACTCCTGAACTCTTTGGCCTGGGGAAGTTTATCAAGTACTCAGAA
This sequence comes from Anthoscopus minutus, assembly GCA_013399455.1. Lineage (NCBI taxonomy): Eukaryota > Metazoa > Chordata > Aves > Passeriformes > Paridae > Anthoscopus > Anthoscopus minutus. The sequence continues at coordinate 166,630 of VWYI01004834.1, read as the reverse complement.
TTCCAGGATGTTGCATTCTGCTTGGAAATTCAGTCCTTAACTGGCAGCACAAACTGCATCTCTTACCACTAGTGTTACAAGAATGCCACCACAGAGTTAATTTTACTGTAGTCACTTTATTTTGGATATAAAAAATCACTTCTTGGAGACTGATACAGATCAGGAAATGACAGCAGATAAAGTTCCTTGGCTATACATGTAGGACAAACATACCATAATGCCCCTGTTCAGTCATTAATTTTACTAAGTATGCTTTCTAAGTAGTACATTATCCCAAGGTGTCTTGTCCTTTCTGTGTTCTCATAGCTTCCCATGAGCAAAGTGCAGCTGGTCTCTGTCACATCAGAGGGAGGCTCGGGCTGCTTAGGGCAGCACACTCTGTGTTTCATCAGCTTTTGGAGGTGATAAACTGATGGTCACCCAAACACTGACCCCTTAACTGTGAAAGGACTGAGCACTTCCCTGCATTTTGCTGGGAAAATTATAGCTGTGATCTCTCTGGACCAGGGAAGAACAGGTCTAAAAGCTTTGGGCACTTCTATGCCTGATCAGGAGGCACTGCCAACCTATGAACCGTGGCAGGAGAGAAGAACTCTTCTCACTCATCCCTGTCCAAGAGACTGGGTGAGGTTTCCTGGTGCGGAAAGAAGTACTGAAGGGAAGAGGAGGGAGGGAGAAATGCATTAATCTTCCCACTTTAGAAGGAGCAGCTAGAAGGATTTAAGGGCAAACAATTTTCTGTGGCCCTTGCTCAACACCTTGGGTGTGCTGAACAAGCTGTGTAAAATGCTGCAGTCAAGATGCTTCTGTGGCTGGAGATCCTAGAAAGCATTTTGAGAGCTGCCATTTTCACTTTTCAACTCTGATATTGCAGGCATAATCCAGAATTTTTGCTGTTTATTTTAACAAGAATAGTGCTAATAAATGACCTCCTTTTTAGCTTTTCCCTGAGAAATGCACATAAAACTATGCTAAAAAATAAAACTTAAAGCCATGAAAGATGCATTCCACAGGGATCACTCATAAAAGACCTTATGAAAATAGCACTTGGATACCAGAGGTTTTTTTTAATCAAAAGTGAAATCTTTTGCAAGTTCTCATCCCAGAGGAAAATTTAATTTTCACTAATCATGATTTATATCAGAAGATGAAAAATACGGATCCATTGGTTTCCTAACTATGAACAAAAATAAATGAACAATAATCTCCATATGCCTGTTTTTCCTAGCAGAAAAAAATGCTTGCTTGATGCTTTTAAAAGGAAAAAAACCTCTGATTTTGAATCTAAGTGCCTGGTGTTGGCAGGGGCTACTTCCCAATGCTGAGTGTGAAGATGATTCGGCCCAGGAACCGGTCACTGTTCAGGTCATTGATAATTCCTTTCCCGTTCAGACAGCACTGGATGGGGACCAAGTAATTCTTCTGCACATCTGTGAAGTGCATAGCCACCAGTGGGGAGGTGTAGTTGACCTGGAAAGAAGGGAAATTTAAGTGTTAATTTTTGAGGGATCAGAAAAGCAAGCAAGGTTTTTTGTTCAGTAAAATAGTTCATAAATGGTTCACAGTTCCAGGCATCTGAGTGTCTGCCTGATGTCTGTCAGGGTCCCTCAGCATACTGAGCCTTTCTGTGTCTTTGCCTTAGCAAGATGGGATCACTACACATTGCCTCTTGGGGTCAACACCCCAGGACAACACCAGACCATGGGACTCTCAAATGCTTTCTGCTGTCATAAAAATTACACACACGCATTCACTCACTCACACCCACTCACAACACAGATTTACACATACTCTTACACACACAGTTACACATTCATACACTGTTATGCACACAGTTCATCAGACGCAGAAATAGAGCGCTGTAATCCCAGTGCCCATGGCCTCTGCCCTGCTCACATTTGCCCAAAATAGCCTCAAAGCACATCTGGACCCTGCGCAGCATCTCCTGCGCTCCCATTCCCAAGGAAGCATAGCAGAAATGCTAGACCCTTACTCACATGGGTGAATTTGCCATAGTAGGGATAATACATGAGGTCAAATGTCCCGTTCCCAGGGTAGAAGTCCACCGACCTGAGGTGACTCTCATTGCCTTTCTGTGATCAGAAAAAAAACCAGAGGCACACACACATACACATAGGTCGTGGGACACAAAATACAGCTCCCTTCAGAGCAAATGTCTCTTGCCAGCCCCCGGTTGAGCTCAGCTGTGTTGTGTTTGCTGGGAACCCAGTCACTGCCCTGTTTACATCCAAGGAAGAGTGGAGCTATGGAGGCATGGGCAGGGTTACATTTTGCTGTTTCCCTACTGTGCCTTTGCTCTCTAAGGGTGTGATCCTGCCGCTGCCTGAGCAGTGGGAGCCCTTCCTTCACCCCATTGCAGGGTGCTCCCAGGGCTGAGCATCCTGCAGAGCAGCTGGAGATGGATATTAGCAGTTTCTACATCTTGCCACTGAGCTCCAGGCTCTAGCTGGGACCTGGCACCCAAGCCCACAGGCTGCCCTAGAGGCTGAGCATGCTGTTGCCCATGAGGCTTCAGGAGCAACATGGGAAGCAAGAAACTGGTGACATCTGTCACCCTCAGAAGTCAGACTTTCAGTTGTGCTCAGATACATGGGCAGCACTAGGTCCTGTGACTTTTTGGGGCTAAAATGAGGACAAATTGTGCTTCCATCAGGAAGAGACATTTGGACTTCTACCCACCACACTGCTAAGCACGGAAGAAAGCACTACCTGCACCTTGCAGTCCACGCTCACAGGGACCCCAGCACCAGGGCGGTAGCCTATGATCTGGAAAAGCCAAAAACATCCATGATTGTATGAAATGGAGTGCCAAGCACATTCTGCCTCCCTTCTCCAGGGCTGAAACCTTTCTGGTTGCCAGACACGTTGCTCAAAACAGGAGCTGTGTGTCCCTGCAGCAGGGTCTGCCACCCCATGCAGTGAAACCTGCCCGTGGCTGAGTGCCAGATTGCTGCCTGAGAGCAGGGGCAGAGCAAAGAACACAGAGTCCAGACCCCTAGGAATAACACAGCCTCTTCCCCACAGTTCACATCCCCCCCCATGCTTATTATCCCAGCAGTGAGCACTGAACCACTGTGCTATTAGACTTCAATTAAATTAAATTTTAAGAAAACTCCCATTGTAAAGCATCTGGGGTCTTGGGGTGCTCCCCTAAAGCTCATCTCCTCATGAAGAAGGGCCTGGCACAAGACCCTCCAAGCGCTAAGGCCTCAGCGAATCAAATGGAGCAAGTTTTATAGCTGGTTTTTTTTTTTGTTTTCTAGCAGATACAGCTAGCAGAATTGGGGATTCTAGTTCCCTTTTTCCCTGGGCCTGAGAAGTTAAGGAGTTTCAGCCCCTGCATAGTCTTCATTACACTGGAATGCCCCAAAGGAAGGAATTAAAACAAGCAGCATTCTCAGTACCCGGTTCATCTTCAGCAGGATGCAGGGCTGGCCTTTCGAGTAGCCAAATGTTGGGTCCTCTATGCCAGAGCAGTTCTGCAGCAGTGAGCGCTTGAACTGGCAGGCTTTCTTCTCCTCACTGTCAGTTCCCCCTTGGATGAAGTAGTGTCCTGGGACACACTCGATATTCTTCTCCTCCTGGACTTTGTCATCATAAGCTGGTGGGGACCAAGAGATTTGTTAAAATGACCCAAGACCTGCACGGACTCAAACTCTTAGAGGACATCTACATGTCAAGGGTGTTACGAATTCATACCTGGAAAGGCAAAGCTCCCTCCCACAGTAGCTCCCATGACCTTGTGAGCCTCCCTTTCCAGATACGGTTTGTGCAGTGCCCAGGAAGAGAACCCTGCATGGCATGCATGTATCCATGGATAAAAACGACCTCACCATAACTCCCAGGGTGACAAAGAGCTCACCTGCTAGGAAGTGGTGCATGCTGTCCACATAGGGCTGCCATGTGTTGGGCTGGGAGACATTGAAGGCAATGGTGAACCCATTCAAGTACGGTCTGATCATCACTCCTGAAGAAGGAGACAGACCATGATAAAGCAAATGTAGGTGGAGCAGCCATGGGCTTGGGCTATGTGTTGCAGGGGCTGGTGCGTTGCAGCTGGTCTTGGGCTGGGCACAGGTACAAGAGAGAAGCAGCACTAGCTCATAAATCAACCCTCTGCTCAACCTACTGATCCCTCACCTTCATTTCACCCTTGGAGAGCACCATACACGTCAAAATATCCCAGGAAACATGGGAGATATGGAGAGCCTCAGTAGTGTTGTGCGTTAGTGATGGGCTTGGGATTGCACAGTGTGGCTGCAGGTCCCCCATGTTCCCAGCACTGGGGGCAGTTCCAGAGAAGGAGCAGGGCAAGGGGCCCTTCTATTCCCCACCAACACAAAAACACGGCAAAAATTCTGTGTCTGACATAGGGAAAGGATTTTCTGAACATTCTCTTACCAGAACTCCCTGAAATAATGTGTAAAGGCTACTCTTAATTTGTATTTTACTTCAAAGGCATGATGTATAAAGGGCCAGCTTGAAATGCATCAGTATCACCTATGAAATACCTAAACTTGGCTTTTGCCTTGAGAATAATGATAACAATAAACAGTGCAATTAGAATAACAATTAGTATCATCAGGGTGAATGCTTCTTATGGAGCTTTTTTAGATGTCTGATCCTCTGCACCTCTGCCAATGTCCTGAAGCGAGAACACCTTCTGTTAGGGAGGGCAGGGCGACTGTAAGAGTGTGCAGCTCCAGCAGGGCTTTGCCTGAGGTCCTAGCTATGCTGTTTTGGTAGAACACTGATTGACAGAGGTGCCCAAGGCCAGGCTGACTGGGGTACGTACCTGGCGGAGACACACGGTCCCGGAACCTGGGTGTGTAGGGGCTCAGCGTGAGTAGCATCACATACAGGCAAAAGGCAAACATTCCCGCCAGGCACGTGTAGAAAATGAAGTAAAACAGTAAGATCAAGCCTGCAAAAGAGACAGGCATGTTGCTGTTAAGGCAACCAGAGCACATCCCATGGAATGTGTCCTACAGGGTTCCACAGATGTGCTCAGCACAGCATCCTCTGCAGCTCTGAGTCTGTGATGGAGGTGGGAGCTTGAACCCCCAGCCCTGCACACAGACTATGGTGCTTCTGAGTGCAGGACTCTCAACTGCTCCAGAGCCATGGTAGCTGCTGTTGGATTCTGTATCCCTTTTGCTGCATGACCCTTCCCAGAGCTGTGTCAGGACTAGGTCTGTGTGTCCATCTGCCCCAGCTCTCTCCACGGACGGACCCAACATTCCCTCTTGCCCTTCCCACCCCATCCTGGCATGGTAACATGCAAAGGTACCCAGTGGCTTCAGCCAAATGCCTCATGGGAGTTTGAGGCAATGCTCCTGCCCTGATTCCTGTCCCCTGCATGGGAGGGACCCTTGTGCTGGGACTGAGCAAGCAGTATTGCTCACGGCTGCAGCACTGCTGAATGTTTCATAGCCCAGACATTCAGGGAAGGGGTTTGTTTTTCCTCTGGACCAGACTGATGGCTGAGGATGTCTCAAGAGGCCACAGCCTATGAATAAAACCCAGCAGCTCCGAAAGTGAAGCGAAGCCCTAACCAAAATATTTCCCAGGAGAAACATTCCAGCAGTTAGGAGAGAGCCCTGGGAACACAGATGTGCACTCCTGCTGTGCTTCTGTGAGGGCTGTCATGCTGGGAATCACTGTGGAGCTGTGTCCTGCTGAGGGCTAAGCTGGGGCAGATGGATCCATCACTGCTGCTGGTGGCACAGAAGGGACAATGTCTAGCCCTGTCAGAGTGATGCTGGATGGTGCCTCTGCCCCAGCCTGGTCAACCTGGAGCTGTTGCTGGAGCACCAAATTGATGCTTGTTGGGACCTCTTCCCACTACTACTCCTATTTTTATGTTTCCTGCAGTGCAGCAGGGAGTGTTGTCACCAGCAGAGAGGGGGTGCAGCCTTTCCCAGGGGCTGGGGCCTCCAGTGATGACCTTGTAGCCAGTTGTCTCCCTGCATCTGGTGAGTGCAAGTCCTCTCAGGCCCCCATCCCAGGTGACACCTCTAGAGCCAGCACAGGGGAGCAACCCTAGTCTGGGCAAATTCCCTCCTCCCCATCTATGAGATGAGTGTAGGAAAGTTCAACTCCACTCACCTCCAAATACTCTCACTATAAAATAAACTTTTATTTTTGTAGTAGCTTCTCCTGCCCCATGTGAGCACATGTGTGTATACCAAGGGCATGTATGTTCGAGGGCAGGGGGGTCATATAACAGAGCACAGTAATCCCAGGGGGCAGGAGGATGCTGCACCCACTCCACTACTGCTAAGCACTGCCAACAGTAGCCTGCCAGGGTCACATTCACACCAGACTGAGCAAATCCTCTCATAAGGATCTTCTTAGGACCTGGAAGAGCCTCGAGAAAATCTACTTACATCACTAAGGATTGTCAACCCACTACTCCCAAACTTTGGTCTATGCCTTCCCATCCAGCAAAGAAGCAGAAAAACTGATCTGCCTCTGTGGCCAGAAAAGGTCACAGGAGTGCAAACACGAATATCAAGATCTGTCCCAGACTCATACTTGAAGGTTTTCAGACTCCAGTAGTGCTGGGGGCAGCTTCCTTTGTTTCTCCCTGCTGTCACCACAGGCTTTGCAGGAGACCCAGAGTGCTTGGCAGGGGCATGGGAGGGCTGTGGGGCTTGTGATGCATTACTAGTGCCATCCAAGGGCTTCAAACACTGAGCCACAGCCCCTGGTAGTTCATAGCCTTACACTGATGGATGTGCAGGTGGCTCTGGATCAGGCTGGGATTTTGACTCTGCCAAGGGGGCTGTGTGCTGGCAGAACAGAGCTGCGAAGGTGGATGGCACCCTATGTGCGTGTGGCATCTTGATTTTGGACCAAGCCTGCAGCAGTGCTCACCCCACAGGCTGCTTTTAAGCACCCAGGGCACCTCCAGACTCAGCAATAATTTTTGAAGGCCACATGGATGTGGATAAAGTAGACAGGGCACTCAGAACCATCAGAGCTGGCGCATCTGATGCACTGTGAGTCCTGCTGTGGGCACCCTGTCACTACCTGGGAAACCATGGGGTGACAATGCTAACCAGCGTTTCCCTTCCCTTTCTGGAGCTGGGGCACATTCAGGCAGAGCTCTGCCCCATGGTATGCACCCTCCACAAAACACCTGCCCCACAGCCCAGGCACTCTTCCCCCACCAACATGATTATGCCAAAGCCGCTGTCCCAGGGATCCCTGACTTACATAGGCATGGACAGAAGTCCTAGTGACAGTGGGAGCGCACAACTGCAGCAGACTGACCTGCAGCTCCCATGTTTGCTCAGGTTCTAAACTTCTTGCTGAGACACAGTCTGGGCAGTTATTTATTCTGATAGTGATATTATATATCACTAGTTATTTATTGCACTAGTTAGAAACATTAACACTAAAGAAATGGGCAGATGTGGTCAGTCCAAGCTATCAAGGACATTTGCAGGCAAGTGAATCCATTGTGAAGCAGAAAAGGCAACAATCCCCGAAAGCAGGTCTTGAGCAAGGACCTACCCCAGCTCTTGGTTGTTCTCCCCAAGCATGTTCTCTCCTCCGGGTTCCACAAGAATATCTTCATCTCCCCAGCCAGGTCTGCCCAGGTTTTGCTCCCCATGTCTGCCTTAGGCTAGTCTTTCTCTCTGTCAGGATCCTGGACCTTCTCCTCATGCTTATTTTCCTGGAAGAGTTGAAGAACACAACCCCCACAGGCAAGCTGAACTTCTCATTGGCCAAAAATAAATGCAAAAGCACTTGATATCTGGAAATGTTTCAAATTTCCATTTCCCATCATCACTCTTGTGTTAAAGAGAGGCAGTTTTGTCTGTTCCAACTTAAGCTCACTTAGAACCCAGCATCCATTTTTCCATGACATGTACGTCGCTACTGGGTACTGTGTCCTTGTGCTGGCATTTACAGAAACTCATCTTTTTCCACCTGCATGAACATGACCAAAGAAAACTTGTGATCTGGGAAGGCTGAAGCTGTTCCCACACTTCTGCAACATTTTTGAGTTCAAGTGCACATTCTCTGTGCTGCCGCAGATGGTAGCAGGCAGCAGTATTTAAGAGATCAACCAGCTTGTTTTTCTTGGTGTGTGAGCAAGTGTTCAGTCTTTGAAGAAACGTCTGTGTTGTTATGTTTTTAATTACACTGAGTTCCAGAGAAAAGCATTTCCCCAGGTTGCAAGAGTTTGTTTTTTGCCTAAGGGGTGAAAACTTGTTTGTCCAGAACTCAGGAACACAAGTATCTCCATACCTGTGCCTGGGCAAGAGTCACTTGAGACACAGAAGCTACCCTTCATACCCCTTCAATCCAGGCAGGTCTCCAAAAGCAGGCTGGTGGGAGAAGGTGCTGACCTTGCTTTCAGCTCAGGGCAGGGCTGGGCCAGGCATCTCCAGGGAGAAGGGCGATGTTGTGATCTGGATGAGTTCATCACCTCCATTTTAATGCAAACGGTGCTGCAGGGTTCAGCCACTCCGGGCTGGGTCAGAGCCATGCTTGCCTGAACCTGACACGTCTCCCCGAGACTGCTGTGCCTGTTCCAAGCACGGATCCACAGCAGTTGCACTGCAGGACCACCCCTGGTGATGAATCAACCCTTCTGGCAGGAGAAGCTACTACAAAAATCAAAATTTATTTTAAAGTGAGAATATTTGGAGGTGAGTGGAGCTGAACTTTCCTACTCTCATCGCATAGGTGGGGGGAAGAGAATTTGCCCAGCCTGGGGCTGCTCCCCTGTCTGAGCTCAGGGTCATGGAAACCAGCCAGCCACGAGCGCCTGCTGGAGCCAGGACTCACAGATAAGATTATTTGCAAGCCCTGGGCAAGCCGGGATGTGGCCAACATCTTGGTGAAAGCCTAACTTGGAAACTCCTTTGAACTGGGTGCAAGAAATTAAACACCTCTCAGACACACAAATACTGCAAAACAGTGAGAATGAGGGGAAAATACTGACTCCAAAGCCTGAACATGTCCCTTGGGGAGCCTGAGTAGAGTGGGGTTGTAAACCATCCCCATCCCACTGACTGCCCTGATGGGCTCTGAATAAGGCCTGGTGGGGTTCTTCTGAGAGCACCCCTGTGTCAAAGCACTGCTGCCAGAAAATGCCCACAGCTGCCTGCAAGGCCTAGGCAGTGTTTGGCACAGGTCCCACAACCCAGGCTGGAGCCCTTCTGAGCCAGATACTGCACAGCCTGAGGTGTGGGGTACACAGAGTATAGGGCTGATGAAAGCAGCAGATTTTGGAGACAGGAAGCAGCAGGCCCAGCACAAGTCACCAGCAGGAACATGGGACAGAAGGTGTGGGGGCTGTACCCTGCCAGGACACTCTCAAGGGAGCAAGTGACCAAAGAAGAGGGGGAAGAACTCTTTCCCACTCTGCCCATTAAATAAAAGAACGACCAGCAGATGTTTTGGAAACATTTCCTCAGACTGCCAGAGTAGTGGGGACTGCCCAGATGAACTCCATGCTGATGCCTAGTTCTACATTGGGGAAAGCCCTTTGAATTTCATAAAAACTTCTACCAGAGGCAGCAAGAGCCCACACGCAGAAGCTGCTGCCAATGCCTAGAGCTGTGGGGGGATATGGGGACAGCCTGCCCCATCATAGGAACTTACCCTTGGAACTGAAGGAAGCTTTTGCAAGGAGAGAAATTCCCAGCTCTCCTGGCTCTATGTTATGTGACCCATCACTTGGTGAAGAGTCCTGTCCTATTGGCTGGGAAAGGCCACCAGGGCTCCATGGAAGCCCATGGAGGCTGAGGAAGCTCCAAGCTCACCCCATGGGTCTCTGTGGGGCAGCTGGGCAGGATGGGATGATCCCAGTGCCAGGTCCCGTGGCAGGTGTCTGTCAGCTAGGGAGCTAGGTCAGGTTTGGAATGAAGCACAGGTGGTTTATCTTTGCAGTCCAGGACAGAGACAGTCTTGGAACAGTCCTTTGCACCTGGACAAGAGACAGAAGGAGTGGCAGGAGCTGGGGCCGGGAGAAGGCAGAGGCACAGCAGGACATGTTGGGACACTGGACAGCCCTGAGTCTCTGCCTGCTATAACAGCTTGGGAAGCAAATCTGGGATTCATCTCTGGCAAAATCATTCTGTACTAATTGTTGTGGGTGTCCTGGGGGACACCAGGAGCTGAGGTTTTTTACCTCAGACCAGGTCAATTCTCAGTGTTGGATTCCTCCTGCTGAAATCCAGATATGCAGTCACCCTGCCCAGGTGTTTCTTCCTGTCCCTTCTAGTCTCCCTCACCACCCAGTACCACTAGCCAGACCTGCCACTGCCCTTTCCCTCCTGCCATACAAAGTGCTTTGCCTAAGAGGTAAAGCAGCATTTCCTAGACCAAAGTAGTTATAAATTTATCAGCCACAAAGCAGGTCCTTGTAGCAGCTCCCACCTCACCTTGTGAAATGAGGCTAGAAGCCCCCAAAATACTCACCATCTTCTGGCTCGGGCTCCTGAGCTGGCCCTCCATGCCACTGGGGCTGGTGTTCCTGTCCATTCTTGGGTGGGAAATACAAAAAAATGTGAATGTTAGCACAGCAGCACTAGCCCCCGTGTGGGTGCCGTGTTGTCCTGGTTCTCAGAGACTCACAGACAGAGCCCCCTCCCCAGACCTTCTCACCAGCCCTACAGCATCCTCTAAAACAGCAGCTATGCCAAGACTGTGGGGAACAATGTTGCTTTCCCTCCCTACCCTGCAGAACCTTGCTGTTCAGGAGTGGATCAAAAAGCAACTTGTTTTCCTAAAGGGGGTAAGCTCTTCACAGCAGGATCCTATCTTGAGTCCTCTGGCATCTGGTGCCCTTTGCAGCATTCTCAATGCATTCTGCCTCATGTCTGAGTTCCCATCACTGCCAGCCAACGCCCTGCATGGAGAAGCCAGGCTCTTCCCCCAGGAGACCGTGTAGCTGTTAATAAACGTTAACAAATCACTGGGGTTTCCGATGGAGCGAAGTGTCGGTCAATGTGTGCTTGTCAGTCACAGCAGGGCCGTTAACAATTGCGAAATCTCTTTTGCGGTGAGAGGGGTAGTGAGAGGAGCAGGGAGATCTATATTTATCCCCTCGAAGAGAGACATCAGCCAGGGGTTCGCAGCTCCGGTTTCCTTGCCCCAGGTTTTTAAGAGCTACCCACAACCTCTCAGACAAACTCCAAAGGCAAGCCTTGACGTGACACCCTGCATCCTGGCACTGGGGAGTGTCAGATTTTCCTCCATCAGTGAATTACAGACGCGAGAGGATGCATTGGGGCGTTCGGGGTGCGTGCTGAAATCCTGCTGCTGGAACAGCTCTAGCGGTGTGATGGCAGTATGCAGGGGCTGCTCTTCCCTGGTTGTGTCCACGCAGCTCTTGAGGAACACTGGGGCTCGTTTTACGCGTCTGTCCCAGCCTGAGTTCACCACGATCCACCTGCTCATTCGCTTGGCCGGTTTCCAATGGGACCAGTGACCCTTCCTTTTGCTGGAGAGCCAGGCCCTGTTCAAGGAGGGGGAAAGGCTGCCTTTCCCAGGCTGGCATCTGTCCCAGGCTGGGGCATCTGTCCCAGGCTTCTGCAGGACTGCACTGTGCCATCCCAGTGAGCAAAGCACCATTTCTCGCTTTCATCTCCTGAGCACGGCTGAAAGCCGCTCGCCGGCTGTGTTAATAAATGAGCTCAGCGGGAAACAAAGAGGTCTGGCAGCTGCCTCGGGCTGCGCGGAGTTGGCCAGGACTGCCCCTCGCCTGCCGCTCGCTACCGGTACAGGTGCCTGACCGCAGCCAGCCCGCCGGCAGGAGGGCACGCCGGCAGCTGTGCTTACAGCTGGATGTCCTGGCCAGGCTGACTCCATGGGGCAGGGATTATCTTCCCGAAGCTTCCTGAAGGGAAGGTGAAACAAGATACCGAGATCTAACTTGGCATGAGCAATTGTAGGGCACGAACAGCTCCCCAGCAGCACACGCGCTCTGGCGGCAGGCCCTGGCACGGAACGGAACGGAGGAGGGAGATGAGACCTGTCTCCTCCATCACTCGCACAGGGTGAGGGCAACTGAGCAGGACGGGGACTAGTGTCAGCCCCTCTGTCACAGCCAGTGAGCTCGGGGCTTCTCTAGTTATTCCGAGGTAAATAACCGCTCTTTTCTGGGTGCCGTTAATTGATCTGGGCATTTGTAACTTGCTTCTCACATCACTTTAAGTGTACATTTTCCCTTTTCTCCTGGGAGAAGCTGGTCATTAGGCTCTTATACAGTAAAAGTGTGGGTTTTTAAAAGCAGATATAGGATTAGTTTCCTTTAATTTGATGAAATATACTTGAAATAATTTTGTGATTTGTACTTAGCACTTCTCAACTCAGGATATTAGTGTGATTTACAAGCAAATATGAAGCCTTCTGGGAAGATGCTTTTATCACCATTTTGCAGATAAGATGTGGAAAACAGATGTTGGGGGCCTGTTCTTCTTCCTTGGCCATGGACACGGACATTGCAGATGATTGCTGTCTCCATGGAAGAGGGCACAGGCATTGCCCCTGGAGCAGAGATCCTAGAGCGCCGAGAAATGAAACACTGGGCCGGTGGCCGTGTCGGGATGGTTGCCCGGGACTGTCATCTGCACCTCAGGGACAAGGGAGATGGAGAGAACTGAGCAACAGAGAGGTGCCAGGTAGATTTTGGCGAAGGACATAATATGAGCTGCTGAAGGCAAAGAGATGGAGAAAGGTGGGGAAAGAGATGGGGAGCCGCTCTGGCCGAGCTGCCGGTGAGTGCGCCGAGATCTCCCAGAAGCGGGACAGGAGTTCTGTCCCTCCGGAGATGGGGCAGGACCTCTGTCCTCTCCGGAGACGGGGCGGGAGCTCCGTCCCTCCCTCCCTAAGCCCCCTTGGGGAAAGGCCTACGCGCTTGTTCCAGCAATGTGGCCCTGGCGCCAAGCAGCCACTTCGGACACAGCCTCACATCGCCGCTGCCTCGCGGGGAGCCGGGGGAGCCGGGGCAGCCGCGGGCGGA
>VWYI01004834.1:84829-153526 GCA_013399455.1 Anthoscopus minutus | reverse complement strand
CAGTGCCGAGGCTGTGCCGCCGCCGCCGTGGCCCGGCGGGCTGCGGCGGGAGCAGTGGCAGCATGCGGCAGTCTCTGACTCAGCACCGCCCGACCGGTGTGGCCCTGCCCGACTCCGTGGGTGAGTGCCGGACCGGGGAGGATCCCGCCGGCTCGGGGGACGCGGCGCGAGGTTGACCGCAGGGCCATGCGGGGCGCTGGGTCCCTGGGGATCCCGTCAGGGCTGCGGCGGCCAGGCCGCCCCCGCCGTTCCCCCGTCCGCCCCGCGGCCGGCCGAGCGCAGGTTCGGCCGCGTATCCCCTCAGCCCCCGGGGCCGCTGCAGCGGGACCTCGCGGCGGGTCATTCCGGACCGAGGCGGCTGCGGCCCCGCAGCAGCGGCAGCATCCTTTGGAGCGTCGCGGAGCGTGGCCGCTGGCCTCCCGCAGCTCCAGTGAGGTCGGGGACCCATCGTACCTAATAATCGCGATTTCCCCTCTTTTCCACAGCCCCAGCCAGGCATGAGCCACGCAACCCCCCGCCTGTGCGCAGTCGGGCCCGCAGTAGGAGCCGTGAGTTCACAGCTCCCACAGTGACGCGTTTATAGCAGAAAAATGGGACGAAAGGAGAGGGGCTGTGAAGAGGGAGGCTCAGTGCCATCTGCCCCCCGTTCTCCCGGGGTAAAAGCTGGCTTCTTCCTTGAGCTACTCTGTACCTATTCTTTGCTTCTGGCTTTTCCCCCAAAGAACAAGATGGAGAAGTCGGTCGTGTTTCTGTGCCATCTTGTCCATTTTTTTTCTAATAATCGTGAAAAAAAAATTGGAAATCAAGGGCAGTTCAAAGATCTGCATTATTGCAAACTTTTAAAGTAATCTGGAAAAACCTGCTACAGCCTTTTCTTCAGAGTGGCTTATAGGGCAAATATAATAAGAGGATGTTTCTGATGCTTAAAATAAAAATGATCATTCTAAAACCAGTGTCATTTTGGAGTGCCATTTTAGCAAAAGTAATAGCCGGGCTATAGATAGCATTAATTTCCTTACAGCTCCCTAGCAGGGTTGAGCACAGTGTTTTGGATCAACTTGTCTGTTTACATTGTGGTAAACACTGCAAGTGTTGGGATATCTGTTTGAGCTAAATCACAGAGAAAAGGCTATTGCTGTTTCTTAAAAGCAGAGATAGCAAAGGTGCTGTAGCTCAGCTTCTGTGTGCAGAAATATACCAAGCTCAAGAGCACAGAGGAAAATGATCTGATGGGGAATACTTTCAGCAAAAATTAATGTTGGGGGAGAGGATTTTGTCAGAGCAATCCTTCAGCAGCTATTAGAGAGGTACTGAGTGTGAGTCCATGTATGCTGAAGCAGCTGAAGGCACCCTTAGAGAAGTACAAAACCACTTTATTTCTACACACACAGCAAGGTGTTTTCAGTGAAGGAAAAAAATGTAATTAATATCGCAATACAGAGCTGAAGTGGAGGTAGTCACATTATGTTCTCAGTTTCACATCTCTCTTCAGTATCAAGTTAGATTATGGCTGGTTTTGTCAGAACTTGAAACAAAAGATTTAAATATTTTTCTAATCTTATGAGGAATATTGAAAAGCTTTGAGAAAATTTCCAGTTGAAACCTTATGTTTCTCTTTATTGAATGTTGGTGTATGCCAGTCCTAAGCTGGGAAACGACATAGAAATTAAAGGTGAAAAACATTATGGTGCTGAAACAAATACAGCATCTATAAATGGTGTTACAAGATGCTTCTTTTAGAGTGTTTTTTGTAGTAACTTTTTGCAGCATTTTTGATGGCAGTGCAGGAGCACTGGTTTGGGTGTGTAAGAGCTGTGCTTGTGTGCCCATAGCACCCACCCAGCCATACCCTGCAAACATCTGCACCTTCACAGCCTGACTATGCACACTGGGAGCTGTGTAAGGAACACATGGCTGGGCTTATTTACCCTCTGCTCATTTGCCAGCCAAACTGTAGCAGTAATCAGAAGTTTGGTAATTCTATGGAAGCAAGATGGATTCATCCTTTCTCTCCTTTCAGAACTAATTTGTGTAAGAAATGGTAAATTTTCTCCAGTTTTGATCCCACTGCTATGGATTTTTAAAGACTTTTATGAGACACTTGCATTTAAATGGTTATAGTGAAACTGAAGTGTGGCACAATAATAGTATTTGTGAGGTAACACATACAGAATGGCTTAATCTCTTAATGATTTTTGAATGATTTAGAAGACTAGATTTTATATTAACTTATTTGGCAAATTTAGGAGAATAACCCCAAATGCAACATGCAGCAAACACATACCTTTATCTCCAGTCTGTAAAACATGGCTTGAGAGACTAAGGATCATTGATAAAATATCCAATGTGAATCTTGGGGTTCTCTAGCAGTTATTTAGTAGTTTTTTGTTTGAAATTAGCAACTACCTAGCTATTTATTCCAGCTAAGGAGTAACCAGTTGTCAGGTTTCTTGCACTTAGGACCAGTGATGTCCCAGTAGTGCAGTCAGACCTGTGCTCTGGAACATGAGCAGAAGGTTTATGGATTGAGTACTTTCCTTCCAGAGACAGCAGGTCAGTCAGAAAGGATGGTGCTTTATTTTTACAAACCTCTCTTGCCTTTCATGTAGGGCAGGGAGATTGAACTAGATGACCTCTAGTGGTCTTTTCCAACCTTACCCTTCTGTGATTTTGTGCACTCCTACTAGGCTTTTAAGCCCCAAGGTTAGCCCTTGTCTGTGATTTCAAGCTCATCTTTTTGCTGTGGGTCAAATGATCCAGCCCCATGCCCATGGCAGTTGTGCCAGCCCAGAGCATGGAGAGGGAGCCCTCCTGCCAGCAGCACAGCTCCTGGGTTGGACTGGAGCAGGTGTGGAGGAGCAGTGGGGACCTTCTGTGCTTTTCCCTGTGGAGAGCCATCCGTGGGAAAGAAGGAAGATTATTTGTAGCAGCGTTTGTGGGTTGGTATGGCTGCATAAGTGTAGCTGTTGGGGTGAAAGGATCTCTTTATCTGCTAGGCTAAATACGCAGACCCTGCAGAAGGGCCTGTGGGCACCTGGGGTGTGCATCTTTGAGACAAAAATCTGCCCAGCCAGGCCTCCTCTTTCTGGAGAATTTGGACAAGGAGACTGTGCTTGGCTGGACCAAGTCTTCCGTCAGGGGCTTTTCTGCAGGTGTTTTATCTTGCTGTGCACAGGCTGCCAGGGAGCCCCTGAACAAATGGGAATTCCCAACGTGGTTTGCTTTAGGGAATACACTGAGCAACAGTGAAAGCTGCTGCTTGCCCCTGGGACATGTTCCTGCCCTTTTCTGAAACACCCAGAGAAGTACTGGGAACTTCTGAGGTGGGAACACTCGTACCTGATCCCAGAACCTGTTGGAGAGCCCCTGGCTGTGGGAATGGGATTCAGGGTGGCCTCAGCAGCCCACAGGGAGTGAGGCAGAAGCCTCTACAGTCCATTGTCCTACCAGCCATTCTTGCAGGTGCTGGGTTGTATCAGCATAATATATGAAATATGATCAAAAGGATTGTTCCACAAAGTGACACGAAGATGGCAAAGCACATGGAGACCAAACATCCCCCTGAAGATGTTGCTGAGTGTAGTGTCGCAGCCAGCTTTCCTCTTTGCTGGTGGAATCACTCTTTCATGTTTATGCTCATTTGGGAGATCTATAAATATAGAAAAGGAAAAAAAAACCCTGTCATCATCAAGCAGTAGATGAGTTTTACTAATCCACAAATTCATTATTCAAGCATCTAAAAATAACTGGTCCTTGCTGAAAGTAGAGGAGAAGTGGCTGTCGCTGGTGATGTTTCATTTGCATGGAAAACTGTGGATGCCTTATGATTACAGTCAAATTTCCCCTCTCAAAACAAGCAGCATGCTGTGGGGTTATTTAGCTTGATGTAAGTAGACAGATCAGTATAAATGTCTGATGTGAATATTTCTCATTAGCTCAATTGCCCCAGGTCAGAAGGGCTGGGAGACTCCAATGTATCCAAATGAGCTTTGCAGAGTTGCAGTTCTTAAGTTCTCTTCATCTACATCAGAGCAATGTTAGTGAAGGTGAAAAGTGACAGCCAAACCCAAAAATATTCTCAAGTCAAAAGAAGGGAGATTCACAGTGGTGTGGTTGGCAGTGGGAGGAGAAATCTGTGGTGCTGTGACTCTCCTCAGATGGAATCAGCAAATTCTGTTGTGTGTATGTGTGTTTTTAGGGTCGTTCAATAGAAGAAAAAGAAATTCCCTCTACGTAACTGTGACTCTCCTCATTGTGTCAGTATTAATTCTAACGGTGGGCCTAGCTGCTACAACAAGGACCCAAAATGTGACTGTTGGAGGTTATTACCCAGGGGTTATTGTAAGTATAGAACTCCTAGGTAGGTCTAGAAAACTTATTTCCTACAAAGTCCCTTGAAATGCTGAAAATGTTATAAGGAGTGATCTTGTCCTGAATATTTTGCTCAGCTACTTCATTACCATTTGATTTATTTGTTTTATTATTATTTTGCACCTGCTGCACATTCCCATGCAAAAATTCCATCCAGGTGGCAGCTTCCTCTGAGCTTAGGTAATAACCTGCTTTTGAGCTAGTGGTGAAACAGACAGATAGTTTTTATGTCAGTTGAAGCAACTTTAGAACTTCTTTGTTTACATAGATCACACTAAGCCCAAGCAAAAGTAAGGCAAAGAAGGACCTTACTTCCAAAAGCAATTGAGAGACCAGGTCTTGAAATTCTGGTAACATGAACTTGTGGTTATACAGTTTATTTGCAGAAGTGTTTAACAAACTGGAGTCCCTGGATGAAGAGCTGTGGCAGTTTTCCAGGGGAGCATGTACATCAAAGCCAGGAGCACATTCATTTCTTCTTTCTTGTTATAAGCATCTGAAAAGGGGAAAGGACAATCTTGTAGCTTCAAATGGCTTACTTCAGAGATGACCACTGGTGTCCAGCCTTCCTGCCATGAGATGTATACTCTTACAGGAGCATGAGGGGCAAGTACGTCACAACCCTCCCGGCATAAGCAGAGGTCTAACACGAGCTGGAAGGCAAATCCTGTGCATGTCCAAGACATGCTGAAAAAGAAGCACTGAACTGCAATCAAATTAGGTGTCTCAGGAGAATAAATGGAGCCAGTAGCCCCAGCTAGAGACTCCTGGAGTAGCAGCTGTAGGATGATGCATATTTGATTTGGAGCCTTGAATATAGAGTGAAATCATTCCAGATAACCAGGCGGAGACTTGTCATATTGCTGTTTGATTTATTTGCCATGCATTGCTAATCTCAGAGAACATTATACTTTTCTGTGCCCAAGTTCTTCTATGACTGTGCCCAAGTTCTTCTATGAAGAAAGCCATTATATTTTCTGTGCCCAAGTTCTTCTATGAAGAAAGCCCCTTTACAACCATTACAGTGTGGAACATTTTTACAGGTTATGTTGAGCCTCTTTGGTTTAGGTTTTCCGGCTTGTACCAGTATCTCCTGCATTTAGGCCTGAACTTTTTCAAAGAGAAGTATAGAAGGAAGATGTTGAGAAAGGTGACGGACTGGCTCCAGACTCTCCACACTTACTGAACACTGTGTCAACCTGAGTTGAACCTCATGCTGCAGAGCAGGTCCTGCAGACTGATACAAATGGACAGAGGCTGCTGTTCACGTCCCCTTGACATCTCCCAAACTGTTTATGGTCTGGGAATGTCAGCATCACTTATGCTGTTTTAAGGCTTAATCTACTCAAAGAATGAATGAATTCCTGGACTTGGGAAGAGTGTTGAGTTACTTTATTCAGAGACACCCTGGCAATTTGTGTTTGTCACCAAATTCCCCATCTAGATTCATTAATCTGTTCTGTGGAAATGTATGATGACCTCACCTGTCTTGCTGCATAGGAAAACATTTTAGTGTGATGCTGAATGCTTCAGAAGGTGCTTAAAATAGCTGATGTTTCATAACAAGCTGAGATTTCTCCCTTTACTGGGGGAAAAGGGCTGGCTGCAGTGAATGAGTATTCGGTGAGTTGTCCTCAAGCAGATAGAGCCAGAAGTCTCTTTGTATGCTGGGTGACTTCTCTGTTTGTCGATCAGTTCCATGGTTAGAATCATCTTATGGAACATAGAATCATAAAGTCACAGGATATTCTGAGTTGGAAGACACCCATCAGAATCATTAAGTCTAACTCCAGGACAACCCCAGGAATCACACCATGTGCTTGAGGGCATTGTCCAAATTCTTCTTCAAATTCTTCTTCTTCATCTTCTCTGATGTCCAAACTCAGACATCAGATGTGTCATTGCTGCCATGCCTAAACCACCCTTCTTTCCTCCTTCAACTTATGTTTCTTGGGCAAGCACTTCTTGTGCAAGGAGGAAGCATGCAAAGATATTTGCTTCAGTGCAGGGGATTATCTGGCCTGGAGGCCTCTGCTTCCAAGAAAGGACAGAACAGGGCACTGGAGACCTTCTTCACATCAGTAGGATTTTGTTTGGTTGGGTTTTTTGAGGGTTTTAAGTTGTTTTTTTTCCCTGGCAGCTCACTTCCTCGTTGATACAACAGGAGAAGCTGAAGCAGAGGGTTCAGTGACATCCTGTAGGCAGGGTGCCTTCACCTTTCTCCATGACCACCCACATCTTCACAACTACATCAGTGAATACCTTAGCTTTATCTGTGTGGGAAATGTCTTCACCTGTGGCTGGATGATCACCCTGGGACAGGGAAGCTGAGAGTACAACCGTGATGGTCGGCAGACAAGAGTAATGCTCAGGTGCAGAAGATAGGGAGCCCTATGGAAGTGAGACTGTGAGTTGTGTATGTTGTCTCCAAGTTATAACAGCTACCAGAATCTGTGTAAATGACTGACCTTTCTTAGGCTTTCATTGGCAAACCTCTTCTGTAATGGTTCCTTGCCAAGTATGTTGGCTTGGGGCTTTACTCTGGAAAAGCACATTCACTTTGTGTCCTGTCCTCCTTTCAGACAGACATCCCAGGGGATCACATCTACTAGCAAATAAATGATGTAACTGTGGAACATTAGTAAGATCTCTTTGTCCCATCTATAGAAGAATGAGTAGTTTCTCCATTAGTGCAATGAGAATTCCTGTTAATGAGAATCCACCAGTTTATTTGGTCTTCACCTGCTGGATGTACAGACTTGCTCTAATTTCTTCTTTTTGAATTATCTTAAATTATCTAAAGCATTTTACCTTTTGGTTTGAGGCTGCTCTGAAATACCATGAGGATATTTCTCTTAAAGCTCAAAGGACACAAAACATTTTTCTTGAGCATTTGTCTTAGGTGTGTGTTGCCGCACAAGTGCCTTCTGCTAAATATCACCGGACTGAAAATTACTCCTGGGTCCACATTACTGTTAATGCCTGGATCTCCCAATTTTTTTTGCTTGGACTATAAATCTCCTGTTAGTTTAAGAAGGTGGAGGTGTTGTTTGCCTAAGCTAAAAAATAAGCCCAGAAGCACTATCAGGTCGGTATGGGGCAGTTCAGCAGTGCCCTAGGTCTCTGCCCTGCCTGTTTGCCGCCCCAGTGGTAAGCAGTCCCTGGCTTCATTGCTGTACTTCCCACCATGGTAGTTTGTGCCTGATGTGGGGACAGTGGTCTATACAGGCTTGGAGTGCAAGAGAGGCAATGGAGAAGCAGCAGCCTGATCAGCTACTCCACTTTAGTCCCTGCAGTTCGAGCCAGTTGCTTTCCCTGCCTGCAGCCCTGCACCAAAGGTTGCTGGTTTCAGTAGGGCAAAGGAAGATTGAAGCCCCAGTTCATATCACAGCTGTGTCTGCTAATCTCTGCACATGCCTCTGCCTGTTAGTATTAGATTCATTAAACCTTTGTTTTCTATTCCTGGGTCTAGAGGTTAGGTGACTCATTTTTGAATCACTACCTCTTGTCTCATGCCTTGTTTTTCTTCCTGGGGAGTTGGCCAATTATTGGGCATTCTCACATGAATCTTCACTGGCCTCTGGTCTGTTGTCTGGTATTTGGATCTCCTTAATATGACAGATTCAGCTGTAGGACTTTTCCAGCATTTCTCATTTTTCCAGCCCATGGAAGTGGGGTTGGATATGCTCTACACCAACCAAAGATCTTTCTCAGTGTGACACAATGTTATTTTTGCATCTCCCCTCTTAGTCCATGGTTCCTGCTTGGAGTCCCTGTTTCTGTCCTGACTGAGGTGTGCTCTGGCCTAGAAATTTCTTCTTAGTGTAGCTTAAGGCTATGGAGAAAGGAGGTGGAAAATTGCTCTACTGGCTGACTTCACTGAGCTGAAATAAGTGTTGTCAGTTATGGCAGCAAGAAAAAATGCTTTTGCTGCAGTAGCTTATTCTATTGGGTTGGTGTGAGCTCTTCTGGTAGAACCCTGGTTGATGCACCCTCACCCCTGGGGTGAGGGAGGTGTAAGAGAAGACATAAACTGCTAAATCTTCCAAAGTATAAACCTCCCTTATTTCATGCTTCACATTGAGGAACTCTCTGAGTTGAAAACTGAGGTGGTTGCTCACATGCTCAGTGATGTCACAGAAATCTTGTCCTGGAGGTTTTAGTGCATTAGTCCTGCTAGGTTTGCATCTGGAGGCTTCTGAGTGTTTATGGGGTTGTTCCAAGACAGCAATGCATATCCTCATCCATCTGTCATTTCTCAGCAACACTGGGGGGATGGAATTCAGAACTCATCCTTTTGGTTTCTACACACATTTTTAGTGTCATATGTGGGATACACCTGATAGTTCCTGCTAGCAAAAGATTCCACTGACTTCTTGCTGAAGGAAAAGTGCTCACACATCAGCAGAATGTTCTTTTGCTGCTTCTGGATTTGTGTTCCATCTGTTTGTAAAATACGTTGAGTATCATCCTGATCTAAATGCTATTACATTGTTTTTCAGCTTGGTTTTGGATCATTCCTTGGAATAATTGGATCAAACTTGATAGAAAACAAAAGACAAATGGTAAGTTCTTTATAAAAACTTTTTCTAAAAAATGACAGTAACTCAAATATTGTGTGTTAAGAGTAGTGTTTTGGTTTCCCTGACACTTCCAGAGTACTGTTGCATACCTCTTGAGAACCAGAGATGTTTTCTGGCAGCCTAGGAGCAGCATCCTGTGGGCACTCTGCCTCCTGCCTTTGCTTGTGTCACTCAGGAAAGTGGCTGCAATCCCCCTTCCCCAGTGGTTGCCCTAGGCTCTGGCAGCGAAATCCCTCCAGCCTTGCTAATGTGAGGCTTCAGAGGGGTGATGGAGGTCATGCTGTCACTGCAGCCTGTCCTACTGAGCTGCTCCCTGCTTTGGCAGGGATGGAGGGGCCTCAAGGAGCAGATTAGCAGTGTGTACTACTGACCAAGGCTAAGGCAAGTTCTGCAAAGGCCAGGTTCTGTCTGCTCAAATCCAGAGTCTGTCTTAGTGCTTTGCAAATAGCAAATGTATTTGCTTTGCAAATAGCATACTCCCTGCAGAGCAGGATGAGAGGTTGAGGTAGACCCTATAGAAGATGACGTTTGCCCTTCCCACAGTAAGACAGGGTGCAGGGGAGGTGAGTTTCCCAGTGGATATTTTTTGTTATTTTCACCCTGGCTCTGCCAAGGGCAACATATCCCAGTTCTTTCTGTCCTAGCAGGGTTTCAGCCTCTTGCTCATCATGTATTAGCAGCTTGTCATTGTCTGGGTGAGTAATGACCATATTGTGCCAGTCCTGGACTTTTCACAAAAGTGCCCACAAGTGACAGTGTGGCTTTTACTTGTTTAATTATTTTGAAGAGCCCTGGATACCCTGTGCTTATTCTTTTCATCTCTCTATAATTTTGTGTCCTAATAAACATTCATGACCCGTCTTTGCAGAAGTTGCATCACTGCTGGCTGGGCTGGCAGCAAGTGTGTCTCCACACTGATGACAGAGAGGACACGTGGGAACTGTCACTTACTGTCCCTGTGCATTAGTCACATGTCGTCCTTGCCCAGAAGAACTTTACAGTGGCAGCTTTGTCCATTGCATGTTTCCAGGATACCACTAGAGGACTTTTTTTTCAACTTCTCTGAACTTTCCAGGTGTCCTAGTTTGCTAAAAGGCAGCCTTGGTCTGGCTTGTTTCACACCTGGAGGCAGAAAAAACCAGAAGCAATTTGTGCAGCTGTGTTCTTGTGCATTTCTGTCTGTGAGGTGACTGGTGAGTGTGAGGAGTGGAGCAAGGCTGATGAGGAGAGTTAACCTAAAGGAGCACTTCTTACTTTCCCCAGACTGCTGACAGGAACAGACCTCTCTGGTTTTTTGCACCCAATTTACTGACTTCCATGCCATACCTCTAGAAGTGAAGGGAGAGTTTTTGTGCCCACAGGGAGAGCCAGCTGCCCAGTAGTGCTGCCTGCACTGCAGGCAGCTCTGGCACACACCCCACTGCCCACTCAGCAGTTTCCAAGTGAGGAGTCAGCAGTTTACACGCCTTTATGACAGTCATCTGTGCCACGGAAAAGTAAGAGCCAGCACCTTCACAGCCCATATAGGGCTGTATCATCACCTAAAGGGAACCTCAGCTCAGGACACTTCTGCACTATCTGAATCCAGTTTGTCTTTTGTTGTCCGAATTCTGCTTGGGTGTGGCTGACTTCATCTGGAGTTACATGAGTGTAAGATTAATCAATATCACACAGCTCTAGAGAGAGACTTCTGCTTGTTACAGTAACAGTATTATGAACCCCAAATCAAAAATATTGTTGACAAATTGAAAACTGGGATTTTTAAAATTAATTTTGTCAAGAAAATTATTCCACAAATAGAGGTTTATGTCCAAATAGGAGACAGAGGAGTCCTGTAACTTTATTCAAATAAAGGGAAGAGCCATGGGACATTTCCACTGGAGTCTCTCAAAATGTTTAGAGGACTCAGCCTCCTTTTTATCCCAATTTCCCGGCCATTTCCCTCTCTCTTTCCCCATTGGCTGAGGTACTTGAGAGGTACATACTTCCTGAAACGCCCCTTTCTACTGTATACTCACCCTGTTTTTCTTTTTCCTTGTGTTTCTGTTCCTTTTCCTTAAATCCAGAGATTTAGCACAGTCTCGAGTGAGTAACAGTCTGTGTCAATTAAAGGAATTCCTGTGGATTTTATGGTTCCCCCCATTGATTCTTTCACCTCTCTGTATCTGGCCTTACCTATCAGCAGGCCCACAATTTGTAAAGACACCTTCTTTTCATTCCTTTCAATTTGTATGTTTCTATTTGCTGTTTGATTTTTTCTTTATCATAAATTCTCAGTGTTTGGTTTTCAGGCCTTTCTTTCTACATCTGAGAGAAAACTATGTGAATAAAGTAAGCATCAGATACTTATCTCTTGGTAGGGCTTTTATGAAAGTGTCATTAACTTTGTATTTATTTTAAACCATGATATTAGCAGCTCCTATCTGTGAGCAGAGATGACTGGTAAATTCCCTAATTGTATATATTTAGTGTTTGGCTCACTTCCCATCTCTAAGGCTCACGCTATTTAGGGTAAATATTCTCTTTCATGTGTGTAGGAAACCCAGTACTGAGAAGAACTAAACTTGCTACAAAATAAGCTAAGCCATAAACCCCGTGTCTTCCACAAGACTGGACTTTCTCCCCTTGTGTAGTTTCGCTGGTTTGGTAGTGGGACAGTGTGACTTTGTAGCCAAAGGATAAAAAGCTAACCTGAAGGAGGGATCCAGACATGCCAAGGGTGAGGCTGAGCGAGGAAGAAATGCAGGAGTTTACAGCTGACAGAAACAGGGTCAGTGTAGGATCTGGTCCTGGAAAACTTGTCACCTGCTGCCATCTGCAAGTACTTTGTGGCTCAGCGTCTAATATTCCAGTAAAAGCTTGTTGTGATCATGACATTCACATGGTCACTGGGATTGTTTCACAGCCTGCTTTCTCTGCTGCTGCAGGTCTAATGTCTATGCCTTCAATACTTGCTTCAACTAAAAGAACATTATATTTCCTTTAATTTTTAATTAAGCAGTTGTACAGGGGCCATTTCCACTGTCCAAGGTGAGCCCTCTGGCATCTCCAGTCATTGTTCAAGCTGATCTGGTTTGTACATGGAGGATACTGGAACAAGATGTGTTTTTACTTAGAAAGATGTAGATAACACCAGTGTGATTAACCTAAAAATCTTGAGGTACTTAAAAAACACACAAAGGGTCCTTCTGGATTGTAGCCATGGGGTTGCCTTGTGTAGTGGAAGGAGCCAAGGTTTGCAAGCAAATCTGGTACCTGCATCTTTAAAACAAACATCCCCAAGTCAGGAGACCTGAGATAATCTGTCAGTGCAGGCCAGGCTGTTAGCTTTGTATTTGGGCTGTAGAGATTTTTACTATTGCTTACAGCTCCCCCATCAGCAGAGTCACCTCTGTATTTGTGGAGAAATTTTTTAACAACTACCAGCAACTAACATTTGAAGGTTGTGGTCACCAGAGCTGGAAAACCCCAGGGAGCTTCCTGTTTTTTAGACTGAAATACTGTAAATATATTGAAATGATGTATTTCAATACTCTGTATGAAGTAATATTAAAAACTGTTCCCCAAGCTGCATTCTATGAACCTATCAATGCTGTGCTTAGCCTCCCTCTGCAGCCCTCAGTGTGGTTTGGCAGAGGGAATTTGGATCACTGTTGGGAGCTCTGTGTCTGAGGAGCTGGTCAGAAGCTCCCCATCACCAGAGTCACCTCTGTACTTGTGGAGAAATTTTTTAACAACTGCCAGCAACTATCAGTTCTGTGCTTAGCCTCCCTCTGCAGCCCTCTGTGATATCCCCAGTGTGGTTTGGCAGAGGGGATTTGGATCAGTGTTGGGAGCTCTGTGTCTGAGGAGCTGGTCAGGAGCCCACTGGCAGCAGCTGAGCTGCGATCAGATGTGAGAGGGGCTGTGTCAGCACTAGTGCACGGCTCCCCCCACTGAGCACTGGCTCTTTGGCAGAGGTGGTGTTTCAAGTGGCATAGTGGGAATAAACACTGTTTCTCATACCTGCATTGGAGATTATTTCTGGTTTACCTTCTAATGCTTTGACCCTAATTTTAAGAATGGGCAGGATCGGGCCAGTGGAAAAGGATCATACCTGTCTGGCTGCTGTGAGAAACAAAGCCCACTCCTCCAAATTTTAAGTTTAATAAGGGATAGTAAAGGACAGATCAATAAAGAGAAAGTAACAGCACTGGGTGCATGGCAGCAGCCAGAGGCACACACAGTTCTTTAGCAAGCAGTACTTTATACTGTTTGCAGTAAACGAGGTTCACCTTTTTGGTATAATTTTAAAAGTTTAACAAAAAGACAATTAGGAGACAGAAATAAAGAGTTAAAACAGTCGAGTGCTTTGGCACTCTGCCAAGAGCACACCTGCTGTTTAACAAACACCCTTAAGAAAACATTTCTAAAAGGTTTCTTCTAAATAGTTCACATTTTACAGGAACTGTTCAGCATGGTCACTCCTTGGATCTGCCTTCTTAGAGCATGCATTCTTCTTGGCTTGTGGTTTTCATCCTCTTCTTAATCACCTTTTCATTTGGGCTTTGGCTCCTTCTTTCCACAGACAGTGAGAGTTGATACCTGGCATGTCAGCAGCAGGGTCCCCATTGTTATAAATGAGGTCTCATATGTTAAATTCAATAAACCACAAACTTAAAATTTAACAACAATTTTAATTAAGTAGTGATTTTATATAAAAGCTTACAATCCAATATAAAATAGATACAAAATTATTTTATATTAAGGGTTACAACCCAATATAATAAATAATTTGGCAGTGGTTCAGATAAAGCGTAAGCGAAACCGGCTGGGGTAACCGACCGGGGTATGAGGTGCATTTCTTACCCTACCTCACATACAAAAACAAAAGATTCTAAACACATTTATATACTGTATGCTAATACATATTCATCAATATTTTTCTATATACCTCCTCCTAATTTCAATCCTAATATCTGTACTATACTATACAGTGCATGCTCTTGCTGTTGCTAGGGTTTCTTCTGTACATTTTGGGGATCTTTTGGATGAAAGCCGAGGTTTTTCATGCTGTCTTCTTGATAACCTGGCAGGTGGTGCATGCACAATAAGATTGGTGCTATTAAGTAAGTACTATGCTCCAATTAAACCTTATTTATTTCATAGATCAAACTCACTATCTGGAGTTTGATGAACTCCCTTCATCTCAAGGTTGGTCTTGTTCTGGGAGTTGTCTTAAATACATCTTCCCAAGGCCAAGTCCAATTTCTGTATCCTGTTTCTCACAAGTATCATCTACAAAGAAACCCAAACTACAGCAAAACTACAATATATATAACACTCATTCCAATATTTTATGAAAAGCCAGTATTATAATATATGTTTATAACACTTCCTCAAATTACTTCCTCAAATGACTGCACATTTCTCAGAGCCCATTTACCACAACTCTGCCTCAGGTTGCCACAGCATTGCTCAAGTCCACAGTTACAGTCTCTGAGGGTCAGGGAGGCAGTCTGGGGTGGTCTTCTGATACCACTATAGACTTGGTATTCTCCTTTTATGGTATTTTGTTCTCTGCCTGTGTTATCTTGGTTATACATTTCGCAAGAGCAGTTATATCTTGTGATACATCTTTCGCAAGCACGCTTACATCTTGTGATAGCCTTGCTTCATATACATAATTTTTAGTTCTACTGTCTGCAAAAGCAATTACAATTTGCACTATATCTACAGAAGTGGTTACAATTTATAATAATTTACAAAAGCAAATACATAGTCTGAAAGCCAGCTGTTACATAGGAGACTGTAACACCACCCTTCTTTAGCTGCAGGTGGAGGGGAATCTCTCTCCTTGCAGCTCCTCAGTGGGAGGCTGGATGGACTGTGCTTGTCATAGCTTGGCATGGAGGAGCCCAGCCAGGCTGCTGTGAGGGTGTACAGCACCAGTGGCACCAGTTGGTCACCTGCCTTCTGCTCTTATGGCTTTGTGCTTGTGCCTGCATCCAAGTGTTGTTCCCTGAAGCAGAGAGGTTCACACACTGCTGTCTCCTGCATCCTCACAGTGCAGTAAGTGTTCACAGGAGCAGCTCCCCATGGCACTCTGGAGTGAGAAGAAATTCTCTCCTATCTCTCCAGGGGAGAGTTAAGAACAGCAGCAGCCAGAAGAGGAGGTGTATTCTCAGCCCAAGTTTAGCCTATTGGAGTAATGGAAGAGCCTGCATTACTCTATCTAAAGTCCCCAGAGAACCAGTCTGGCATAATGCTCCTACTCCTGCCACTCTGCCAGAGCAGACACAATCCCACTGCCTTCAGCAAGACCAGTCTGTGCATCTCAGGCAAACATTTAGGTCATTGATTGCTTGAGGGCTTATTGACTGTGGTTTACATATCCTTGTGGAGAGGGCACTAATCACTTGGTTGTGGAAAGAAAGATGATACTTTGCTTTGTTTTCCTTTCTCAGCTGGTTGCATCGATCGTCTTCATCAGCTTTGGTGTCATCGCTGCGTTCTGCTGTGCCATAGTAGATGGTGTGTTTGCTGCCAGACACATAGTAAGTGCTTCCAGGAAAACACAGGTCCTGCAATGCTTTTACTCTAAGGAAACAAGTGATGATGTCTGCAATCCTGTATCAGGCTGCATGAAACCCTGTAAATATATGTCATGTAGTGAATGCTGCTGTAATTCACAAGTTTGAGAAAAATGTTATCATTTTTTAAAAATATTTTAAAACTAGTGGAAAGCACTTAGATCGTAAAGCTTTGCTCTGGGGTTTTTTTTGGCTTTATGTGATTACTGAGTATTAGAATACTTAAGATGTAATGTGAATTACAGCTATTGCCAAGGGACAAAATATGAGTAGTAACATCTATTTTGTTTTAAATGTCGGCAAAGCTAGTTCCTAATGCAGAGTGAATCACTGGATGCTGTAGTAGAATGAAGAAATTTGATATGAAGCTCACTGAATTGTTACAGTATAAAAGGAAACATTTGCAGTAGGTTCTGAGTTTCCGTTTGGTGACTTAAAAAAATTACAAGCTATCGCTGTCATGACCAATTACTAGTACAGTGGAATGTGCAGAAGCTTTAGTTATTAGCACAGAAATAAATATACACAATTCCATTTCAGCTTTTCGATTGAAATTTATAACTGCAAACCATACTTTGTTCTGCAACTCTGCAGTTTGGTGACTTTTTCTTTTTAATTTTTGGCAAAAAGGGATTAAAAAGACAGATTTGGAGTCTTTGTATCAGAATGGAAAGGAATTTCAGATCAGAATTACCCATGAAAAGGAAACTTCCTGTATCAGCTGGCTAGTTATGCTCCTTGTGAAGCTGGCTCTTCTTTCCTGCCCCTGAGTATTCCAGTGGTGGAAAGGTGGCTGTATGGCAGGATTTGCTGACTGAGCAAAGGGCAGCTCAGTCATGTGATGGCTGTCCATCTGTCTGGATGAAACCAGCAAGTCTGGGCCATCTCTGACCCCCTTTGCAAAGGTGTGACCTCATGGGTTGGGTTGTGACATGAGCTGGCAACTCCTCCCAGCTGGCTCTGGGGGTGGATGCATGTCTGAGGCAACCAGAACTGAGCAGTTGTGATGACAAAGGCTTTGGTTTTTGTGTCTTGATGAACAGATGGACTTTTGGCCTCACTTTACCACCTGACAGTTCAGTGTCACCTTGCTGGAGACATGCTCCTGCCACACCAGCACAAAGCATTCTTCCAGTTGCCAGCTACTGCCACTGCCCTGCCACCTGAGCTTTAGATCAGACACCTGGAGAGCCAGTCTGGCTGCTTCTGGGAAGGGCTCACTGATGTGAATACATGTCTGGCATTACTTTCCCTGAGGTTTTGCCTTGGAGATCAAACTGTCCCAAAGGGACACATTAATGGATATTTACAGGCTAGAATGTTGATGATCCTCCAGAGTTTTCCCACAGTACACTGAAGAGCACAGGAAGGACAAATTTGCCAACAATTAATGAAAAATTGCTATGATTCAGCAAGAACTCCCAGAAATAGGTCCAGCAGATGTGGGATGTGTCTTCCAGGATGAAGAATAAATCTTTCATTTCAGGGTGACCACTATCACCCAAAGAGCCCAACTGAAGAGACTGCACTGCCAATGCTGGCTGTAACAATTTCATGCCTCCAAGCATAAGGGTTAAATATTACTTAGAGCTCAGGGTGCTGTGGTGGGGGCTGCAGAGCTGTTGCTGTATTGAGGTGCGGGTGTGAGATCAGGGTCTCTCCAAAGCCTGGGCCTTTTCCCCAGACCCTTTGGGTGATTTTGGTTTTGGTGCAGGGCTTAATCTGGTGCTCTTTCTCTGGCAGGATCTGAGGCCGCTGTATGCGGGGCGATGTCAATACTACTCCAAGAGTACAACCCCACCAGAGGTGAGAACAGGTTCTGTCCTGTTAAGGGACCTTCTTGGTGCAGGTGGAGGAACCTGCTGCCAGGTGGCTGCTCCAGTGTCCAGAGATCTGCAAAGTGAGGAGGGGGTGGAAGGCTGGGCCTGTGATGGGAGCAGGCAGTGTGCTGGCAGCACTCGGGAGGTGGATTCCTCCATATATTGCCTGAATAGTGAAGGAGCAGATGGAGAGAAGGGGATAAGGATAGGAAAATTCTCCAGTTTCTCTAGATCTTCAGCTACATGTTCATAGGAGCTGGGTGGTGAGTTAAGATTTCAGACAGCAGTATTTTCTGTGTATATGAGCAACAAGTACCAGCCTCTGCACCTCTCCTATTGTCTTCTCCAAAGAGAAGCCTATTGGGGATGGATGATCCTGCCATATACTGATAGTGTATATGGATGTCTTTGTCTGCCTTTGCTGAGCACTAATTGTCTCTCAGAGCTTTCCTCACAAGTGCACAGGTAGTTTTGAATAACCACTATATACCAAATTAGAAGGCCTGCTTGAGAGTATAAAGTTACAGGCTATCCAGTAGCGTGGGTGTGATCCACTCTCTTTCAGACTGAAGACTCTCCATGTGAACTAGGGTTCACCACCCACAGGCACAGACAATTCACCCCTTTGGTCAGTTCCGCACCACTATGGGAATCTTGCTCTCAATTTGGGTCATGCTATTGACAAACCTCTGCTCTGCATTGCCGTGGGGCGAGGTGCGTTAGTTCAGCAATGCCCTGGCTGCTTGTAAGAGTTGCAAAACCTCATTCCTCTGCAGGCACCCGCTTGTCTGTGAGCTCCCCACAGTGAAAGGAAATGCTGCTCTGTTCTAGTCTAGTCCATCTCTGTTCCAGTAACAGAGGACTTTGGGAGCAAGATCAGGAAAGAAAAATCTGCCTGGGGGTAATGTGGAGATCACTGAGAAATCTACATGTAGAGCAGGCCAAACAGCAGCAGAAACTGGGTTTGGGGATTGTGTCATTCTGTGCTTTATGTATTTTTTTCCTGTATTCACACAGGCAGTCTGTCACCCACAGCGCCATGCGCCCTGCACACCGAAAATAAAAACCAATACCTGCTTCTGCTGTGACCTGTACAACTGTGGGAAGTAAGCCAAAAATGCCACTCCTGGCCATGGGAAGGGCAAGCAGCGGTCATGCTTGTTTGCAATGGCTTGCAGCTTGTTTGCAGGATAGTGTCAATTAATGACAGCTGTTGTGGGAAGGGACCTTAAGCTGTGTTTGTTAGCAACTAGGAGTCCCAGACAAAAACTACCTAGTAAAGGTGGGTGTGAAATACACCAAGGCCATCCCAGCTATGGATGAGCATGCTCTAGGCCAGCCCAGCTGGAAAAATGAAGAGCACAAGAGTTTCCATTACTTTCATGCTCGATGTCCTCCTCGGGTTTTCTACCTATTGAGTGTCGCTTGTCTTAACACCTTCCTTCTCTGTTGGCACTGAGTTGGTTTTTTCCTTTGAGAATATTGAAAATGTAAAAAAATCAGGACATTGTTTTTCACCTTGCACCATTCCATTCCCCACCCTGCTAACAGGGAGGTGAGTTAACAGGCTGGTGCCATCTGTGCATTCATATACCAGTGTCCTTTCTGCCCAGTGAATGTCTTTCATGGTCACTGGGGGCTGGAAGATGAACCAGCATGGTGCAATGAGTCAGAAGGTGGTTACCAATTGAGAACCACTGCAGAGTGATCACACTACTGAGATCTGGCTACTGTGCCTACGCCGGATAAATTTTCAGCATGTGCTGCTTATACCTTGTGGAGAGTCAAATGTGTGTCAGTAAATAATTAATAAATTGATTTTTTTTACTGCTGGCTCTTGCCTAGGGCTGTTTCAGGCTTAGAATCTCTCACAATACTTAGTTGGGCTGGCCTCCACTTAAATCATTGACTATGGTGGAGGAAGAGCAAAAGCTGCTGTTGGAAGAGAGTGGGTGGTTTCCTGTGCTGGGGATTGTGATCCCTGGTCTCTGTTGGACTTTGTGTGTGTGAAAGAGGGGTGAAAGCTCATGCTTTCCTTGAGCAGTTTACAGAACACAGTCCTTTTTTATGAGCTGAAGAGAGTAATACACAGAACTGATCAGAATAGAAAAACTTGAAAAGCTTGAAACTTTTCTGTATTTCTTTTTTTTTTTTGGAGGGGGGTTTGGGTTTTTTTTGGTTTGGTTTGGTTTTTTTTTTCCCCAGTCCTGGTTCTGGGAGCTGCCCCTGATCCATTTCTCCCCCTCTGATAAAAGATATCCATTGTTGCTGTTTTAATCTTGCTTAGTACTACATAAACATCCTGCACTGAGGAGGTGCTGGATAGTGTCTCAGTTAAGAGAGGCACAGACACTCAAGGCTAGTGCACACATAAAGGATGGAAATCATGGAAAATGTGACAGCAATCTTGCATTCTTCCTGATGCTGGGAACCCTGGTGCTAGCAGCATGGGGCAAGCCCCTACCCGCTGATAAGACATGCTGAACAACTGAGCAATTCGGGATGTTCTCACTGAGAGATCAGTGTTCTTGCACATCTCCATAGGAACGAGCACTTGCAAACAGCACATACAGGTTTTTTTGTTCGAGGGTCACGGTGAGAGCTCAGGTTACACAGCCTTCCTGCCAGCCAGTGCACAGGTTTTTGTAACCTGTGGTTAAGCTCTGCCTCGATTCTGCTTGAAATCCCCATCTCTCCTTGTGATGTCTCCTGCAGTGGCCTGCTAAAATGAAATGTGGGAATAAAAGGGGTAAAGAAGTAGAAGTTGAGGGTGGGAAAGGAGGGTGAATCTTGTGAAACAGGGCAGTTTCCTGCAGGCCTTGTGGAGTCTGCTGAGGAGCTGAACCTGGATCTCCTGCTTCTTGACCTTAAATTTGTGTTGGGTCTTCCCAGTTTTTGAGCTTTCCTCAAAGCTCTCATGTGCTTTGAGCCTGTGTGTGAGCTGGGAGATAAGTCATTCACAAGCTTTTGGTACTGTTTGTCCCTGATAAATATATTTTCTGAAGGGATATTTGCTGTAGGCTGTTACATCTGGTAAGCTGTGCTGAAGGCCAGCCTGTTCCCCACCCAGCAGTCAGAGAGAAAACATTCCTGAAGAATTTGACTTCAGCCCACATGTTGCAAGAGTTACTTTTCCTTTTCCAAAGTAATGACCTAACTATTTGACTGAGTTTTCTCTCTCTCTTTTCTGCTTGTGGAAAAGGTTCAAAGTGTGAGCAGAAAGACAAGGTGCCAGTGCTCCAGCCAGCCTAGGCCATTGTAGAGCTGTGAGGGGCCAGTGGCTGGAGCAGGGCATGGAGCTGGACCTGCTTTGTGGCCGAGCCCTGCAGAGCCAAGCAGGAGCTGTGCTGGCCTATGCCTATCCCACCCAGCTGCTCTATGGCTGTGGGGAGCCCCCAGCTGGGGGGCAGCTGCTGCTCTTCGGGGCACAGACTGATTTTCCAGGGTAATTCCAAGCCCAGTTTGTTCTTGGTAAGCCTCCAGGACCTCTGTGGAGATTTCAGATTAAAGAAATAATCGACAGGTTCAATCACAAAGTCATTTGTTTCAGAGCAAAGCAAGCACTTTGTGCAGGGAGATTATGGATGCCACAAGCATGGGATCTAGAAGGCTTTATAACCATTCCCTTGGTAGTAAGGTCCAAGTTATCACTGAGCTGCAGAATGCATTTTAATGTCCAGCACTGCTTAGTTTTTGTGATATGTGGCGCATTTTTTATCATTGCTGTTGTCTTTTTCCTAATCTAGCAGAGTAGAGATTTCTGGAGGGTACTATGAATACATTGATGTCAGCAGTTGCCAGGATATCATTCACCTTTACCACTTGCTCTGGTCGGCAACAATTCTGAACATAGTTGGACTATTCCTAGGAATCATTACAGCAGCAATACTTGGAGGCTTTAAAGACATGGTAAGAGGATATAAATTTCTCTGTGCATTAAAGAAAACAAAAGGCAAATTGTCTTTAAAAGTAATCTTGGAAACTTGGTATTTCAATGCAAATGATCCATGCAGTACTTCAATCAGGGTGGAAAGAAGGGCAAGAAATAAGTATAATGAAAAAGTGGAAGTGAGACACTTTTCTCATCTTGTCACACCTGAGCACAGTTAGAAAATATTAACAGATTTGGGAGAATGTATTTTCAAAGGGAACCATCAGAGAGGCATTGGCAATACCAAGATGATTAAAAATAATCTCTTTCTTAAAAATTTATCTTCCTTTTCATAGTGTTCACATTCTACAAGGAAAAGTGTGGTGGTTGCTCATTAATTGTTGACTTTATAGTAGCAGTCTGAGCTTTACAGACTGTTTAAGCAGCTGTGCTAGGCTGAAAATCTCCATCTAATTTTTTCACGGTGCAGAACCTGAGAGGAAGAACTGGGGATTAAAACAAAACTTCAGATAATGAAAAAAATACTGTTCTAAAAATGTGAGCTTTGAAATACACTTAGTTAACCAGGCTGCCTGTTACCTTCCATATGGTTTTGTTCTAAACAGAACAAATGAATGGGTAGAACTGAAAGTTCAACAGATACATTTGGGGCTTTTTCAGTCACTTGTGACTCATTTGGAATAATACAAGAACAGTCACATAGAAAAGAGATTTATTGTCCTGGCTATATGTTTTTCTTACAAAGAAATCTTGGGCCCTGCATTAAGGGCACCTTATTTCAGAACTCTGAATTCTTTTCAGACTCACCATTATCTTCCCAAATAAAACAGGAGACACATTCCCAGCTGTGCATCACTGCCCTTTGAGATTTGATCCACACCAGAGAGCCTGTAAACCTCTGCAAACAAATATGTGTAGAAATTAACAGGACTTCACAAAATGCACCAAATAACAGAGTAATTTGGAAGTAATGAATAATTTCTCCTACTTGTGAAGATATAAATCTGTTTTGTGTGAGTACTGGTGTGCACTGGGCTATTGCCAGCTTGTTCTATGGAATCTGAAACAATAAATGTCTGTGGAATGAAATTACCTTGGAACTTAGCTGCTGCCTGAGAGGGAACTGGATTGCCAGTTGCTAATTCAACAGAGTTGAGGTCTAAAGATGCATGGTGCTCCTTTAAATAATTTCTGCTTTAATTCAGCTATCAGCTTTCTGTGACTGGTTTTGCAGCCTTATACTCTCTTCTTTTTGTTTTGATAGACTCCTTCCCTCCCTACACTGAACTGCACTGTTGAAAATGCACACCCTTCAGTGACCTACTACTCCAGGCCACAAGTGACATCTTACAGCTCCTACTACCACAGCACTCCTCACCTGCCTCCCTACTCTGCTTATGACTTTCAGGTGGGCAACATTACAGGATGTTTCCTTGTTTAGCAGCAAGGTTAAATCCAGCCAGTCTGCAGGAGTCCAGGGGCCTGTCTTCCTGTCACTCGCACAGTTTAATATTCTTGTTCCTGCAGAAAATACCAAATTTTTCCTACTAGGCATTGGTCCTTGGCAGTGTTTTTTCTTACTAAGGCAGTGTTTTCCTGAAAGCTGTCCTTGAAGTGAAGGCAAGAGGGAGGACCTGCTGCCTGCCTGCCTGCCTCCCTCCCCATCATTTAGTTGTAGAGATCACATTAAAAATAGGAACTGCCTCTGGCACAGCCAGTGTTCTGAGGAGAGAAGCAAAGACAGGTGTTCAGGTGCTAGATTTTATTAGGCCAATTACTGTGTCTGAAAGAAACAGAGAGCTTTTGGAAACAAGCTATTTGAGCTTCTGAAGACACATGATACCCGAAAAGCTATTTTGTTTTGGTTATTTTCCACATTCAGCTGGCCTAAGAGAGGTCTGTGCAAACATCACCTCTGCTATAATGCATCCGTTCTTCTTAGGGCCATGGAGCTGTGCTGTTGGAAATGGCGATTTCATGCGAACCTTACTGTCAACATCAGCTTTAACTTGTTGAAGCAGATGAGGACATTTCCTCCTCAGCTCTTCTGTCAGGTGGATGTTACCACAGGGGTGATGTTAATTAACACATCGCACAACCACCAGGACTGGAGGCTTTTTTTTTTACTAAGAGTTTAAGATCTTGGTCATCAAGAATGAGGTGTGCTTTGTGATAGACACCATGTGTCTCATCTGAGCCATGCATTAGAGGTAACATGAATCTAAACCTTCCTGGGTCTACTGCTAGTGCCACTGGATAATGCTGTTGATATAATAGTAAATACAACTGAACACCTATGTCAGAACTTCTAGGATGTATTTGTGACTAACTTTTGAGATTAATGAAACCTGGGAAAATCACTGGTGCTGTATAACTTCCTGCAGTTACAAAAATGCCAACCTCAGTGTATGCCAAACCAAGCTCTGCTACAAAGTCCTTTTCTCAGTTTCTCAGCAGTTCTAAGCACTGTCTGACCCAGAGTTCACGAGTGTGGCAGCCCCAGAACCTGCAGAGAGCTCAGCATGGATGATTTCCCTGTTTTGTAACTGCAAATACTGCTGGGCTCTGCTAACGTTTACAGTTCAGCTGGACAGATCAAAGTGTCAGGGTCTCACTGCTGAAGAGCACAGGTGTTGGCTTAGGAGGTGGCACAAAAGCTGGGCATAAATTCAAGTAATCTAAATTTAATATAGCCAAGTCCCTCTTTAAAATGAAATTCCAAGTCTGAGCCTTCCAGGGAACTTGGGGCCTGCATGGGAGCATTAGCTGAGCCTCTGGCTGTGGAGCCTCCCTTCCCTTGAGCTTTACTCTGCTCAAGACTGTACCGCCCTGACCCCTCTCCCTGCCATGCTACAGCACATGAAGCAAGCCTTACCTCTCAAATCCCCTCCAAAGGATGCACTCCCTCTGGTGCAAGAATTCTTCCCACTCATTCCACACATTTTTCACAGGAGAAAAACAACACACCAGAATTCCTAAGGAAGCCTGGGCCCTTGCAAAAACCTGGTTTTCACACACAACTCTAAAATGGCAGACACAGTTCCCTGGTTTTTGGAGCAGCCCATGTTGTAACTGGTTGGTGTGTGACACCCAGTATTTGAACTCATCAGTTTTCAGTTGTCCAGGCGTGTGAAAAGCAGCAGTCATGCAGAAGTGATGTGAAATGTTTGAAGTGTCTTTAATTTTGGATCTAAGGAGCCTTGTTTTTCAAAATTGTTACTTACAAGCTGTGCTTACCTTGAATGCAACAAGTTATCTGAAGTGTTATTTGTATGTACATGATTCGATTCGCTGAGGCAAACCTTGAAATGTTTATTTTGAACTGTTTGGTAATAAAATATCACTTTGATAAAGTTTTCCATTAACAAATGGTTACATTACAGCCTTTGCTGTTTCCCTGCAGCATTCCAGTGTGTTTCCAGCCTCCACTCCTTCTGGCCTCTCCGATGACGCCCAGTCCTTGTCACCATCACCCAGCTATATGTGGGCCTCTAATGCACCACCTCGTTACTCACCGCCCTATTTCCCACCTTTTGAAAAACCACCACCTTACACACCATAAAGAATGTGGGGAAAAAAAGAAAAAAAAATTGCCATCAAAATAAGTGCAAACATTTTGTATTTATATTTTACTGTATGAGTGAGCAGGAGAATACAGAAGATAAATGAAAAATATATTAGATTGGACTGTCCTTTTTTGTGAGACTTATTTGAGATTAACGATAGCCTGTGACAAAGGGGACAGACTTCTGATGTTTAAATGAGTCAGTGAGTGGCAGGTAACCTAAATTTTAGCCTCTTTGGTTCACGTAGTCATTGATTTTTGATCAAGTGATCCAACACAGATGACAGATTCTGGTTTGCCTTACTCCATCTTGTGCTGAACTGAAGTAAGGGTAGCCAAGATCAACAGAGATTATCAATCTGTTTGAGGTGAGGGTGCTTGGAGACAGTACAACTCGACACTGGTTTTGTTTGGCCTTTGGGCTCCAGTTGCTGGGATTTTGGGTGGAGGAACACAGGACCTAGGTCACATCACTTGTTGGCCCAACACACTGGAAAAATTTGAGGAGGGAACTGTGACAGTGCCTCAAAATGTAACCTTATTGAAAAGGATAACATCATAGGATAGTCTCATGTATTTGTAGTAAAATAATCAGAATATTGATTTTTGAGGGGGACAAGCTGGTTTTATTTCAGCTTTCTTTTTAAGATAGAAGATGAAATGGAGTTTTCTCTCTGAATTCTGTATAAGTAATGCTGAAGTCAAACAGTTTGGGTGGTTGCACTGCCTAAATTGTCCTTGTATTCCTATAAAAAAACATCAGGAACCTTCTACAAGTCACTGAAACAATGCAGTGAAAATATTACTTATTTATTTGTTTACCTTTTCTGTGGTTTGGAATTTCTTTTTAAGCTTATACTTTTAACTTTTTTAATGGACTACCGACAAACTAGCACCCTGAATAAGCACTAGTTTAGTAGCTGTATAATGTGCTGCACATAAGGAATATCCACTACTAGTTCTCAAAGATATGAGTCTCACACGGATGAAATTCAACACCCTGTAATATAGGACAAAACTGAGGAATTTGCAATTACTGTTGTGACTTTCATTTAGTCTTCAACTGATGACTGTGCTGATTGATCTAGATTCCAGCAGATTTTGCATGTACCCTGCATAGCAAAAGGTCAGCTTTGATGTGACACACTGACCTCTAATGTGTGGTTCTACTCCAGGAAGTGATTTCAGATGACAGTGTTTGGATCTGAGCTGCTCAACCTGAGCATTCTCAACTGCTCACTTCAGGGATAAAACAACATTAGCATTTTACTCCTTATTTCTTAAAGATATAATTTCCTTGGCATTGGTTTATTGACCCTAATCCTCAGTTGCCTTCCTTTACTTGCAACTGATGCAGACAAAAAGGTACCTAAAAGTTAATCTGGCTTTCAGAATCAAAATGGAATACATGCTGGTGGGCTGGAGGAAAATCCAGTTGGATTTTAGAGTGTGGCACCTACTTTCAATCAAAAAAAATTAAAATGCTGTTGGCATGGAAAACAAATGCCTGGGGTCTCTGATCTCACTTTTCAAAGTACACCCACACTTTATAATGCTGTTTTTAATTCTATGCATTTGCAAAGCCTTTAGGCTAGACTATGTATTAACTTTATCTTTCCACTGTCAAATACTAATCAGTGTATTGGTTCAATAAAGGATGACAGTATCCAGAAGCAAGCATGACTTTTCTCCAGTTAGAAGGGAAAATAAATAGCAGGAGAAAGGAAAGCAGCTCACAGGATTTAAAGCAGTAGTGTATGTAGAACATATCCTGGTGGCATTTTGTTTTACTATAGAATGTTCAAGTGCAGCTCCTATACATTTGTGTCATGGAAACAAATTTATATACTGGGGCTTCCTCCATTTTATATTACATTTTATTGAATTAAATCTTGATCAAGAGATCTTGATAAAACTCCCAGCAAAACTAGAATCAGAAGGGCACATTAATTTAGTATCAGAAACCATTTTATTGCTTTATCTTTGAAATAAAAGCTAACCATCCTGTCCCACTTCTGACAAAAACTGTACTATTTGTGCCTGTCGACCAAATAGGGCTAGAAGGACTAGGGGACACCACAGGACAGGACTGAACATCCTGAAGAGAACATAACTTAGTGGCAGAGAAACAATTAGATTAATTGTGTCATTGATTTTGAATTGAAAAATACTAATCTTAGGAAATTATCCAAATTCTCGGTTTTTTTCTGAGGAATATTTTAGCAAAAGTTACATTGCTGCTTTAAATTTACTATAAAATGACAAGTACATTTGCACATTTAAAAACTTATTGGTGGTATTTTCTGTTGAATTACTTGTTTCATTCTGCTTGAGGAAAACGAAGCATTTAATGTAACTGCAACATTCTGCATTGTAGCTTTCATTTCTTATGAGAATGTCATATGTACCCTTTTATTACTTTGCCAAAGTAAAATAAAATTGTGTGACTTTTGTAAACATTTACTAACTCTGTTTTACATTTTAGCAACCTTCCTGTTTTACAAGTATCTTTAAGGTTATTTCAGAAAAGTGAGTAAAATTTGCATTTAAAAAAATCAAAGCAAAAAAACCCTCAACAAACAAAAAACCTCCATCTCTATTCACTATATTGGAGACATATTTCTACCAAGATTAGCCAAAAACTCCTTATTTTTTTGAAGGTGCTTATGCCCCAATACCTGATAATTCTGTAGTTTTATCTACATAACATGGTGCCCTGACCCAACAACTCTGTAAAGTTATTACTGCTGATTTTTCATTTAATACAGATCCAAATAATCCAATCAGTGGAGTCTCGGTGTCTCCTTTGATTATTTTGGGCCTAATTCTGTTCTGATGATGTCAGTTCCTCCTTGATGTCAGCAGAGTGAGGTAGAAACCCTATGCCAAGGAGATAAAGACATGCAGAACATAATTTGATATGTTACTTATTAAATTGCATCCTTACATGTAACAAGAAGCCTATACAAAGTAAGTGATTATTACCTGTTGGCCCTGGGTCACCAACAATAAAACTCTTACAAATCATAATCAGTGAGCAGCTGGTAAGAGCCCAAACCATGAGTGAACTGAAAGCACTGCATTGGTCATTATGTATGTTTTACTGATCACTGGGTAAGTTATTCCTGACTTGTAGCTCATTTGCAATGTCAGCACTTGGTCAGACTGTTCAACAGGAGTTCTGCCTGCCCTGAGAGTTCCCATCTACCCCATCTGTTGCATTCAGCTCACATCACACAGGAGTTGTTGAGCTAATTTGTGTTCTTGGAAAGTGTTCAACAAAACCAATTAAACAGCATCAAAACAAACAAAACTAAGGCCAAAGTAAAAACATCTCTCCCTGTTCTGCCCCAACAGTGGTTTCCCTGCTATTCCCAAAGAGCTGGAAAAGAAAGCTACAAACATGTTAAGACTACAGAAACTGAGTTGCCATCAAAAAGAAACATATTACACCAATCTCAAGAATTAAACATTTTTATTTTTGCCATAGAAAGCTCTAAGAACTAATATGATGCATTGATTAATGAAAAGTAGAACACAGCTTTAAAAAGTATGTTAAGGAAAGACTGTACAATTATATACATCACAGACTGGGGAAAACCAAGGAATGTTTCACACAGAACATTTCCTAGGCAATAGCTGTAGAACTCAAAATTCAATGTATATAGTTGTCAGCTTCTGCATCTTTTTATAAGCTGCATGCCTTAACAGAACAAAATAAATAAGCAGTAGATGTTATTCAGTATTTATTTAGTTCACATAGTGGAATATTATGGTATGAATCCCCAAAGAAACCAGACAGTGAGGATGCAGCCACCATTACCATATTCTGCAGCAGATCTGTTAATGGTTTTATATGCATAATAAATGAAACTTTTGAAATTTTGGAATTTTTCATTTCTATATAAATGCTTTGTCAGATTCAACCTTTTCCTTCCATTATCCCAAAGCCAATTTCTTAATATTTACATAAGTTTCTTCATTAATTTAAACTGGAAGTTAAATGCTTACAAAAACAAACAAAAACACAAAGTGCAATAGCCAGAAATCTAAATATAAAAGCTTGCTTATGGCCCCATAAAAAGTTTTCAAATAATGGATTTAACATGTTTCCAAACCAATAAATACTGGAAGTGAAATTTAAAAAATGCTTTACATACCTCTGGACTTTGGATATCAAAAATCACTTCCAAGGAAAACTGAAGACCCTGAGACACATGCAAGCACGAGTCTTCTAGCAAAATTAGTTACAGAGCCCAAATTTTCCAGTTTTCCTCCAAAAAGAGACCTTTACCAGGCACAGTTTAATTTAAGGTTTTAAATATATCGGCAGCAAATAGTGACAGCCATTATGTTTAATTCTGCACCTTGTAATGTATGCTTAATTCCAGATCCCCATACAGGCCATTTACTTAACAGTTGGCCTCGATGATCCTTGTGGGTCCCTTCCAACTCAAGACTATTCTGTGATTAAACGTGTCATGTCAACAACAAAAATAACATTGCATTTGTCTTGTCACAAAGTTCAGGAAGTCCCATCATAGCACCAGCCAGCTGCAGCTGAGATGCCTGTGCCAACACAGGCAATCCACACTCATGTCACATGAGGATAATGCCACCTCAGTTACATTTTAAGCAAGATCCATTGTATTCAAAGGGGTCTGCAGTGTGATCTGGAAATAACCCAGTATATCATGTTCTTGGCTGACAAAAGAGAAGTGCTGAGCATTACATGTATCACATAAACTAATCCTCTTCCCATCATTGCTCACATGGATTTCTGGTGTTACTTTTGTAGCTCAACTTATATTTGAACCATTTACCATTTAAGTGCTTTTCTGTGAAGAGTACTGTATGTCTAAAACCTTTAACTTTGCAAGTCATAAAATCGAGATGCTAACTTAAAACATGAAAAAGAAACCTGTAAAAGCAATTTAAGCAATGAAAGGTTTCCATAACTAGTACTATACACAACAGTCTTTCTCAGTCACTTCTAGAATTTGAGTTTTTCTATTACCATTTACAAAACTTCAACAAGTCACTAAATCTGAAGTGCTAAACTATGATTCCAGTAAACAGTTGGTTTTCTCTACCATTTCATGATCAAGTTGGACATTTAATTCATCTTTTAACTACTTAAACAGGCACCAATTGCAAGGAGAATAAAATGGCAACATAATAAACCCAAACCTGGAAACAACTGACAACTAAACAACTGCAGAAAATTATACTATGGGTCATGGTGAATAAAGGCTATTTTCTGGTTGTAGGTTTGGTCCTCATCTTCTAAAATGTATAAATGGGGGCAAGTGTGGGGGGAAATCCAAATCCCTGTTTCACCTGAAGACCTAGCCAAACAGGCATAAAAGATCTTCAGCAGTCTCAGTGCTAAACCAATACAGCACTTACATGAATTCATAGTTTTGAGAAGCCTCCAGCTAAAACCAAATATTTTTACCACAAATTTTAAAATTCTGGACTCAAGCCCTTCTTCTTGAAGTGGATAAAAAGAGAAAAGGAATAGCACTTTATATCAAATTAATTACTGGCGTTTTTTCCATCAGTAAGAAAATGCAACAGTATTTCTCAAGCTTTAAGAAAGTAAAATTGTCTCCTGCCTAAGTGTTCTAAGCTTGTTCACTATTGAGCTTTTTGGGTTTTGTTTTTTTCCATTGCAAAAAGAATAAAATACCATGGTCCAGGACACTGAATACTTTGCTCACTGTACTGCCAAATATAAGTAAAGTTTGTTCAAGTTAGCCCTAATAGAGTATTGCTTGTTGAAAAAAACTTTTTGCATGAAGACAGATGATTCATAATATTTTTAAAAGTAGAATTAAGATGCTAGCTCAAAACCAGATTATTCCAGTGTAGTAGGGGATCATGTATTTTGGCCCCCTGTTCCCAAATGTGAGTTGTGGGATTATTTTTTTTAAATGGTTCCATGACCAAGAGACTATGATGAAAAAATCTTACTGTTTTCTTGGTTAGCATCTAAACAGAATTCAGCATTAAAGTGCTAACATGAAATAAAGGGTTTACATGGTATGTATGGGTACAGGAAATACTTCAATTATTTTAGAAATATTTCTAGCTCTTTAGAAAGAATTGTACATTTTCAAGCCACAAATCCTCATGTTTTGATAAAATTTAACATACCCAAAAACTCTTCTAGTTCCTTAGCAATGTCTTACTTTCTATTCAAGTAAATTTTCTGATTAATTGCTTCCACAAATCACTGCAGTTAAGATGGTCCATCTTAAGATGCAACCATTTGGCGATTTGGTAGGACAAGTTAACTTCTTTTCAATTTACCCTTTGATTTTACAGCAATTTCAACAGTTCAGTTAAAACAGCTGCAATGCTCCTGCACTGACTGAATCCTTTTTCCAGCATCTCAAACATTTCAGTAAGATTCTGGTATCACAAACTCAAATTCAGTACTTCCCTCTGACGGGTTTTGTTTAAAAATTGTTTCATTTCCCTGTGGAACAAAAATGTCATCCCAGGTAATTTGTTTGGCTGGAGGGTTGGATGTAGTTCCTTCAGTCCCATCCTTCCCTGAGCCAACACGATAGACAATTCCCCCCTCGTTTATCACCGGGACACTGCTGGGGCGGTCACTAATGTAGGCATACTGTCTGATCTGCAGGGACCTGCAGGGGTGCAGCCGGTACAGCTTGGTGTCTCCAGAAGGGTCTTGGCTGTGAACTGATCTTATGTGGGAGGCTGTAATTTGGTAGTTGATGAAAGATTTGCCACACGTCAAGCACTGGTACCTTCGCTCCCCAGTGTGGTGAAGCTCATGCTTGGTACGATATTCTGCAAGAGCAAAGACTTTGTCACAGTAGCGACACGGGTACTTCTTCTCCCAGGAGTGGACGTTGAAATGTCTCCGCAAGCTTGTCAGACATGCGTATGACCTCTTGCACACGATACAAATGTAGTAGACTCTGCCATCCACTATGAGCTCGTAGTGGTCATCGTGCTTTACTTTCATGCGTTTCCCCTTTGGAGATTCATCACCAGACCTTTTGGGTATGTCATCAGGCTTGGCTTCCCCTTCCTCAGAATCACCCTTT
The DNA here is from genome assembly GCA_013399455.1 of Anthoscopus minutus. Classification (NCBI taxonomy): domain Eukaryota; kingdom Metazoa; phylum Chordata; class Aves; order Passeriformes; family Paridae; genus Anthoscopus; species Anthoscopus minutus. Next base: position 121,641 of record VWYI01004834.1, on the reverse strand, counting down.
ACAGGGATGACTATGTCATAGGTGTCCTCACCAATATTTGCATAAACCTTACAGCCCGTCGATAAGCCTCCTATTTCAGTTGCTGTATCTAATGTTATGATTTTCTGCCCATCTGCCACATTCTTTGATGCTAGACTCGAACTTAATTCCTTGTTGTTTCCAGAAAGGACATCTGAGATTTTTATTTTAAATTCTCCAGGTTTAGCAGATGGCTCTTGTGAAAATGTAACGACCTGTTTTTTCTGTACACCTGATCCTTCTGTGCTTGCTGCCTTAGGAACAGAAGGTTGCTGAACCAAGGAGCTGCTGTTGACCAAACCAGGGCTAGAGGAGCTAATGATATCAACATCATCTTCAACAACCTCTTCATCATCAACAGCAGTTGCTTCCACTTCAGTTACAGAGCCATTATTGGATGGCTGCTGGTTCTCCTCAAGTAAATTAATTGTAGGAGTCACATGTGTTTGATGCAAGGAGCTGGCACCAAGCGATGAGTTAAGCAGAGGCTTGTTTAGCACAATGATATTAGGAGTAAAATGCTGCGGTGTTGCCGAGACGAGTGATTCAGTACCTGATTGTGTTTGGTTTGGGCTTAGCTGACTGGCAGACAAAGTGAAGTTCTGAGCTGCTGTGGTGCTCGTCAAATGGGGAGAGCCACCACTGCCACAGGATTTTTGGTCAGAAGCTCTAGCTGGACTTGAGCAAGGCTGGTTCTGGTTTGCAGCATTTTTGTCTTTAGTACATTCTTTTGGAGGAACAATCTCAGAACAAAAAATTACATCATCATCCTCATCATCTGAATCATTCACTGTAATTTTTGTAGTCTCATATTCTATGCCATGTAAAGAGAACGACTGTGTTATAACTGGCATGCCATCTGTTGCCTCTTGACCCTCTGGCCTGATTACAGTTACCTGTGTTTCCGCATCTCTTTGATTTGGACTAGAAGTTTCTGAAGCACTGTCTTTGACCTCGCCTGGCACATTTTTCCCTTCAGCCTGAGGTACGCCCAGATCAGCTATGAATTTAACACCCAGCTCCTGCCCTGATTTAATCAGTTCATCAAGTAAATCAGATCGAACACTGTTTATTTTGGAACTATAAATATAATTTAGAATTTCTGCAAAAATTTCTGCTCTTACAAAGCTCAGCTCAACCACTTGACCAGCCACTGAGAAAAGCTGGTGAAAATATGTGCTTGAGGCTGAAAGGATGTTTCTGTGAGCTCGAAATTTCCGGTCCTCCACAATGACTGTAATATCACAAAAAAGTCCATGGCCACGTTGCTCATTCAAAGACTGAAGAAGCACACTAGAATATTGTGTGTCTGTTGCAGAAATAAGTTTTTTTCCCTCCATTCCTACAAAAGAAAAGCAAAAGACATCAAATTAGTAAAAACACAGATTTACAGTTTTAACTGCATGAGAATGTTCATATATTTACTGCCTATTCCTTCTTTAGAAAAAAAGAATCTGAGATACTGTTCAAAAGGTTATGTGTTACTGCCCTCCACAAATTTGTTTCTTATTGTTGTTTGTCCTTTCCCCTTCTACACAAAGTAAGCGGAATTCTGAATATATCCTCTGTTATTACAAAGTGGGGAACAGAGAAACAACACCTCATCTTAAGCAACAGTAAATAAGGTTAATTACAAAACCAAGATGAAAGTTTTGGGTTCCTCAGCTTTAAACATTATTAGTAATTTCTCTTTTAATTGTGAAATATTCCATAAATTGTTATGAGAAAGCCCAATAACATTAAGTTATTTATGACCAGACACCACAATCTGTGTCTGTATATCACCAGTCAACTGAGTTAATGACAACGCTATGGAGAGTGCACTTCCTTCCCCCCAAAAATAAACTTTTTTTACCCCATGTTATATATTTGCAAGGCTTTGTATTTCAAACCGAGACACTGAAGCATCACTGTAACAGAATAGATCAGCTAAGTGAAGGTAACCCAACTGTCAGCACTGTCCATTCAAAGCCCCCCAATAAGATGCAAAAAACAACATCAAAATATAGAACAGCGAGTAACGGGCTCTAATTTTACCCCTAAAACTTGATTTCCGCAGGCCGGGCCGGGCCGGATGAGACGCCGAGACCAGGGCTCCGCGGCCGCCACACGCCAGCCCGGGGAGCGCGTCCCGCCCGGCTCCCCCCGCGACCCCGGAGGGCTTGACCGTGAGAACACGCGCTCCGAGCGGGGCCGCCGCCCCGCCGGCGGAGGCCGGTCTGCGGCCGGAGGCCGAGCCGGAGAGGCTGCGCTGACAGCGGCGGGCCCGTGGAGCGGCCTGGCAGCACCGGGCCCGGGTTGACGGGAGGCCCCTCCGCTGCTCCCCGCTCGCTGAGCCTCCAGCGGGGCGACAAGAGCAGCCGACCGACCAAGGCCGCGTTTCCCGCATTACCTGCGCCGCGCTACGGCCGCGGCCCCGCCGCCTCTCGCACCGCCGGACCCGCCGCACCACCGCCGGGGGGCGCTGCCGGCGCTGCCCTCGGCTCTGACCCGAGAGGCCTCGGGAACCTTCGGGCCGGGGCGGGGCTGGGCTGCGCTCCCGCCGCTCCCGCCCGGCGTCCTTCCGCCGCCGGCAGCCCCGAGGTCGTGGGGCTCAGCGCTTCACCGTCTCCGGACACTGCCTGGGACGCATCACCCGCGTCACCGGCCCTCCTCTGCGGACCCCGGGGTGCCGAGTGTGTGGCCCTGACCCTGCTTCAGCGCAGGCCTTGGGACGCCTCGGGTCCCTCACATGGGCCTTGCTGCGGCCTTGGCAATTCCTGCCCGGCTCCCCCGCGCTCCGTGAACCGGGCGGTGGCAGTAAACCCCCGACACTTGCCTTACGGCTGACCATGTGGATAAGGCCGAGGAGACGCTATTTCCCGCTGAGTCTCATTTCCTTCCCGGGGGCATTGGCGCTGCTCTGCCAAGGCTGACGCAGCCGTCACCTCTGCCCATCACGGAGGGAAGCTGAAACCCACACCTGAGCACCCTTGCTCGTGCTGCGGGAGCATTTATTTGGAATTCTTTGCACCACAGTGACACGTGTTAGACTCTGACAGCAGCTGTAAAGACATGTATGGCTTTGACACAAAGTACATTTGACAAAATGCGACTCTCAGCACATTCGACATGTGACCATCAAAGTGACACATGCACAGTGCAGCCTCTCAGAAACTTGCTGTTCAGGAATGCTTCAAGAATAGCAAGATCATAAAAGATATTTTTCATCTTCGTTTACTGATCCTTTTTTTTTTTACCCCCTGGGCATTCTGTGGACTTGAACCACATGGGTCCCTGATTTTTCTTAAGATTAAAAAACTTTAACAAGAACAAATGTCGTGTCAAGTTCGACAAAAAGCGTGAACAGGCCACAGTCACTAACAGAAATTACTGCAATTCTTCACTACATAAATCAGCAATTAAATAGTCCTGCCCATATTTATGAGCTCTTCCAGCAAGAAAATCACCTGCCAGGCTCCCTGTATTTGTATAGTTAATAAGAGAAGTGCCTTTTTGAAGTGAGCCTTCAGATTTTAAGTGTTACAAAACCAGTTTCTGTTTATTTATAGGTTTTACCAGAGAGTCAACTGAAAGAGAATAAATAATAGGAAACACTCATCAGGGAACACATAGGCTTTTCTTCCTTATATGACCCTTCAATTCTTTTCTCCTTTGATAAGGTTCTTAGTTATTTTTAGACAGAAGGCTATATTAAATGAAAATAATACTATATTTGTTTTAATACGTAATCCAGTGCTTTTCATCTCCTCCAAAAATGTGTGGTGGTCCAAATTAAACAATTTCTTAGCCTTTCATCCTCCAGCTTAAAGGACTTCTCACTGCCTCTTCCAATACTAAATAACTAATAGGAAAAATTTACAGCTACAGATGAGCACTGACTTGGAAGGATCCCTGCTCCTGAGGCATCACCAGATCTCAAAAATCAGGTTTGAACACTTATTCTAAGGCACAGAAATGCTGCCTGATTTAAAAGCTGCTGGGAGAGCTGCACCATCTCCTTGACTTTTACATTTCTCACAGCAGCTTTTCTCTATGGCAACTCCTTCTGTCAGATATAACATCTGAACCCCATTGTCACACTGCCGCAGTCAGGACAGAGCTGATGTTCTCCCTAGCTCAGCCAATTTCACTGAAGCTGTCATCATCTTGCTGCATCTGAAAGCTGAATTTCAATGTGCATTTTTTATTGTCAGCATGCATCTCCTAGTTAAGGAGTTGTTTTTTCCACTTTTAGTTTTAGATTAGCCTAGAAAGTGTTTGGTGATTCAAGTCACATAAAACTTCACAATATAAATAACGATATTAAAGAACCATTTTATCTAAGAAATTGGCAAGAAACATCTAAGGTACAGAAATACATGTGGTATTCTTGGAACTGAAAAAAATAGTAGGAGAACCAATAGCAACTCTTATCTTAATATAAGCAATCTCTTATCTTATAGAAGCAATCACAAAAAATCAGGGATCTTCAACTCTGAAAAGCTGAAGTACAAATTAAAATAAATTTATGGCAGGCTTTTGCAAGAAGACAAAAAAGTATGCAATTCAGTAACAACTTTTCAATTAAGCAATTTGAGGAGCTCTTTTGTTTTAAAAAAATACAGTTTGTGAGAATAGAAAATTCTTGTAAAGAGCTGACAAAATTGAAAGACAAAGTAACATTCTCTATCATGAAAACATGTATTTTACATTAAAGTAAATTAAATGTTATAAGCAAAACAGTTAAGGGTTTTCAATAAAATTGAAATTCAATAGTTATCCTACCTTTAAGGACAGAAATATTCTTCCACTGTGGGAATTTCAAGTAAAACATCACTGCTTCTGAAAGACTCTAAAATACAAATTTCCGCTGTATTTGTTTTGAAGAAATCTCTGAGAGTATTTCTCCTGCCAATGTCATTATATAAAACCTCATATAACTGAATTAAGAGTCCAGTGATCCTTTTAATTGACATTAGTAGTTCTTGTAGATGCTGTTATGTACTGCATAAGCATTACAACTTGTGTACAAAAGCACTTCAAGTCACCTTACAGTATTAGGTAACACAGGTGCAGAGTGTTCCTGAGGTAGATGTTTTACTCATCATTTAATCGGATGTGTTTGACAAAATAATCAAAAGAAGGAAGAAACCAGGCTGTCCTCATGCAGACACAGGAGGCAGTAACACCAGACACATGGGCACTCTCTGGTAAATATTTTACCCTCCCTGTTCTGCATATGGTTACTTGCACCCAAAAAAATTTAAATAGGCTTCCTCCATCTTACAATTTTTTAGTGCCACTTATGGTAGGTTTGGGAGCTAAAATACTGTTTCATTTGTGAAAAGGAGACTGACATACATACCCTGACATAATTTCTAGCCAGCATAAACCAGCATGGGCTTCCCAGGGTGGAGCAGCTGTCCAAACCCCATTTACACAGAGCTGGCCTGACCCAGCAGTATTACACTGCACTTTCCAGAACTGAGCAGAAACTCGGGGTATTTTTAAGAAAGCTCCGTGGCAATATGGCCAAATCTGAGGGGGAAGGGCGCTCACAGAAGAGTGAATGTTTTATCTGAATACATAATTTGTATCATCTTCATAGATAAAGGTTAAGGTTGGAAAATACTTAAGACTATCAACTCCAACCGCGAACCCAACACCACGTTCACCATTAAACCATGTCCTTAAGTGCCATCTCCACACTTTTTTTTAACATTTCCAGGGATGGTGACTCCACCACTTCATTGGTCGGCCTATTCCTGTGCTTGACAACCTTTCCCATAAAAAAAATTTCCATATACTCAACCTAAACCTCCCCTGACGCAACTTGGGGCCATTTCTTCTCGTCCTGTCACTTTTGCTGAGATGCCGCACCGGAGCCGCGGCCAGCGCCGTATCAGGCCGCGCTGGGAGGTGCAGGGCGGCTGAACATTCCAAACCGGGCCTTGCCCGCTCCGGGCCGTGTCAGGCGGTGCCGGGCCCGGCCAAGTAAGGGGAACCCCGTCGGGGCACGGTGAGCTGTCCGCAGGGCAGTGCTGCTCGCAGGCTGCCTGGACAGCTCCCGGGGTCGCGGCCCAGCGCCAGGGCCCGGGGAGCGGGGCGGAGCCGGGTCCGCGCCGCCACCGCCCCCCACCCGCGGCTCGCCTCCCGTCGCCGCCTCACCTTNGCCCCGCTCCCGCCCGGCCGGCAGGGCGCCGGAAGCTGCCGGAAGCTGCCGGAAGCGGCTGTGCCGCCGCCATGGCGCCTGCGTCCCGCTCCCGCTCCCCGCCTGTCGCCAGCTCCGAGCGACGCGGCCGCCGCTCGCTATCCCGTTCCCAGTCCCGATCCCGTGAGCGCAATGGCCCGAGGCGCCTGAGCCACCGGCGGAGCCGCAGCCGGTCCCGGAGCCCCGGCGCGCCGCGCTCTTCCGCGTACTACGGGCACCACCACCACGGTAAATGGCCCGAGTACTACGAAAAGGAGAAGGAGGAGATCCTGCGGCAGAGGTGAGCGCCGGCGCGGAGTCGGGCCTGCCCTACCGGGCCCCGCTCCTCGCGGAAGGGACGGTGCTCTTGGGAGGGTCGAGGGCCTGTGAGTGCTGAGTGGGCTGCCGGGCCTGGTTCTGTACGGCCCCGTCACGGACTCTCAGCCCCTTGACGGGCTCTCCGTGCGTTCCCCGCGGGCAGGGCCGCCCGTGGGGGACGGGACGGAGCTCGGCTGGAAGGAGGTTAACACCTGCTACCACCGACCCTCTGCAGTGTGCGGAGCTCTGCTGCCAGACTGCTGGCCTGCGAGCTTGCTCCTTGCCTCGACTTGTTTCTTATCCTTATTGTAGCTGTTTTAGGCGATTAGAAACACTAACGTGTAGGACTTGATATGTTTGTGCGCTGGGCGTCCGTGACAGTGTTTCTCTTTATAGGAGACTCAATGAGAGAGAGAGAATTGGAGAGCTGGGGGCCCCTGAAGTCTGGGGACTGTCGCCAAAAATTCCTGACCCAGAGTAAGGCATACTCTTTCTTCGTGTTTTTTATAATATTAATTACATATCAGTTCAGTTTATAAAAATGCCTTATCCCTGCACTAGTCATGGTGCCACAAAACATTGTATCAGTTCCTTTCTGATGCAATATAATGAGATTGCTACTTTTTTTCATCAGATAATTCCTGTATACCAATTATGCAGTATGTTATTTATTGTAGATCAAGTGACTGTTGTGTTGTGCTTCTGACAGCAGTTCCCAGGCTAAATTCGCTCTTTAATATTTTACTCCCTTGCAAGTGTTGACTCAAAATCTCTTCAGTCATATGTATACCTTTGATTATGAGTACAACAAATCAACTTTAAGTAGCAAACTGTTATTTTATTCAGTTCTGATGAGCACACACCGGTAGAAGATGAAGAGGCAAAATCTAAGAGTAGTTCTTTGGATTCCAGCTCAGAAGGTATTTTTTTTGTTTTGCTTGCACAGCGTTTTTGAAAATGGGAAGGTTCTGTGGCTTAGAATTTGGTACTGCTGTTTGCAGGAGGTTCCCTGGCTTAGATGGGTGGAAGTGAGTAGGGTGGGCTCCAGCTCAAAGGAGATTATCGCCTTGGGAAGATCAGGGAATACATACGGAATTAGATGTTCTTTATTCTCTAATGTTATCTTTAAAAACATTCCAGAGGAAAAGAAGAAAAAGAAGAAGAAAAGACAAAAGAAAAAACGTAAAGCGTCCAAAAGAAAGCACAGGAAACATTCTGAGTACAGTGACAGTGACTCAGATTCTGAGCAGAGCTCCAGTGGTAAGACAAGAGGGTTTCAGTTTGCAGTCTGGCCTCAGGAAATGGGATTTCTGAATTTAGCATCCACTGGGCCTCTCATGCCAGAGATCTGTTTGATATGTTTTCATACTGACCAAAACTGCAGGGAGCTTTCTACTAATGCTTTCCTAGTATAAACAAGTCCCATCAGTGTATATACTAGGACATTCTGGTGGAAGCAGTTAGTGATGGGAATAGACTCAGGTTTAGGATAGTAGTTAGGTTAATTGGTATGGGTAGTGGTTAGTGTCATTCTTTGCAGTAGGGTTAGGGGAGTGGTTAGGCTTAGGATTAAGGTTGAGAGAGTAAAAGAGCCCACGGCTCCTTTACAGCAGCTGGAAAAAGCATGCCAAGGCAATCCTACCAAGGGCCCAACATTGCTGTTCCTACATCTTTCTGACCTGGAAAATCCATGGTACTAAGTTTGGGTTAGGGCTAGAATTAGGCTTAGGCTTAGGCTTAGGGTTGAGGGAGAACCTACAGCTCCAGGGACGCTGGGGCTGGAAAAGGCATGCCAAGGTGATCCTGGCAAGGCCCCAACTGTGCTGCACCTACATCTTTCTGATCTTGATCACCACCCCTGGTGATAGAGTTAGGCTTAGGGTTAGGTTTGAGAGTCATAGAGCCCACAGCTCCATGAACACGGCTGTAAAAGGCATGCTTCGTTATTCACAGGGCAGTAAACTACTTAGTTATAACTAATCTTTTTTTTTTTTAGATAATAGATACACTTTCTTTTTTCAGATGAAGAGAAAAAGAAAAGCAAGAAGAGGAAAAAGAAGAACAAAAAGTAAGTGTCATGGTTGCTGTATGTCATTCAGGCTGCTGTTGGCTGGAAGGCAGCTCAGTTTTTTTTGCAAGCCGTGAGGGAGCCTAAGGACTTTGGGTCATTTGCAAGAGCTGGCAAATAATATTTATTTGATGGATTTTATTTAAGTCCATGCAATTGTGCACAACAACTCCCTGTAGAGCCGCTTTCTAACACTCTATAAAAGTCAAAACAGAACATATATTGTCTTGGCTTTGCTATAAAGTGTTTCGTATGAAATGACAGAAAGCCAGTCTTCCTACAGGTAGAAGTTGCCTTGAGAAACTAATTATTTGAGTATGATTCCAAATACCTTCTTTCATCTTAAATTTTGATAAACAGAATGTCTGTCTGTCGTTACCACAGGAAGAAGTATAAGAAAAAAAAAGCTAAGAGGAGCAGAAAAGAATCCAGTGATTCAAGTAGTGAAGATCCTGATGATGAAATGCTTCAAGAGGATGATCTCTGGATTGAGAGGTCAAGTAAGTTCACCTGACTTTAAACTCGGGTGGAAACTTCTTGATGTCCTTTTTGTGAATTCTTTGTCAGGTGTTGCTGACGTGTGTAACACCTTTGATAACAAAGAACAATGGGCATAAGATTAATCCTCCTCATTATTTGATTGTTGCAGAAAATACTGAAGGTGATAGTTTGATTGGACCAGAGGCTCCCAAAACTCATGCGTCTCAGGATGACAGGCCTTTGAAGTGAGTAGACAGCTCTAATGTTATTTCGATAAATCAAGTAAATCAAGTGTGAAAATTGCTGTTCAAAAGGGCTGTTGCAACAATAGGCATGCAGAAGGAGAAATGCTGTGCTAGAAACTCACAGACATTTCTAATGGCTTTCTCCTGGCCTGAACTTGGGTAGAAAAGTCTTATGAAAAGAAAGGTTTATGCTTTTTAGCCTTGATTTCTAGAAAAATCTTTTTTTTTAAAGCTCTGCAGCATTGTGACTTTGTAGTATCATCAAAATGAAGTCAGCTGATAATTTAAAATGTTGTTGCTAATGTTGCTATAAGGAAGAAACAGACCAATATGTGGGAAAGAATAAGAAAGTGTTTAAAAATGTAGCTGTATATATGTAGTGGTTTAGATTCGCCAGTTTGAATTTCCCAGCCAATGCACCAAATAATCTGGTGGGTTCGGAGCTGGTTAAACTCACCAGCGCACTTACTCATTTCTTGCTGTGAGATATGGTTTAGAAGAAGAGCAAAAACAGGCTCTAAACATAAGACTATGAAGAAAGCTTTATTAACAGAACTGAAAGAATAGGAGAAAAAAAAATCAGAATGAAACGTCCAGAACACTTTCCCTCCCCCTGCCCAACTTCTTTCCTTTCCCAACTGACAACACAGAGACAAAACCTGGGATTTTAAATCAATTATCACTTCTACAATAATCTTTCCTCAGTTCTTGAAGGGACAGGAGTTTTCTTTTGCCACACCATGGAGACTTCTCCACAAGAACACAGTCTTCTCATGGCCTTGTATTTTCACAAACAGCAGCCGCCCAGTTTAAAAATTTGCTATTATGAAGCTCCTCCCATTCTCACAGCCTTCTCACAGCTGAATGAATGGGGGTATTATTATGGGGTATTATTTTTTAAGGATGAGCTGTTCAAAGGGAAAGGCTCTCTTTCTTTTATTTCTGCAATAATCTTCATCTCCATGAAGAGAGGTCTTTTCTTCTCTCCCTGGGGGCACAAGGTCTTCTTCACTCTCATCTCTCTCTCTCTCTCTGTTCAGGCTTCTCATGAAGTCACAGCTTCTTCAGCATCTGTTTTGCTTAATTATGATTGCCTCTGCTCAGGTCTACAATGTGAACACTCCATCATCCCCATACTTTTCTTATGAATTAAAGGAAATATTGTAGTATATTATAGTCCATCTCCATGGCATTACCAAAAGAACTTTCAGCCTCAATACTATAGGCTCTCCTCATTCTCCTTCCATCTGGAACTTGACTCCTTCTTTACCTTGGTGTCTTCATGTTGTCTTTTCTACGTGTCATCACTCTGTCTCTCACTGGATGGGAGAATTGTGGTGTGCAGGTCTCATCTATGCACTGAAAGGGTTAAGATTTCACCCAGGCTGGCAGGTGTTGGTGGGCAGTGGCTGAAGCAGTCATGGTGATGGATTTCAGGCTGCCCTGGGTTCTTCCCTCTGCCTGGCAGCGGCGGGGGGGGGGCTGCGGTGGGGGGGATCCTGGCCCAGCCCGGGGCTGGCGGGACCCCTGCTCAGTGCGGGCGGGGAGTGGGGGGGGCAGGGCAGAGGCAAGGCCTGGTGTTAATGAGATGTCAGCAGCTGTGACCTGGCCCAGCTTTGGCTGGGGCTCCCTTGGCCTCCCATCCCCCACCCAGGAGTTGCTGGGGTCTGGCCCAGCCTGGCCAGGCCCCGCAGGGCTGGCCCCAGCAGAGCTCACATACTTTCTTCTTGCCAGAAGCAAGAAGGCCTTTTCAGACTTCCTGTGTTTTAAAATGTAGTATTCACAGAGGTGGACCTAGCTTCTCAATGGTTTAAAAAGATGTCAATTCTCAGAACTGGAGAGCTATTGGCCCTCTCTAGGCACAGAGGAAGCTCCCAGCAGCCTCTCTCAGGAAATTCATTACTGTGGGTGGTTTTCTTTCTTCTTCCTAAATATCAACTGATGTGAAACCAGCACAATATAGTAGTGAACAGGGAAGTTGGATGTTTAGTTCAGATTCTCTCTATCTGAAACCATTGAAATCACCACTTTTGTTTTTTTAGCTATGGACATGCCCTCCTGCCCGGTGAAGGTGCAGCCATGGCAGAGTACGTAAAAGCAGGGAAACGCATTCCTCGCAGAGGTGAAATTGGCTTGACAAGTGAAGAGATCGCCTCGTTTGAGAGCTCCGGTTATGTCATGAGTGGCAGCAGGTATGGTTTTGATCATGGCAGTGGTTCAGTGGAATTTTCAAGAGCTGCTTTCTCTGCTGGTTGAAGACTGCTTCCAAGCTCAACTTGGAAGAATGGAGGAGAAGGTGGTCCGCTTGCAATAATCTACACTGAACTCACCATTGCTAGAGACGGATAGTGAGTTTTTCAAAGACACTTTCTCCTCAAGAGCAAAAGTTCTTCATAGGCAATACTCTTCTTATTATTTCAAATGAGGATGTGCTTGTGTCAGGTGGCTCAAAGGTGTTCTATTTGAACAGACCTGGGTATATGCTGGCCCTTCAGCAGGAGACAAATGAATGTGTGAGAGGCTGACTGCACTTTTTTCTCTGGAATCTCACTTAAATTTTGGTGAGCCAGCAGCTGACACTCTGGGGGTAGGGGAGGCTTCTAGCTGACAGCCTGAGAACTGACACCCCCAGAAATCAGTTCCTTGTTCTGCCACACTCCTTCCTGGGAAGGTTAGTGTGCAGTTTGGATTATCTAGTTTAGGTATCTGTTTTGCCAGTTGGCAGGATCAGCACAAAAGATGCAGATACCAAACTTAAGGAGTAAGTATAATTTGCTACAGTGCAAAACTGCAAAGCGTTACAAAGGATAAGCTAAGCAATGCATCTAATTGTTGCTGCAAAAGATTGCCTAGAGCGATTAAGAAAGATACCAGTTACTCCAATACTTTACCATCATCCAGATCTGCACATCAGCTGGGAAGCCCTGGTCACAACAAAGGATTGGAGAACCATTCTTGGAAATTCCTACATGGTGTATCCACCTGTTGGCAAGGCCTCCAACTTCACTGTGAAAGGGCCCAGCTTTTAGACTGTCAAATAAACAATCTTACACAACTTCTAGTGCAGGAACATGTGGTTTCATCCTCCTCTTGGGTTCCACCCAAAGCCTGGCCAGGGCTTAAGGAGGAGCCAAGAGAGCTGGCTTTGATCATATACCTTCAGACAAGACCAGATGTCTGATTTCATGCCTTTGGCTTTTAAATGCAGAAAGATAAATACATTCTTATCAAGCTACATATTTCACTAATGATCATGCATATTTCCATAATGAGTGGATACAAATATAACATTTTGTTGGAAGGTTCATCTAGAGGTCAACTTTGGCTCAGGGCGTGTTGTTCAGGCCTCAGTAATTCATTACCTTTATTTAAAGCACCTGAACACATTCAGGCCAATTGATGGCTGGAAGCTGTGACAGGGCACTGACAACCCTCTGCCCATGCTGATGTGCCTCCTCTTCTCCCCACAGACATCGCCGCATGGAAGCTGTGCGTCTGCGTAAAGAGAACCAGATCTACAGCGCAGATGAAAAGAGAGCTCTGGCATCCTTCAACCAGGAAGAGAGGAGGAAACGAGAGAATAAGATCCTTGCAAGCTTTCGAGAGATGGTCTACAGAAAGACTAAAGGCAAAGAGGAAAAATAGTGCTTCATTTGAATGTACACCATCGCTTCCACCACGTGGCAACTAACCCAGTCCAGTTGTGATTTGAAAAAAGCTGCAGGTGATGCAGCACGTTTCACCCAACAGGGCCAGGCCTCAGGAGTGGATTACTTGTGTCGAGAAAACAGCCTTTTTCATTAGATTTTCTTGGATGGTTTGTTTAGCATCTATAAGGAATCCCTGTAAAGAGAAAGGCTGCAAAGTACGAACAGGTGGGGAAGATTAGAGGTGTCAGTGTTCTGCACTCACTTTGAATCAGGCAAGCCAAAGGATCCCATGGGAAGGCTTTGTTACCTAATGCCAATAAGTGTGATTTTTTTATTCCATTTATTTTATTAATCATAGGATCATTTAGCTTGAAAACGACCTTTAACAACCTACTAGCACCAGTAGCAAAAATTAAGGAATTCCTAAGTTCCTGTTTCAAGATCCAGGACTGTCTACTTCACTATTTTTTCACAAGTTTTAGATTTAGGTTTTTCCTCAAAACAGTTGAGTTTGGTTTGTGATTCAAACCAATAAATATTTTGTAAATAAGTTTGTAATTTAATACAGATGGGCTTCAGTTATTTTACTGCAAGCAGATTGCAACTGAGGTATAAAGTAACAGTAATAGGAGGGTCTGATCTTCAATCCACTGAAACATATGGTGAAGAACTAAGTCTTTTTCTCCTATGTTGTACATAGCCGTCAGTGCAGTAGGGTGCAGTGACTTGAACCCCTGGATGTACACAGGTGGTAACAAGTATGTATCTTTCAATTTATTTTAAATGTTTTTGTTTGTGGAAGTGTTCTAGATTAAACCCTTGTTTTAACTCCTGTAGTATTTTACTTTGGTCTGTTTCAGCAGTATTGTGTGGCTTGCTTTAAACTCTGTGTTTGGAAGCTTTGCTCAGGCAGTGCTTATGTGGTGGTTATCTTTGATTCAACTGCATATTTCCAAACGTATCTCGTGGAATCTCTTTTTCTCAAATGTTTTTGAAAACAAAATGGTTTTGAGAGGTGGGTTATTTCTTTTTTGTTCTCCTAAACTATTTTTTTTCCTCTAAGTCTAGCAGCAGAGATGTCTTGTATATTTGTATCAAGAAAATAAAAGTCCTGAAGTCCTTTAATGTTTTCCCTGGAGTTCCACAGACCTGGCATTCACAAACAGCAAACCCTGCCTGGCTGCCTCTTCCCATTTACACTTGGAACCTGGTTCCATCCTGTCGTCCCCACCCATACCTGCCAGGGACTGTCACACACAGCATATGTCAAGGCATAGCTGATTTTGCACAGGTTCAATGCCTTTTATCTATCCACAAAGTAGAAATGCTGCTAAGGATGAGCTTTTCTTTCTTCATCATGTTTATTTGATTTTCCACAAGAGAGTATTAGTAATGGTAAACTGGAGCTCTTCATCGGGAAGCAAGTCTTTCTGTGCACACTATTTTATTTTCAATTACATCCTGAAGCCACTTTTCTCTAAACTGGCACTGTTCTGGCCTGGAGAACAAAATAAAAAGAAGGTAGATTGTAAGCATAATACTGAATCCAAGTTTGATCAGCTGTGAGCTGGCCTTTATTTACCATGTAAGGCTATCTGCTGCAATAAAGACCCCCACCTAGACCCATGTAAAGCAAAACAAATTCTGAGAATGCAGATGCCCATGGGGTGGCTATTCATGCCTCTGGGGGTGAAGCTAGTGATATGCAGGGTCATTTGATGAAGCAAGATTTTGACAACTTCCACTTCTCTGCTATTATTGAAAACTTATTTACATCAAGCTCCCTGTTTGGTTTGGGAACAGGAAAGCATTACAGCATGTGCTGCAACGACATCCCAGAGAGTGACCAGTGTTCTCGGGGCCCAGAGAGCACTGCTAAAGATTGCTGATGATTAAGGTAAAGGGATGGATACTCGTTTGGTAATCTGACAACTGGTTTATTGAAGAACACAGACTCGAATGAGTTCAGGGATGAAAAACTGAGATCAGGCTAAGGGCACAGGGTTAAATATGGGGTAAAAGGGGTGGATCTGAGGTTTGAGGCACAAGGGAAAGTGGTGCAGGGGAGTGGCTGAAGACAGGATAACGGGTGGAAGAATGGTGCAAAATAGAGCCAAATGGGGATTAAGGGAAGGAAGAACATTCTAGGAAGGATACATGAATGGTAAACGTGACATTGATCCCCACAAACCATCAGAACACCAGAGCCCGAAAGGTATTAACATGGGCTGCAAAAGCCCATGGGAACAAGGTTTTTTCCCTACCCTAATTTAGACAGGCATTTCCCTTTCCCGTGCTGCCCCCTTCAGAGTCAAGGCACTCCGGCAAACAGGCCCCCAGGCCTCCCCAGAAAAGCCTGCTAAAACAGAAGAGTAATAACATTTACCTCCGAATCAGCCTGCTGGACTCCAGTCTGTAGAAGACCTCCACAGGTGCAAGCTGCAAAAGAGTAGAGACAGGGCCATGTACAGCCCCTCAAAAAGCAGACATTGTAATTAAGTGAGAGCTACTGTTTCCTTTAACCTGGAAATTTGGTTGGGGCAGAAGGGAAGACGCTGCTCAGGCACTGGCTGGGCATTGGTTGATGAGTGGTGAGTAATTGTTTTCATTGCATCACTTGTCTTTCATAGGGTTTTTTCATCAGTTTGCTATTTTTCCCTCAATTCATTACTATTATTCTATTTATTTTTAATATTATTTCACTTCTTTCTACACTTTCAATTCTTTTAGCTGCCAGCTGAGGTCAAACCACAGACTATTATTTGGGGATCCACAGAATGTTAAGCAGAAACACTAAGGTTCAGTATGACTTAAGCCTGGAAGTAAGAAGTCTACTCAGTGCAATTTATTTCATTTTTTTCTCTTCAGCTGCAAGAGTTCATTGTACAGGTGTGAATTTCAGGCTGATCAGGAAAGGGATTCTGAGACAGCTTGAAGAGTGAAGTGTCACTCCCTCTCTACTGACCCCTCATTCTGCAACTCACCTCTACTCAGCCCTTCTTACAGCTGCCAGAACAATTGTTGCTTGGAAAAGGAAAATGGTAAGAGCAGGAAGGCAGATGTAGGATCCTGATAGATTCTGTTTGTCAAGTTCTGTCAGTGATTTGGGAACTAACGCAGCCTCCTGTTCTGTGCCTTGCTCCCCTTGCCAACCGATAGCATGTTTTTATTAGGCCACGTCTAAATATCCTGCCTTTGTTCTGGCAATGTCCAGGCCCTGTCAGCATCTTCATGAGAGCTACTGGCTCCTAATTCATGAAAGCTACCAGTCTCTCCACTGTCCTGGCATTTCCCTGCCTCAGGAATGCCACTGTACTCTTGTCCCTTAAAGGACTAGTCCATTCACGCCATTTCTAAGTACTTACGTCAGGCTTGTATTTGGAGACCACTATAACAAAGTAGACACTTGCTGTTGCTCGTGGGATGGGGTTTCTGCATGTTGGGAGGCCCCAGCAAGCTCTGTAATGGTACCTCTTGCTATCCTTCAGTTCTTCTTCCTCAAGAAATTCTGAGTGGTGAAGCCAGCTTTCATGAATGTCCCATGTCTGTTGAACAAACGCATCACACTAAGACTCCCTCTGTCTAGTAAAGCTGACTCGAGGGTGGTGCTAAAAAGGAACAGAGATGGTCTCTAATTTTTCATACTTCTTAACAATGAGAAGGTGTGGCCTTCCTGAGTGGAGGGAATTGTGACTCACTGAAATTAGTTCTTCAATTTGCTGCCTTCCTCTCTCGACTGTGAAGTTCTTGGCTGCGGTCCACAGGATATTTTTGATGACATGCTTGATTTCTAAAACAGATAAAATGCTGACAAATCCTCCTGAATAGACTCCAATACATTCTGGTAGAGCAAACACAATACCTTTCTCTTTTTCCTTGGCCTCTGGAAGACATTCCTCTGTACTGCTTCTCTCATCATTTCGGGGGATGTGATCTTTTTCCTCACTAGCAGCTTTTTCCTCTTCCTCGTCCATTGGCTTCACCTTTAGAGAGATAAACACACAAACACTGAGAGACCACTGGTCTGAGAGCTGCATGGCCCGTCTGAGTAACATATGGGGAGCAGCGGGCAAGTCCCTCACCGCCCCTGGTTCGTACCCCGGCCCTGCTCACCCCGCTTGGCGCTCCCAGGGTGGCGGCTGCTTCTCCCCCGCTGCCCCGGCCAGGCTGGGGGTCCCCAGGCCCGGCGGGGGCCCCCCAGGGCACTCCGGTCCCGAAGGGGATATCCAACCTCGAGGAGCTGCGCCCCAGGCCGGGGCTGTCCCTGCCGCTGTGTGGGGCCCCACGCACACGAGCTGCGCGCCGTCACCATGGCGAGGCCGTCCGCTCCCGGCAGCCCCTCGGCTTGCCTTGCCCTGCCCGGCCCGGCCCCGCGGAAACGGGGAAGCGATCTGAGCAGCCGCTGTCTCCCCGGAAGCGAAGACCGTATGAACAAGAAAACAGCTGTGGGATCTAGGCAGATTCTCTGCTTGTCATATTTTTGCTATTCTGGACAATTCGGGAGCTAGAGCAGCCTCCGGTCTGTGCTCTGTCCAGCCCGATGCACTGAGGTGTTCTGAATAGCAGCAGTTGCAACACACAGGCCTTCAGAGTGAAAGGATCATGCGTACTATACGAGAAAAGCCAGAAATGTTTTAGCAGATCACAGGGAACCGAATTCCCAGCAGCTGCTCTTCCAGGATTACAGAAGGCCTTGAGGCAAGGGGTAGGAGGTGCTCCACGTGCTGCAGCAGAGATTCACCTGCAGCCCATGTTGCAAGACCATGGTGAGGCAGCTGCACCCCAGCCGGTCCATGATGGAGCAGAGATCCACCTGCACCCCAGGAACGACCCCATGCTGGAAGAGATGGATATACCCAGGCTGTGAGCCCCTGGGAAGCTCATGCTGGAGCAGGCTCTGGCAGGACCTTTGTGCCCATGAAGAGAGGAGCCCATATTGGAGCAGATATGCTGGCAGGAATTGTGACCCTGCTGGAGCAGTTGGTTCCTGAAGGAGTGCATCTTATATGTGGGACCCATGTTGGAGCAGTTTATGAGAACTGCAGCCCATGGGAAGTACTCGCACTGGAGAAGCTAGTGAACAAGTCTCCAGTGGGAGGGACCCCATGATGGAGCAGGGGGAGAGTGTGAGTAGTCCTCCCCCGAGGAGGAAGGAACAAAACAGACATTTACCACAACTCCCATTCCCTATTACTCTGTGCAGGGAGGAGGAAGAAAATATCATGAGTGAAGCTGAACCCAGGAAGAATGGAGGACTGGGGGAACAGTGTTTTATGATTTGTATTAACTTCTCATTACCCTGCTCTTACCTGTCAATAAATTAATTTCTCAGAGCTGAGTCTCATTTGCCTGTGACAGTAACTGATGAATGGTCTCTCCCCCTCCTTGCCTCAATTCACGAGCCTTTCACTGTATTTCCTCTCTTGTCCAGCTGAGGATGGGAGTAACAAAGTGGCTTTGATGAGTTCCTGGTGTCCAGCAAGGGTCACCCCACCACAGCAACACAAATACAAGGATTGAACACATGTATTGCTTTATTTAAGAGTTAAATCATTTACTATAGATACATTAATTTCGCAAAGTGATGACACCTTAGTCTATGTTCTCCAGACCCTGAAAAAGAAAAAATAGTAGGTATGTTGCACATTATTGCAACTAATGTGCAATAGGGCATAAATGAAAATTCAGATTTTCAAATTATATTCAATTACCCAGGTCTTAATTAGAACAAAGTTAAAATGCACATCCTCAGAAGCAGGCCAGCTGCAGGCACTGAGTGAGATCTGACAGCCCCAAGAGTGACCACTGCCCATCTAAGCAGCTGTACCAGAGGTCGAAGATGGCAGAACAGTGCCTGGGTCCTGCTTCCCCCCGGCGGTACCTGCCCAGCGCCCCCAAAACTTGCCTTGGGCACATAGTGCTTGTTGACACCCGATAGCCGCCGGTCCCTTTCCATCAGGGCCCACTCGTAGGGATAGCGGGCGATCCTCTTCTCCTGCAGGAGCAGAACTGCTTGTTAAGGTCGCGGACAGGGGTTCCCGAGGGAATGCGGGGTAAGGGGAGCCCCGGGAGGAAAGGGATCCCAGAGGGATACAGGGGACTGGGGAAAAGTGGAGCCTCAGGGTCCCGGATCCCAGGACCTGCGGCCCCGCCCCGCACTGACCTTGCCGCCGTGGCACAAACGGTGCATGAAGACGGTGGCGATGCCGGGGATGCTGAGGCAGACGCCCATGATAGCCATGCCAGGGAGGATCTCATACCACATCCCGCAGGTGCCGGTGCTGCTATCGGTACCGTCGCCCTTGCACTGAATGCCGGCGCACTCCCGGCCTGCCCCGCGTTCTTCCCGGCCTGCCCCGCGCCCCCTCACAGCCCAGCGGGCCCGAGCGGGCAGCGGGAGCGACAGCACTGCCGGGGAACAGTCCCTTGGCAAGAAATGAGGCAGTGCCCGCGTCTCAGTTCGCCCGCTGCCGCTCCCGGTCCCGGTCGCTGACTCCACCGGGATCAGCTGTGGCGGGCGCGGTGCACGCTGGGAGTAGTAGTCCGGCAGAGGCAGCGGCATCTTTAAGGCAGAGTCTCGCGAGAGACGGCGGTCATCGGGTGCGCGCGGTGCTACCCGGGCCAGGAGTCCGGATTGGAATTAGGATGAAGGAGGACAAGGAGAACGCCAGGCCCAAGGAGCGGCGCGGGGCCTCCGCCGGCCCAGGGATTCTGATGGCTGCGGGACCAAGCACGGGCCCCGCCGGCAGCACGGACGGCAGAGCCGGCGCCGCCGAGCTCGATCGCCTGGAGCGGCCCAAGGACAAGAAGGAGACACTCAGCAAGGTAGGGCCTACGCGCCGCCGGGATCGGCGCCCTCCCCGGTTCGGAACGGGGCTCCCCCTCTGTAACGGGCCCCTCCTCCCTCCGGTAACAGGGCTCCCCTTCTGTAACGGGACCTTTTTCCGCTAACGGGCCTCTTGAGAGGGCTTCCTGGGACGGGACGTGTCGGGGGAGACGCGGTAATGATTCGTCCCCAGTGGCGCTGCCGCCGACCTGAGTGCCGGTCCTACCGTGCCGCAGGTAGTGATCCGCCGGCTACCGCCAAGCCTGACGAAGGAGCAGCTGGAGGAGCACCTGCAGCCTCTGCCCGAGCACGACTACTTCGAGTTCTTCGCGAACGACTCCAGGTACGGGCGCCTTTCCAGTTCGGGCACTCCCAGGAGCCGGCGCTATCGCTAGCCGGGCCCCAGTGGCGGCGCCGCCTTGTCAGTCCAGCTTTCTCGGTTTGTTCTCTGCAGCTTGTACCCGCACATGTTCTCGAGAGCCTACATCAACTTCAAGAACCAGGAAGACATAGTCCTGTTCAGAGATCGCTTCGATGGCTACGTTTTTGTCGATCACAAAGGCAAGTGAATGGCATTCGATGGATGTTGCTTCCCTGCTGTCTGTGCTGTGTGTTAGTTGAGTTTTGGAGGGGTGGATGTGAGCAGCCACATCTGACTTGTTTGGGTTTAGTGCCTCAAATAACAGTTCCATTGCATCTAGAAGTACATTCATATATATAGTCCAATAACATCCTTTAAATGAGTTGGTTTGCAGTGTAACAGCGCACTGTGTTTGCCATACCTAGCTAGATTTGTGCATCTGTAAATGTAGTGTTTTTGTCAGAAAACAAAGCTTTAAAGCCTGCTTGTAATGTGTTGCGTTCTACTATATTTTGTCAAAAATTGAGTTTCTGCAATGCAATACCTCAGTTGCATTAACTTAAAATATTCTTTCTTGCACAATGAATGCAGAGTCTGTAGGATGATGCCATTACATGGTGTGGTGCTACTGAGGTGGCTGAACTGCCAGTTGTGAGCAATCTTAAATATAGTATGTCCTTGTCAGTCTGTGAATTTTCTGGTTTGTTAGTATAGTGAGAATGTTAAGGTAATGAACTCTGCTGTCTGTAAAATGTTTATATTTTTTAATTAAATGGGTTTCCAAATACAGTAACCTTTTTATGCTCTGTTAGTAGTCTCTTCTAGTATTGCATATTTCTTGTGAGACTTAATTTCATGCTTTAAATGTGGACAATATAATCTATTTTATATCCGTTTCATCTTTAATGTACTTTTTTTCTCTCAACAGGTCAGGAATATGCTGCTATAGTTGAGTTTGCACCTTTCCAGAAAGCTGCAAAAAAGAAGAGTAAGAAAAAGGATGCCAAAACTGGAACTATTGAAGATGGTATAACAGTGAGCTAGTTTGTTTTGCATATGTAGACTCAAACTCTTAGCAGTAATTTGAACGTAATGGTTTTACTGTGACACTATAGCTCCACCAATAGGATGTTTGCTTAATGATATGTGAAGTTTACGAGCACTGCTTTGTCAGCTAGGAATCTGTTAAATATGATTGCCCCAGACCAACATAATACAGCAGCTCATTTGAGAGCTGCTAATTTATGAAAAGGTAGCATATAAACAATCCAACTTAAGTAAATGGAGTCAAGCAGTACATGATGCAAATACTTTTCATGCCACAGTATCTCTTCTTTTTTCCCCCTTCTTTTTTTTCTCTTGTCTTCTGTGTAGATCCAGAATACAAGAAGTTTTTGGAAAGTTACAGTGCAGATGATGAAAAATTAACTTCCACTCCTGAAACTTTGTTGGAGGAAATAGAGGCAAGAAACAAAGAGCTAATAGGTATGGAAATCTGTGTACTATAGTTACATTTTCCTAGATCACAAAGAAACAAATATGCTTTGTAATTTGAAGCTCAGTCTAGAGGAGACTGAATTCTTTTGTGTGCCTGCTTAGTATTTTTTAAACATTTAGGCTAATATTATTCAGTGTGTTTTGGTTTGTTCCCATGCTCTAAATTCTTTTCTAGGTATAAGTTTTAGATTACAAAGTTACTTCCTGTTGCAGATGTTTGTTAGCAGGCTGTGGAGTAGCTTCATTTCAATGAGATGCAGTGGTGTTCAATGCATAGAGCTGTGATCAGTGATGTTCCATGAATTCCCAAGAGATAGTGTTGTTAGGTAAAATACCATAAAAAATGACCAGGTTCCTCTTTTTAAGTTTCTTACATTATCTCTTTAAAATTGAGAGTGTCTGGAAAAAGCTTAATGCAGACTGAATGTAGAGATAGGTGTAGTGGATATCCTATTAGTATCCTAAAGAAGTTTATGGAATCCTAATAGTTGCCACTGTTTGGAGATAGGTTTGGAATATTTGTTTCACTGCTGTATTGCTATATGTGAGAGAAGACAGGCAGGAGAATGTGTAAGGGTGTTTCACTTCATATAGAGCTTTGCTGTAGGTATTGGAGTATTGGATAATGCAAAATATTTACATTTGTTTTATCTGTTCTCCAGCTAAAAAGACTACTCCTTTATTGAACTTCTTGAAAAATAAACAGGTAAGACTTACCTCCAGAATTTTCTTGTTGTTTGCAAGTACAATTTGTTCATTATATGTTGATGCATTTCTGCCCTTCCTTTTGAAGAAGGAGCTTTTGACCAAACTTGTCAGCTTCTGGTTCATACATTTTAAAGGACTAGAGTGTTGGAATGATGGTGCTTTGTGTACATTCTGGTCACAGCAAAATGCCTCTTATTTCACTGACAAAACAGATTCCTTTTTAGTGCAGTAGGGCTGAGGTCCTTGTAGATAATCTTTCTTCTAGCATAATAAGGTTGTTTTAACTTCTAGCAATGGAGAAAATCAGAAGTAGGGCAGATTTAATTAAAATTTGAATGATAAAGGCTGAGGCCAGTGTTGTATTTGAGTTTCTTAAGATGGTACAAATTAAGGCTTATGAGTAAAAAAAAAATACTGCTGCAACATATTCAGGTTCACAACTACAGAGATGACAGGACTTTTTTTTTCTTTTATAATAAAGGCAGCTTTGAAGTGAATTGTTTGATGGCTTAAAGAGATGTTTCTTGGTGTGGAGAGACACTATTTCTCTTTGCTTTTACGTATACAGAGACTGAGAGAAGAAAAAAGAGAGGAGAGAAGGAGGAGAGAATTAGAAAGAAAAAGACAAAGAGAAGAAGAAAGAAGAAAATGGAAAGAAGAGGAGAGAAGGAAGAGAAAAGAAGCAGAAAAATTGAAGAAGGTAGAGAGATGCCCAGAAAGAGAAAGAGACAGATCAAAAGAAGAACCAAAGATTAAGGTCTAGAACAGTTCTTTATTATAAACTGTTACACTCCCTTTCCCCTATTATTTGTATATCAGTCTCAAAATGTACTTTGGGTATTGTATGAAGAATCACATGAATTTGGTGTTAGTAAACGAACAACTTTTTGTAATATTCAGTAGTAGGCATTGTAAAGGTTTACGTGCTGTAATGTTTCATAGCAATATTTAAAGTTTTTGTCATGTGACTGTTGTACATGCTGTGGTAAACAGGATTGTGAATTTGCTATGGAATGGAGACTATTTTTAAGCTTTTTAAAACAGCCTGGTTTAGGAGAAAAATCCTAGTCTGCTGTGTGAAAAATGCTTACTCATACACTCCAGCTTTTAGGAATACTGTGATTTGCAGTAATATTTTTTTAATGTTTACTTCTTACTGGACTGTGGTTCCTTTGATGCAATTTCATTGTTGTGCCAGACAATATGTATTAGAGTGAGCTTTTTAGTTGAGACTTCTGTTTTCTTTGTAGCTGCTTAAGAAGCCTGAAAAAGATGAAAAAGACTTGGAGAGAAAAGAAAAATCCAAGAAACTGGAAAAAGACACTCTGAGGGAGGAAAAAAATGCGAGTAGTGCATCTGCCAAACGATCTGATGGGGAGACAAAAGAAGAGAAGGCAAAAAAGTATTCTAGTACTTGCTATAAATATATATGTATCCGTAACTTGTTTCCTGATTGTACTGAGGCTTAGGCTATTCTGCCATGACCATGTTTTGAAATTCTTTTCAAATGCTTTTTCTCGTGTAAGGCATGGGCTGTGTTCTCTGTGCCACTGCAAATTCCCATGATCACAGAAAGCTCTGTGAATTACCTGGAAATTCTTAATTAGTGGATGGATTTTAATATTTTTACAGCTCATTATAGGATTTCCACTAAGGAAGTCCTATGTAGGTGACTGCAGCAGGCTGTGAGCACTGTCCTTGCAATGAGATAATTATAACCATGACAAGAGGGAGAGGTGTTCTCCAGTTAACAGTCCCGCTAAGTCTTGTAAAAACTCAAAGTGGAAGATGTAATTCTCAACAGCTCCGTGATCTGTTTGAGGTTCAGTTCTACTATAAGAGAAATACAGATAAGACAGTCAAATTCAGATGTTTTCAAAGCTGGAAGAGACTCAGCCAGCTATGCAAGTAGGAGGCTGGGAAACTAGTAGTCAGTGTCCTCTCTAGGTGTCATGCATGACCTGGGCTATCACAGCCTCCCAAGAGCTCCCTAGTACCTGCCAGTGTGTCATCTTATTGCACATTTGCACCATAATTACATTGATCTCCCAGCTCTGTTTTATGAATCTTTCGAGCTTAATTTTCAGTTTTGTTTTCATACAGATCAGAAGATGAGTGTGTAAAGGACTACAGGGACCGAGATAGAGATTTTGACAGAGACAGAGAGTATGAGAGAGCACATAGAGAGAAAATCAGACGCCAAGAAGAGGAGCGTCGGAGGCAGAAAGAGCGCTATGAGAAAGAGAAGGTTTTTAGAAGAAAAGAGGAAGATATGAAAAAGGAAAGAGACTTACTCAGAGAAAAAGGAAAGAAAACTGATCTTGCAGACTTTACCAGCAGCATGGACAAATCTGAGAAAGTAACCAAAGATGATAAAAAAGAGGATACAGTTAAGAGGGATCGTATCAGAAACAAGGTGCTGAATTTCTTTAAATTCATGTGTTGATTCGTAGGGATCTCTGGTTTTTAGAATAAAAGCACTTAAAGGAAAGATCCATGCAGTTTTTCTGTTGGAACTTCTCCCTGTTCTGCAATAAACTGCCATTGCTAGAAATGTCCACTAAAATTTGCTTAATAGTGGTATTTCTTGTCACTGTGTAAAAACTAATCCAAGAAAACAAGGGTTGAATTGTAAGACACTGATTCCTTTTTATTTGCTGACTTGTGCTGTAGGTTGTCTCTTTAGGGTATTGGTAGAGTATCAGTAATCTGTCTGTATCTGCTGATCTTACAGGTGCCTGAAAATGCATCTCATAGTGGGAGTATGATAGAACAGGTTCCCTAAAATAAGAAACTCCAACTTGCAGAATATAACATATCATCTAGGCTCAAGAAATAGTGTCTTTAATGTTGTTTTATATACTATATAAAATCTGGTTTTGCAGCATCACTGTGCTTGTTTTCTGTATTAATTAAGACATTGTCAAGAACAAATGAAACTCGGGGTGTTGGAACTTTGAAGTTGGCCTCTCTTCTGAGTGTGTGAGAGCTGAGCTCAGCAGGAAACTTGTTACAAATAACCTCAACTATGAGCAGTGTTCTTTGTGGCTTGAACAAGGATGTTGCTTTACAACATATACAACTTTGATTTGCAACAATTGAAGTTACTTTGCCACTACTGTGGAATAATTAAGCTTAGCCTGAAAAGTTTGAATTTGAGACATTTCTAATACCATAGGAATTATGTCATAATAACCCTGAGAGCAGGGAGCTGTGAAAGAGTCTAAATTATTTTGATTTATTTCAGGATCGCCCAGCAATGCAGCTGTACCAGCCTGGAGCCCGAAGCCGGAGCAGATTGTGTCAGTATGAAGACAGTGCTGCAAAGGGAGTGGATAAGAAACAAGAGGGTGAGACCAGTCATACGAAGGAAGAGGAGTGACTGATGTGCCAGTCTTATATATTCTGACTGTCTGTGCAGCCAAAGAGCATGTACTACGCAATCCAGAAGTGCCTTCCGAGCAAAAAAGGAACAAAGGAAGAAAAGGGGGCATTGTGCTGTTGGATGTTTCTGGTTAAAGAACCTCAGTTGTAGATTTGGAATTTAAAATGTGTTCTCATTGTAATATTTTGAGTTATTTGAACTTATTTTCCCAGCATCTAACTACAACAGAGAAGAGAACCTTTGTGAAATAGAAGGACTTTATGGCCTTAAGTTTGATAATAAATGAATTGTGGTCAGGAGACCTGGATCATAAGCCGGAGCTCTACTCTAAGGCAATTACAGCCAGTGTTTGATGCAGTTAAGCAGAGCAAGCTTGGAGTTGCCTGGAAGCAACACAGGTGTTGCTGTGTTGTGTGGTGCTCCTACACGAGGCAGTAAAAGCTAGTGTATCAGTCTAGCACTGAGACACATACGCAGGCTAGGAGCCTTTTGGCAGATAAGGAGCAGAACATCTGGCACGCAGTAACCATATTAGAGAGGGAGAGACCATCCTCTTCAGTGGTTCTCTGGATAAAGTAACTTAAGTTGGAGTGTATGAATAAGCTGGCTTAATAGTTGAATATGTCTTGATAAATTCTCATGTAAAGTCTCCCTACACTGAAATGCTTATTTTCAATCAAATGTAGCTGGTTTGGGCATCCTGTTCTTTTCCAGCACCTTCTCTCAAGTCTGAAACGTTTCTGAGCTACTGCCCTCTCGGAACTGCTTCTTCTTCCCTTGTAACTTGAAGTATTATTTTACAGCCCAGAACGAGACTTCGCCAGTAGCAACTTCTCCCAAGCTAGCGAATTTTAGCCATAGCTGTTTTTTGTACTAAACCCAAATAAACTCGCAAAAACTCCCTCGGCCGCCGCGGTCCCTCACTGCATGCGAGACTGCCAAGCCGGCAGGGGGCGCTGTGCTCGGTCAGCCGTCACCCTTCCGTCCCGTCCTTTCCGCCTCCTCGGACGCCGCCATCGCCGGGACGCAGCTCCTCTCCGCGCCATGGTGAGATATCTGCGGACATCCGCGCCCTCCCGGCGTGCCTCGAGCCCTCTCCCCGAGGCCGCCGCGCTCCGGGGTCCCGGCGGGCGGGCCGTGGGGTCGGCGGGGTGTAGAGGTCGCGAGGAAGCGGGAGGGAGCCGGGTGCGGCATTCCCGGCTCGCCGAGGCCTGGCGGGGCGGGGGCTGTGTGAGGGACTGATCTCTGCGCTCTCTTGCAGTCGTCGCACAAGACGTTCAAGATCAAACGCTTCCTTGCCAAGAAGCAGAAGCAGAACCGGCCCATCCCGCAGTGGATTCGTATGAAAACTGGCAATAAGATCAGGTAACGAGCTCGGCTGGTGCTTTCTGAGGAGTTGCGGCCACGTAGGCTTCATCAGGCGGCGCGGGCGGTACGGGCCGAACGGGGGAGCCGATGGCGTTTATGCCAGCAAAAGCGCCGTTTTGTGGCCGTGAGGGCCATGCAGGGATGGTAGCGCCAGGTGAAGCCTCTTAAGGCAGTGTGGATCTTCCATGCCATTTTTTTCTGTAGTGGTTTTGCACCAGCGCTCTGCAAGTGTCCACAGACCTTCAGTTATGGTACATGTAAAGTGAAAGCCTGAACTGTACATATGGATGATTTATTCCACATTTTGTTCCCTGGTAGCTTCTCTGTTCCTCTTCTCTCATAGCTGCCCATATGGGCTCCTGCATTTTCAAGAAACAGTTCTTGAGCATGCTTGCTCCAAGGTTCAGGGGATGGTGTGTAAGGGAGCAAAGGACTTGCTGGATGTATGGGAGATCAGATTGATAGTATGAGATACTTGGCACCTCACTGTAGAATTAATTTGCTGTAGTTTCTTTTTTTCCTGTTGTCTTTGTTTTTGAGCATTGTGCTTAGAGAAATGCTAGAGTGCTGTGACACGTTGGTGCGCATGGGGCATGCAACACCTGTCCAAACCCTCTGGTTGAAAACTGCAGCATAGTTTTTTTTTATCTCATACATTCCTCCATCTGGGCTTATTAAGGCAACAGAATTCAGTCTTCTCTTTCTCTCTGTCCTAAGCAGTGAGGAGAGCAACAGCAACACTGGCTGGATCAGGCAGTGACCCAGCACAACATTGCTAGGTTCTGTTCCTGTAGCTGCTCCCAACTTTGTTTCTAGGCAGGATCAGTGGTGTGTGCACTCAGCTTGATCCATGTCTTCCACATGCCAGGTTATGACTGGGTTCTGTTTTAGCTAAATTGCAGTACTTTGAAATACTTGACCATAGGGCAAAAATAATGTTTTTTTGTCTCCTGGCACTTGAGTACCTAGGCCATCGTTTCTGTCCAAGCTTTGTGTTAAAGCAGGCTGCAATTGCAGCGCTTCCTGCTGTGGGAGTGCTGCCATTTTCCTGCTGAGAGCAACTCTGTTAACATTTGTCTGTGGTTTCACCCACACCGTGGTGAAAGCATTTATTCTTAACAGGGACAAGTAATGTGCTCACAAATTAATGTGCATTTGTGGAAGACAGTTTTTCCATGTGCTGCTCTGCTTTCATGTTAACAAATGTGTGTATGCACTTTGCTAATTCACTTTGCTTTTGTCTTAGGTACAACTCCAAAAGGAGACACTGGAGGAGGACCAAACTGGGCTTGTAAGAGACACTGTCCCAGGAGCTCTAATGAACACTGGTCTTTCTGTGTCAGATCGATAACACCCTCAAGTCATTCCTTCTGTGGTGCTCGACTGTAGTCCTCAATGTGGGGTTTTATAAGCTGGTCTGGGATGTTGATGTTAACTGGGAAAAAACTTTGTATCTGAAAAATGGAGACTGTGTTCTATTAGTGTTCTTTCACGCATCACTATGAGCATTGACAGTGCACAGGCTTACTAATAAATATGGTCCTTAATGACTTTGGTTTTTTAAATTTCTTATGTATGTGGTGGGATTGTAATAATAAAATTCATAGTAATGTTAGTTATATTCTCACTTAATATGAGGAACCTCTGCAGCTCTTTCCAGGTAGAGTAGGCTGTGTCTTCCTTTTGACTGACTGTAAACCTTCAGGAGCAAAGTACCAATTTAAAAAAAAAAAAAGAAGTTAAAATCAGACCTGAAAAAACCTCTTACAAAATGCAGTACTGTAGAGTGTACCACATAATGTCTGTGTACTCCCTAGAATATTAAATAACGTGAGTTTTGTTCAAGAGTCTGTGTTGGTTTGGTAAGTCAACACCAACCACAGGTGCAGCTTAGTATAAAATATTCTCAGTAGACAGGTAGAAATTTTAAGATGGGGCTCAAAGGGAGAATTTGCAGCTAGTTAAAAAAGGGAAGAGGAGAAGGGATTAAAGGTCTGGGTAGTTGGCACTCCAGCTCCCCTGTGCTGGTATTGTCTGCTGGGGCCTGTGAAACCAATTCACTAGGGAAGTGGAAGAGGAGGCTGTCGTTCTGTGCCCAGTCCTTTCTGTTTGCAGTGCTAAGCTGGGGTATCTGCTCTGGTCAGCAGGAAATCTGTTGCTGTGAGCCTGTTCTCTGCTGCGACAAAGCCCATCCTGACACTGAGGGCTGCCAAGGTTCATTCCTGGGTTCAGCCTCAGGTCGTGGATCCGTTCCTGAGAGGCAACTTCCTGAGGAAGCTTCAGGCTGCCATACCTTCTGTGTTGCTGCTTTTCACATAGAAGGTAAATAGATTTATCTTCTTCGTATTGCAACTCAGAGCAATAACACTGGGCACAGCATGTGCCAAACGTGAATGTTAAGTAATACACATCTTGGAGGTCATGAGGTCTCTCCTTCCTAAGGCGTGCTGCAGGTTTCTGTCAGTCAGGGCGAGCAAGGCTGGGATTTTAACCAGCTTCAGAATACTTCAGAGGTATCCTCTAGCTTCTTATCCTGTCTGGTAAGAGTCTGGACTGTAGTTCATTATCAAGAGGGAAGCATTAAGTCACTGCAACAGGAAAGCAGCAAACAGCATTGCCAGAGATGTTTCAACAGAGGCTCTCCTGCTGCAGCCACTTTGACCTCCCAATGATATTTAAACCTCTTCTGCACTCTTTGAAGTGAGTGTCCAGGAAATAACAGCACTGCTGAGGACTGGAGTTCTGCCTTGGCACTCAGTGAACCTCCTCTAGCCTCTCCACATCACTGGTGGCAGGCAAAGCTGCTCATAGAGTTTCTCTGTAATTGGGTCTATGGGGATCTGGCTGAAGAGGAAGACAGTAATCTTACGGACTTGAGAATGGAAAGAGAGTTTATTCCATGGAATTTGTGGGAAAATTTTGTTGAGCAATAGATTGAACATTACTATTTATTTGAAAGTCTCCCTATTACTCTCGTGACTAATATTTTTATCAGATGGAAGTAGTGTCTACTAAGGAACTGTTTTGGTAAGTAAACCCTTGTATTATTTTCCCTGTTGGACTGAATCTGCTTTTCAAATTGGACATTAAGGAATAATACAAAGTAAATTTAGTACATTTAACTTGGGTTAAACTCAAACTTCTGCATAACTCCTTCCTGTGAGGGAGATCAGGAATTTGCAGAACTGAACTAACACATTATAACTGAGACATCAACAGAAGCTTTAAAGAAAAATATTCGGATATGGCATGGTGAGGATGTTGTAACACATCTAGAGAAGCAGAGTTCTGGTTCTTTTTCTGAAGTCCCCGCCTAATTTGTCTCAGCACAGAATATAGGGTCAAACCCATGACCAAAATGGGGGAAAGAGCTGTCTTTAGAGGGTTTTGGTTATCTCTCAAGGGGAGGCAATTACTGAAAATCATTTTGTCGTATTTAGGTGCAGCATTTGTCAGCAAAATTTTACTGTTAAGAAACCGACTTCTACTCATTTTGATACAAGAAAAAGGGTTTTAATTAAAAAGAGAGGAGAAAAAAATAAAGCAAAGGGTTAAAACAGCTGGGTGCCTGGCATTCAGCCAAGAGCACACCTTATTAAGGAAGACCTGTTCCTTAAAACCACCAGTCTGTTACATATTGATAGGTTTCTTTATGCATATTCAGGAATTCCTTTAAGCTTGGATATTCTTTTGCTTAGTTTCAAATCCCTGCCCCCAGCAGATCAATCTTCTCTCTGGCTCCAGTGTGTCTCCTACCCCTGATAACAGAGATTCAGTAAATTCCTTCTTTGGGGCTCTGCTCACTGGTATCTTCATCTGGTAAGACAATTTAGGAATGCCAGGGAGGTTTTCTGATTATCTTTTTATGCTCTGGGTTGTATGTACAAAACCAGTCCTTATTTCAATACTTTATAATATACAGCCTAACATATATGTTTATATGTATCACACTACTATTTAGTTCTGTTGTAGAGATAAAAGAAATTATGTTAGTACAGCAAGGTTTGTCACCATTATACATGTAGCATTCAATTTAACATTTGCGAAAAGCCAATAATATAATATGTACTTCTAACATTTACTTTTAAACGGAACATTGAAGTCCATGTTTCTGCATGGAGCTTGACTAAGTCACAGGTACTATGGCCAAGGAAATAGCTCCTTCAAGGAAATTCTCATTAATTTCACTGTTTACTTTGTGGCTTACTCAGAGGAGGATATAAGAGCCATCCTGTGCCCCTTTCCTGACAGCTGCAAAAGGGTGACAGAAGATTAATAGGTCCAAAAGTATTTTGTCAGTCCTGTATGTCTTACCAACAGCATTTAGGTTACCAGGACTTGACACCAGTGCTGTTCATGGAGTTTGTGCTGGCATGAGCAGACTTTTGAGAAGCTAGCCTACTCTCCCATGGCATAGATGTGGCCACAGCAGTTCCAGGAGCTATATTGCCAACATCTGCAATCTATTAGAGCTAAAGCATTACAAAATTGCTGTAAATCGGGCATTAAATCTAGTTTCTAGTGTTTTGTATGTATCTGCTGCTGACCTCAGGAATTAAAAAGATATCTAGATACATCTGCATGTCTACCCAGGCACCTGGACTGGATGGGACTGGAATCCCATCACTGGATTCCTGTCCACTCCTGGAGGCTGCTCTTCCACATGCAGACTGGGTTATTTTGATGTCCAAGCAGCATTTCAAAACATAGTCTGAATATAGCAGGAGTTTGCTCAGGATCTGTGAAACCCCTCCACCTCTCATTCCCCAGAGGATGTGTCTTTGTGCATCTTTCTGCATCAAGATGCAAATACACCTGTTCAGCCAGGCCAGATCAACTTAAGTCCCTTGCTCACCCCTACAGGCTCCCTTGAAAGGCAGCTGGAAAGAAATCACAACTGCCCTCTTAAAGGAGTTGTCCCTGCAAGGGCTGCCCTGGGGAACAGAAACTCCCCAGTTTCTGTCTGAGAAGCACTTCTCAAATGGGACTTCTGTTTAAGGGTGTAGGAATACTTTCATGCTGATGAGTAAGAGGAAGTGACTGTTGTTTTTCTGAAGATATTTTGAAGCAGTCTTGGCCTTGGAGAATGTAAAAAGCAAGTTGAAATCATCAGGGCAGACTCCACTTGGTGAATAAAACACAAACAGGTGAGCAGAGGCTTTGCCCTTTTAATGTAGTGACCAAGACATACATGCGCTGTTTCGCTGCTGCAGTGATCTTCATCAGAGTTTCATTTTTGAGCACGCCCTCAGTAGCAATAAAGATAATTTCACAGCCTTCACATACCTTTTCCACAGTTTCTGAGAATGAATCATCTTTGCAGAGCTGTTCCTGAACTCTAATCCCCACAGGAGCCACGACATGCTGCTCCCTTTGTGTCCTTTCTACCTCCTTTGCTCTGGCCCTCATTCCTAATGAGGCTGAGCATTTCCTGGGGTGGGGATTTCAAGGGAAGAGCTGCCAGTGTGAGTTGTTTTGCACTTTGAAAGGTTTCTCTTGGCCTGGACTCTTCTCACAAACAGGGCCCTTAGCTCTTATTCTACTGAGAATCAACTTTGTAATCAGCTGTCGTAAACAAACATCAACCCAGAGAAGATTCATATGGCAGAGATCAGGGGATCTCACAGGGAGATGGCAAGTGTTTGCAGCATGAGATCCACACGTGGTGGGTAAGCATCCTCCTGTGGGCACACAGTGTTGGAGCAGCTCCCCACAGCAGAGCTCATATGTGAGCCCCAACTATGGGGATCTGCTGGGATGGAGCAAGGAGTCACCACCCACAGGGGCACGGGGCAAAACCCTCTCTGCAGACACACAGTTTTTTGGAAGGGCTTTCCTGAGCTACTGCTTACAATAGCCATGGTGCTCCACACACACCCCAGAACAGCCCCAAAAAGACCACAATCCCCAGGGTAGCCATGGTGCCATGGCTTCACCATCACTTGGCCAGGATTTTGACCACCTAAGTTCCCACCTCCCTGCAGGCTTTAACAGCTGCTATCCAGCATGGGTTTACCGGTGAATGCAGCCAGGAGAGCTTCAGAACTCATGGAAGAAAGCAAATGCCTGTCTAACAAAGCCTCGGAGGGTTGACAGGCTCCAGGAGTGCTGGGCTTTTCCCTCAGCCCCGGAGTCCACAGAGTCCTGCCCTGCCCCAGCTTCTCTGGATGACTTAGAGTTGTTGTTGGTGTTGTAAGAGTACAGCTGGAGCAAGTCCTCCTCCAAGGCCCCTGCCAGCTCCTTCAGGTCCCTGGAGGTGCCTGCTGGCAGGTACTGCCAAGCCTTGCGCCCACTGTGGTCCCTGCAGGTGGTGTCTGCCCCGTAAGCTCCCACCAGCACCTTGATGAGCACCTCGTGTCCCTGCAAGGCAGCCAGGTGCAAAGGGGTGAGCCCACCACTGGCTGTGGGGATGTTCATGTTGACAGGGTAGCCTTTCTTCTGGGCATGGGAGATGACCTGGATGAAACTCTCATGGTGGCCATGCTTGGCAAGCCAGTGGAGAGCGGTGAAGCCTGTCACAAAGTCTCTCCTGGTCAGCAGACTGGGATCCAGGTCCAGCAGCTTGATAATGCTGTCTGCATCACCCTCAGCCACCGTCAGCAGCCATGCATGCTCCAAAGGATCAAGAACAAGGGACAGCAGATCAGGACCTTGCTCAGGCTTCTCCTCTTGGTGCAGTCTTGCAGGAAGACTGCTGCTGCTGGATGTCTGCTGAGCAGTGGCAAACTGCATAGTGCTGCCAGGGCTGTTGCTTTGCAGGAGGATTTCTTTCCGCTCCTTCCTCCGGGTACTGCTGGGGATAATGGAGAACCTGCCTGAAGTCCTACCCCAGCTCCCCAGGCTGTGCCTGCCCCAGTTGATGCTTTTGTTGGTGTCCATCTTCTCCGCCGTATGGAAACGCTCCCTGCTCCCTAGGGTGGCTGGCCAGAGATAGGAGGTGCAGGCCAGGCCGCCCGCTCGGGGCTGGGCGACATCCAGGAAGGAGAACCTCCGGGAGTTGCCGACTACCTTCTGCTCTGCCACGCTCTCCTCTCGCTCCCGGCAGGCCATGGCGGTGCCTCTCGCAGGGCTGTCCCACGCAGGGCTGTCCCCAGCAGGGCACTGCTCACGCTCCGTAGCACTCACCCCGCGCTTTCCTCCCGGCGTTAGGCGAAGAAGGAACCAATTCTGCACGGCGGGAGGGCATGGCGGCGGAGCCGCGGCGCTGCCGGAGCGGTGCAGGTGACCTTTGGTCACGTTATGTCCAAGGCTGCCGCCGCTGCCGGGCGCGGCCTCAAACGCGGGCTGGCTCACACTGGGCCGCTCGTCTGCGATGTCACAGAGGCAGCGCGGGTGACTGTGAGGGAATACAGGAGGGTGTGGAAATACAGGGAAAGATGAGAATACAGGGAGCGTGCAGAACCACAGGACCGGAGGCACGGTGGTCCTGGGCAGCTCAGTGCTGATACTACAGAAGAAATTTATGAAATATATTCTCCAGCCTGAATAATTGCCTTTAGCACTGCTGGCTCAGCTTTAGCATCTGAAGTAGCTTAAGCATTAGGCCCTTAGGCTGTAAGAGCTGACCAAAAAGAAACTTTTGATAAAATGATGCTATTAAGAAAGCACTCCTGGAATTCAGCAGATATGAGCAGAATGGAGAGGATAAGGACCAAGGAGACAATCCCAGGAGAATAAAGTAACATCAGAAGGGAGACAACCTAGCTCCAGTGAAACCCAGCAAGAAATTAAGAGTCCACCAACTAGAATTTATTGATTGACTTGGATTGAGTGATGAGTGTCACAACTGAGACGTGTGAATCGGAGTAGGGGTTCCTCTCAGGAAGCACTAGCTTCAGCTGTAACCAAAGAACAAACAAAAGACTCATTGGAAACATTCACCTGAGCCCAGCATTCTTAGCAGGGTCCCAGGGTCAGACCTTGTTACATTGTCTGGTGCGTGTTAATCCATGACAATGGTCCCAGGACACTTCCTCTGATCCCAGCAGCACCCCCAAGCACCTTACTGAAGCAATTGCCTTATGGGGCAATTTCACCATGACTGCAATGCTCCTCCTTGATGCTGTGCTCAGGAAGGCCTAGGTACTGCCCCAAAGAGACCATGTTCCCAGTGACTGGTGGGTCTCTGACATAAAAGAGACCCAGACCGGGACACTGCTTGGGTCCTTGCCATCCAGTGTTTCACCCCATGGGAAATTTGGCTTTCCTCTCTTGCCATGATTCCCTTTGCAGTACACTCCATGCCTGGTGTTGCTGACAGCTGCAGCAATCTGTAGTCTGTACCCTAATTTTGTTAGAAATCAGGACTAATTCTTCTGCCCCAAAAGCTCCCAGACCTCTTTCCCTCCAGAAATTTCTTATCCATGACTGTTCTGACGTCCATGGCTGAACTGTCGCCACGTGGTTTTGCAACTGGTCAGGCAGCTAAAAGCCACACCAGTTCCTTGAACCTTTTTTCTTTGCATTAGCCCTGCTCTGACTTGCCCTGAGCTGGTTGTCAGCCCTTGAGGGCCTCTGCCTTTTCCCAACCACTTGGACCTGTTTCTCTGGAATGTGTGGGGAGTTGGTGTAATCTTCAAACCCTGAACAACTGGTGGTGAAAACTTAATTGTCCCCTTGCTGGCTTTCTGGAGCTGCCTGGTTTTGTCACTAGGTTTTGGTGGGTTCTGTGGGCTCAGGAAGGCAGAGAATTTGAACCACACAGCCTTGAGATCCTGGTGAACAGTTTAAAACACTTGGGTGGCATCTGGGGAAGACAAGGAGGGAAATCAGGAGCTGCCCTTGGGGAATGAAGGCACTAATGGTGCAAAGCAAACCTCCCATTTAAGGCCACCGGGATCATGCCTGCGTTAGGGACTGGACACACT
Source organism: Anthoscopus minutus (assembly GCA_013399455.1). Taxonomy (NCBI): domain Eukaryota; kingdom Metazoa; phylum Chordata; class Aves; order Passeriformes; family Paridae; genus Anthoscopus; species Anthoscopus minutus. Next base: position 85,678 of record VWYI01004834.1, on the reverse strand, counting down.
GATGAGCTCTCACCATGATAAAATCAGGATGACAACCTAGGAGACTTTACTCGGGAGTCCAGGGGCTAGAAAAGTTACTTTTGGGAAGGACTGAGTTTCATCTCAGCCTTGTTTAGTGCTTGTGCTGCCATCAAATGAAGGGAAACACAAGCAGCACCAGCTACACCCTCAAAGCTGCAGCTGTGCTCCTGATAGGCTGGGAGCTGAGGCTGCACCGCCGAGACGACGGGGCCGGGAAGGAGCTGTGGTGCCACAAGTAGAGAACTCAGCACAGCTGCACTCAGCTGGGTGCCCAGGCGGGCCGGAACCGTCCAGAGGACCAGGAACAGGGCAAGTGCACGAACCGCACAAACATTCCGCTTAAAACATCAACTCATCTTCAGAGGCTGGAGGACCTGAACGGACCCAAACCGCGAACCGTAGCCGAGACTCGGGGCTGCACGGCACCGTTCCGGCCCGGCCCGTAGGGGTCGCAGGGCATCGGGACGGGTCCCCTGCGCCTTCCGGGAGTCGGCGCGGGGAACCCTTCCCCGCGCAGGGAGCAGGCACAGGCCGGAGGACCGCGAAGGCAGCTGGGCAGCCGCGGGGCTCTGGAGCCCTCCAGCCGCCGCCCCGAACCTCCGGCCGCCCCGCCTGCAGCCTGGGCTGAACCATCGCAGGCTGCCGAGGGGATCGGCAACCCTGCACCTCACAGAACGCTGCGGCGGCGGGACCGGCAGGACCGGTAGGGCTGAGCATGGCAGGAGGGGCGGGGCGAGGCGGGGAACGCGGAGAGGGTGGGCTCGGGGGCGCGGCGGGCTCCCCCGCGCGGTGCTGCGGTGGGCGCGCCCGGAGCCGCCCTCAGGCCGG
>VWYI01004834.1:1815-84758 GCA_013399455.1 Anthoscopus minutus | reverse complement strand
CGCTGCATCGCGGGGCCTGGGCAGCACTGGAGCGGAGGGTCGGGACCAGGCAGCGGCGGGGCGGCGGGCGGGAGAACCGGGCATGGCCGGGGCAGCGGGGCCTGATCAGGGGGCGCCGGGCGAGCTGCGGGCTGGGAGTACACCGGCCCGGGGCCTCCCGCGAATTCCGGGACTCGATTCGGAGTGGCAGCAGTTCCCGGAGGGTCGGGCCTTGGGGGCCTTCCCGAGGGGAGCTGAGGTTACTTGGGGTGGAGGATGTTGGGGACCCACCGCTGCAACCCGCCCGGCGTCCTTGGGCTGCTCGCTCTGCAGCGGGCCGGGGTTCCTGACCCGCCGGTGCCCCCGGGCCCTGCTACGGCCGGACCTGCCGTGCTGCCTTGGGCTAGCCGAGCTGGGGAGGCCTGGCCATGCATCCCTTACCCAGGTCTAGGGGGCCCCTCGCGGGGCCAGGGCACGGCAGTAGCATCTCTGTCTCTCCTGGGGTGCTGCTCTCCTCCCAAAGAAACCATCAGTCCTTGTTCGGTAGTGCGTGATGCGGGAAAGGAAGGTCTCTGATCTGGCACCATGTGCCGTGCAGGAGCTTATGGGAGCCAAACATCAGCAGCATGTCCCCGGTGCACTTTGTCCCCGAGGGTCTCCGGTAGTGTCCCCGAGGGTCTCCGGTAGTGTCCCCAGGTGCCAACTGGCTGCCGCCGTGCTCACCCGCCTGCCTAGCGCAGCATAAGATCTCTATTTGTCTGCGGAGAATTATCCAGAAGAGGAGCAGAGGGAGTTGAGCCACCTCTGCGTTTGTCGGAGAAACGCAGAGGATGCATCTGTAACGTGTTTGTATGTGGAAAGGTTGTGTCTGTGGTTTTATGGGGTTCCAACTTTGATGTCCACGTATTAATACAGAAGTAATACTTGAGGTGAATGCTTTCCAATTTCATCTTCAAAGCAGTATGTTTTAGCATGGACCCAGTCTTGCTGAATGGGTAGATGTAGCCATTCCTTGCCTGTTTGTGATGTTATTTCCTCCTGGATATGCCAATTGCCTTGTATGTGGCTGCCAAAATATGTGAAGTGTCTCAGTTGCTCCCCTGTCTTTTAAAGAAATTGAGTGTTATACTTAAGATAACGTGCAGGAGTTTGAGGCATCTGCTTCTGGCCTGGAATTAATTTATGATACTGCACAGCCTTGCTTTGGAGGCAAAAGGGAAAGCCAGCTGTGAGACAGACTTGAAATTAGTGCACTGCAAATTGAAAATGTCCTTTTACGAACAGATAACTTGTCAGCCAAGATCTTGGGCACCTGGTCATGTCTGATTCATGGATCAGTCAGCTGTAATGTCCTGGTGATGCAGAGGGATCTGTGTGTACCCACAAGGTTGAAGGTGTTAGAGCTGAGCCTGGGTTTATGAATGAGCTGCCACAACCCAGAGAACCCTTGATCAAACCCACACTTATTACAGAGTGGTCAGTGAAACCTCCCCAAGAGGGTAGGATGGCCTTGTCACCACCAAGCTGAGCCCCTTCTCCTGTCCTCTGCCAGCGGGGAGGATGGGTGCAGAGGAACAGCTTGCCAGGCACTGTCCAACTCTCAGTCTCTAGCAGAGATCAGAGAAATTATTGCGACTGTTGATAGTGATATGTATCTTTTAACTGCTGGAGGAGACTTCTCCTGGGAATGTATCCTAACTGCATGGCATTTCTGCAGCTTTTTGTCAGGAGCACAAAGAAATATAATCTTAAGAGCTGTCAGAATTTGACTGTGAATGTTGAATGGCCGAGTGATGCAGAGCGGTTGGAGAGGGTGGTTGATGGTCAGGAACTTTGGTGAGGTACTTCTTGCTCTCCATGGGGCCTGATTCAAAACTATTTCCCTCCCACTTTTCTGATGTTTTTCTTTTATAATAATTCTTGATGATCTTTTATCAAGCTAAGTGAGGAAAAATAATACAAAGTCTTTATCTAGACTTCACATTCCTGATTTACATTTATCTCGTGGAGGATGTTTATACTATCTGCTGGATAATTCTTTTGTTACATAGGAGAATTACATACTTATACGCGTGAGAAATAATTGGTACAAATGTTGCTCTGATTTGTTGTTTGATCAGAACCAAATGCAATCCGGGAAAATGAATGCCAAGTTCATGGGAAGGGATCAGATGTTGTGGCTTAAAGATTATGTGAAAAAATGTAACATGGAAACATGAGTTCATGTTCTGCCTTGCTTTGGCACTTGATATTTAACTTCTTGTGAAAGAGTTGTCTCAGATTTGGGGATTAGGCCTCCAGGTCTTGGCATTAAGTGCAGCAGAGGGGCAGGAGGTGGCTGCTGTGAGCACTGGCAGTGGTGGTGGAGCTCTGTGAGCGGTGCTTGATTTGGTTTTGTTGCAGGATGGTGTTGCTGTGTTTGTTGTGGCTGTTTGGAAATCTTTCTGAGGGAGTCTCCAAGGTCGCAGGGTTTGAAGTGGTTCTCGTTTGGGAAGAGGTGAGAAATTGTGTCAGAAGTACGAAGTGTCAGCTGTCAGTGTCCTGAACAGAAGCACTCAACTAGATGACGTATTGTAGTGCAGCCTCTGAGAGCAGTTTTGAGCTTTGTGGGCCTCATTTGGACACGGATCCCTTGGGTTCAGAGCTGTAACAAAGCTTTATTTTCTTTCCTGTGCTCTACCTGAATATCACGAAGTGGAGGCTTTGCCTTTGCCATGGTATCCTTTCTCAACATTACTTTAGACCTGGCCACAAACATAATCCCAAATATGCAGTGTTGATATTTGTAATGAGCAGCACCATTGCATGTGTTCTGCTTTAACTCCACAAAGAAGCAATGGCCTCTTAGGGCTCTGAGGATGTTGGAGGTGACAGTGCTGTACCTGCTTGTCGTGCTCTGTAGACCAGGACACAGATGTGCATTCAGCAAGATTTTCCTCTAATCGTTTTGTCATCCAAGGACCTTCAGTGATTCAAAAACGTGAATATTAAATCTTGCCTCATTTTTTGTAAACTAGTAGTTAATGTATAGTGCTTTCAGGCTTGGGGTAATTCATTATAACATCTTAGTATTTTCCATATGATTCAGATAGTTTTCTCTGAGAATTAGAGTAGGTCGTGGTGGCTTCTGTGGCATGGAGAAGCCCTTACAAAAGGCTGTATAAATCCTTCTAAGAAAGGAAGAAGTAAAATAGCTTCTCAAAATGGCTGCCCCTTACTTTCACTCTGCAATAGCCCTGCCTGATAATACAGCAAGAGAATGTGTTGCTCTTTTTGGTTTTATTTAATCTTGTTTGTGACAAACATGCTTCACTTCCACCCAGGCAACAGCCCATTCTGTCTAGCCAGGGGGTCATTCTTTGTATTTGGGAGAAACAAAAGGCATCTGGTATCTTGGTGTGGTGCCAGTGTTCACACTAGCTTTCCAGAGATTCCATCTTTGCCTTCGTTCCAAGAAGATGTAGTCTTAAAATAGAGTACAAAGGACTCTCAGCCATTCAGTGCTCACTGATGCTCCTGGAAAAAGCCTTCATGTATACATTAGTTAAACTTTGCTTACTGTGTTGGTACCTCTTGATATGTTTTAAATTTGGTCTAGTTTGGAAGATGAATGATGGAAGACAGTCTTGAACACCTTATCAGCAAAAAGCTTATAAGCTTAACAAATTCTCCTTCAGTGTTGAACAAGGGGATCCAAACCTACATGTAATATACACTCATGATGACTGATCGTTGTGTTCATATGTTGTTTATGATGGTGCTGTTTATACATAGCAGTGCTCTGATACAGAGATACCACTTGGTGCTTGAAGACTGGTGACTTGCACTGTTTCTTGGTGGATCAGACAGAAAGTGTTTATTTTCTCTCCACTGGTTTGGTAATTGCTGTCAGCTTTCTGATGTGTGCCAAAACTGGGCTGATCATAAACATTATTTGTTTGTTGTTTTTTTTTTACCACTGCATCTGATTTCTTGATGCCGTGGCCAAGGAGGCTGTAGATTTTTAGGTGGAGTAGCGCAATATACCTTATGGCTGTGTACTTAACATGGGGCTTAGTTGCTGTGACTGGAAATCACATTTTGCAGTAGTTGTTCCTGGTTTGTACCGGATGTGAAGTATGGTTTAACTGCATTGTAAAGCCACAGGTGACTAGAAAAAGAACCTACCGGAAATGACTTGCAGGCTCAATTCTGTGTGATGGTAAATGCCTCCTCTTAGCTGAGAGTGACTTAACTTCTACCATTTATTTTGTTCCATCTGGATCACACTTATATTTAGGGATGAGGAGATGATTTGTTCTTAATGAGAGCCCCACACTCCTGCCCACGCTTCCTGGGGAGAGTAGTGTTCAAGCAGTCTTCCAGTGGTGTGGTTTTAAGGCTGAGTATTAAAAATACACTTGATATTTCTCCTTCCTGAGGAGCTGTCTGCTGGTGGTTCTCTCTTGCATGTTCTTGGGTTCTGTCCTTGCCCTCTGTTCTTCAGCAGGACCAACACTGCCATGAGATCCCCAGTGCTGGAGTTTTGTTTTAGTGAATGTGATTCAGGAGAGTTTGAGTGTGTTGTCACAAAATCTGTTCCTTTGATGGTCTCACTTTCTTCTGTTTAGGTGATTCTGCTTTACTAGACCTCACAGCTGCATTGTCAGTAGGCAAAACCAGAATCTGCCAGGGAGCCTGAGTGCCTTCCTCATGAACACGTTAGGAGGGAAGGTGCTCAGGAATTAAGGAAGTGCCAAATTTGGTGAACATCTTGTCAGGAGGAGTCAGACTAATGCACAAATTATGGCTAAGGGGAAACATATCTACACATCACAGACTGGTAAATATGGTTAAGGATTGAAGTGTATTTGGAGCTTCATATCTGAAAAAAAACCAAACCCAAACTCACAAGAGCAAAACCATAACAAGACATCATACTGACAGGCTACTGTAGTAGTAAATGTACTCCTTGGGGATGTTTGCCTAGCCTAAAATAACCTGTGCCATTAGTAAGAGAGGGAAAACCAGTATGCCTGTCCCTTTAAACAGACTTTCAAGATGTGCCAAGGCATGATTGTGAAAGAATAAATTCAAAATCACACCCTATAAACTATTGCCTTTAGGCTGTAGTATTTTTTGGAAACATATGGAAACCTAGAGGGGAATTTTCTGATTTTCACACTAAAATACATTTTTAAGGAAAACTTTTTCTTCAAAGAGGGAAATACCTTTTTGGGGCTGCAGGAGGTGCAGCACTGAGTCTTCATTTTACTTGGTGCCATTTCTGAGGATGAGCCTCCACACATCATGTTTTACCTGTTGGCTGGGCAGGGTTGGGACCCAGGGTGCCTTGGCAGGTGAAAATTTCTGACCCCCCTCCCAAAGCTTGTGGCTGTTCTGGGCATGGAGCACCACATGTTCCACTTGGCTGGGGAGACCAGATTAGTGGTGTTGAGCACAGGAGAGAGCAGAGCGCAGGAGCAGCTTCTCAGGAAGTCCTTTGGGTGGCTGGGTAGGGGCAGCCCTTGCCTCCCAGCAGGAGGTTTGGGTACCTCCATTCCCAAACCCTAGTGGCAGGCTCCTTCAGGCCTGTGGGGTTACGAGCAGCTTATTTCTGGACACTTTCTCTGCTTTGTTTTCCTGTAGGTACAGTTTTCCATAACGTTTCTAGCTAGTTTCTATAAATGCAGCTGTGAATGGAATTACATATGAGTTCCCGTTCACATAATGTGAATGGTAATAGGCTTGTAGGAGGAGGTGTCATTAATACATTGCTTTGTGCAGAGGATTCTTTTAGTTTTCAGTATAAAGTGCAACTTGAGTTTCTGCATATTTTTTGAAGAAACAAGTGTTTTTCACCTCTTCATTTCAGCAGCTGTGTTTGTGTACATGCTTTGCACATTTTAGTGTTATTGTGTCAGACCTACCTTCAGATGTTTGGCAAATGAAATGCTCTATTCGTGCCTTCTGGAATTGTTTTAGAGAAGAGTGAAGCATGCTGACATGATTTAGAGATCTGTGAAAATCTCTGCTTGGACTGTGCAGTTGATTCCACTTGGAAGGTCTTAAAGGTTTATCTAGAGAAATGTATTTTACTTGAAAATGACACAACTATTTCATTGTATTTCAGGGTGAAGGCTGTCGTACTGTCCCACTTTCTGGACACGTAGGATTTGATAGTTTGCCTGACCAGCTGGTTAATAAGTCAGTTAATCATGGGTTTTGTTTCAACATCCTGTGTGTGGGTGAGTATTTCCATTTTGGGAAGTTCTCTTGCTGAAAACTTTTCTGCAGCTGGATGTAGCTTATAGCTTACAGCACTAACAAAGTAGCTTTGATTTAAATTTCCCCAACTGTTCTGTTTTCAGTAAGAAAATTTACTGGTGCTCTGGGAAATCCCCACTGGGGTTCTGCAGTGTGGCTTTTTACCAAGCAGTAAAATAAAATGCCTAAAATCACAGGCTGTTATTATGATCTTTCTTTTCCTCATATGTTTGAATTTCACATTTTTAAAAGAAAATAGGTACTCATGTCAGAGTACTTTGTTACGAGCTGTTGTTTGGTTAAGTATTGAATTATTATAATAATAATAATTATTTTAACAAATGCTAGTGATGCTTCTCTTAAATCACTAAAAGCTATTTTTTTCTTCTCCCTTTTTCTGTGCATACTTGAACTAAGATAGTGACTGGCCAAACCTTAATTCTGACAATTATCCAAGGTGCCATGTGGTATGGATCACAGCTGGGGCCTGGCATTGTAGCAGGACTTGGTGTCTGTCCCTGCAGCCCATCTCACAGGTCTTCACCTGTGAGAGTTAGGATCCTAAATAATCCCTTCTCTTAGGTAACAGAAGTAAAACCCTGTATGGCTTTGGTACTATAGTTTGGGAAGGTGAATTAGGAAATTAAAAATAGAGAATTAATAATTGTGTGAAGGGTTTGATGCTGCCAGTGCCCTGCCTCTGGGAGCAGGAGGTCATTGTGTGGCCATGGCTGCTCGGACTAAGCCCTGTCTGCAGACAATCCCTGCAATGCCTGGTGTGGCAGCAGAGAGAGCAGCAGCTGTGGATACCTCCTGGAGACTCAGTTGGTGGTCAGCTCTGCACCTACAGAGAGGTTTTCTGTCTCATCCCATGAGAGATGCAGCTCGTGGTATGGACCTGGTGTTTGCCCAGAACAGGGTTAAGTCTGGTACGAGAGTAGTAGAGCAAGGAGAGGAGAGCTGAGCCCTGTTAAATGGAGCTGAGAAGACAATTTTCCTTAGAGCTGCATTCCTCTGAGATGATAAACTTTGCTGACAAGTGGAGGTCACTGTCAGGCTGAGTTTAGGTGATTTCCACAGTACCATATAATATGACCTAAGGAAACTCCTGTCACCACGACTGAAGTTTAAAAGTGCTTCCTTTTCCATTTACTGGGCTGCAGTGGGTTTTTTTTACAAATTCTAGGTGTACCAGTGTACAGGTGCCTCCTGTAGTTACATCATCACTTTGATGTGTGGAGAGGAGCTGATTGCCTGTGCTTTCCAGGCATTTTGTAGGGCAGAAATTGAATGCATGAATCGCTTATTGAGGTGATTAACAAGGACACACCAAGATCAATGTACATTCATTGCTGATATCAGTTTTTTATGAATAGTAATAACACAATCTTGAAATAAAGAAACTTTATAGAAAAATATAATAAACTTCATTAGAAAAAGATTTGCAAATCTTTGCCCCCACACTTAAACGTCTTGGAGAAAGAAAACAGAAATTCCCAGTGTTCATCTGTCATTTATTCTGTTGGATTTCACCTGTACAGTAATTTGGGATGAAAAAATGGAAGAACAAGGAAGGAAATGAAGATTGGATAAGGATCCCATGGACAGTCCACTAAGCATGACAGAAAAGCAGTAGATTGCCCCCCATTTTTCAGCTGTGTGTGGCATGTGTTGGAGGAAAAATCCAGTGATAGTTCTACTCCATGTCATACTGGATCTGAGCCAGCTATTCCTCCAGGTCTTGCTGGAGAAGCCAAGGAAAGCTTCAGAAATTATTCTCAGCAGCATATCCAGAATAGAGCAGTTTTTAGCTCTTCTCGTGCTGAAAGCTGTCTCCCCCGTGAGATTAGAGCCAAAGCCAGAATAAATGAGAAAACCTCTGGTTAGATATTAGGTGTTGCAGATGGTTTCTCTGATCTTTTATTTCTCAGCACAACCATTTTCCTCCTAAATCTTACATGATAAATATTTAGTTGACTCTTAGTTCAGTGCAAAGGCTGGAGAAGTGTTTAATGGCTGAGACTTTCTGTGCTGACTGTATTTCTCAGTGAGATAGGGGAAAAAGTGGAGGAACAGGCTGCTGGTTTTTGATGTCAATTTCTCAGTTTTTGCCAGGATAGATTGTAGTTGCATTAAACTAGTATCCCAGTTTAAGCAGGATTTTTCCCCTTCCTCTCCCAGGATTTGCAGTGAATTTGTTCCAACTGGCCTATTCAGTGCAATGAGAAAGGTTGTTTTGTGGCAGAAACACTTCCCTTTCTCCTGGGACTGTACCAAGACTGTTTGAGGTCTCTCACTCCAAAGGAGTGAGCCTGTGATGTGCAGGAGTTCTCACCTTGGGGGAGGGAGGGATGTGCACAGGATTCCTGGTGCTCTCCAGCAGGCAGCTCTCTAGCAGGCAGCTCTCTAGGGTGATGAGCTGCACAGCCTGGAAGTTGCCCAATGGTTGTTTCTGTGGTCACTGGTGCAACCAGCTGAGGAGAAAAAAAAGCCATCTGTCTCCTCAGCCTTCTCCTGCCCTGCACCACTGGTACCCTGGGGCAGATGCTGGGAGCTGGGTGCTCCTCTGAGTTGTTTCAGTGTATTTTGTGAGCCCTTGTTGCCTTCCTTCTTCCTGTAGCCCAGCCTTTGCCTTGCTGTGGGGAATTGTGTGCTGTCTCTGCACACCTGTCAGATGAAACAAACTATTTTTCCCTCTCTCCTTGAGAGATGACCTACCAGTCTGAATTGCCTCAGTGCTTGTCTCAGCAAACCTGCTACATTGGATTAGCTCTCATTTCTACGCATGAAAAGGCTGTGCATGCATACACTTTTTCTTTAAAATTGAATTATTTGATATCAGGGGCCACAGTTGTTAATCTTATGAAGGACAGGTGCTGCTCTCTCATGAAAGAAAGTTCTTGTGAAAGCTGCTCCCTGCCTTTGAACAGGACAATGCTCCAAGGATTCCTCTGTCCTCCCACAGAGTCAATTGATGATGATATGATTGAGGCCTCTTAAATCCTGAGTATTGTGGGAAAGAGGGGCAGTTGCTTGTTTCACTTAGCACATGCTAAGAGAAACAAGCAAATTAAATTTCCAGGCACAAAGAGAAGAGGTACAGCTTTTGTGGTGTATAATTCAGCTTAATGCTGCAAGTGCTTAGGATGCTAAAAGTTCTGTGAAAAGAAGCCTTGAAAATTCATTCAGCACAAGTATGCCTGTCTTGGCTTGGAAAGTTAGGAGCTTGTCCCAGCTGTAGTTTTGCAAGTGTTGCCACCACTGTTCCATCAATGCAAGATTTGATGAATCGCTTCCGTGGAGCAGTGAAGATGCCATGTGCATCCACATATAGTTGGAGCAGGGAATGTGTCTCAGGAGAATGAGAGGACATGGGGAGTCCAGCACAGCTGGGCTGTTGGGTATTAAGAGTGGGTGGTGCTTTCTGAGCACTGATGTGAGGCTGCTGCATGACCAGAACCTGCGGTGGTGGCTCTGGCCATTTTTTTTTAGTGTCCTTGAAAATTGTCAGACTTAACAGCAAAACTCCATCCTATGATGAAAAGTACAACACTCAAGTTTTTCCGTTGCTGTCACATCTTCCTGGTGCAGAACTTTACTACTAAAGGTCACTCTCTCTACCCTGTCCTCCCCACAAAGCTTTGTCAGCCCTGTTTTGGGGCAGCAGACCAGTGTCAAGTTGCATAATCCCTAAGTACGGTTTTGGAGATTAGATCACATATGTCCATAAGCGTGACATCAGGAAATAATCTCCCTGCCAGGGATGCCTCTCACTCGGTTTGTGTACAGTGCTGCTTTTTTCAAAGTAATTCTGCCTCATTTAATCCCTGTTTGTCATTTCTGTGTTGTGGGGAAGATTCCAGTGCCATCAGCTGGAACAAGCACAGACCAGTTTTTATCAGACTTTTCCATCTGGACTCCTGTCCTTACAAGAAGCAGTTCGCACCATTCATCTTCCAGGCTGCAAAAAGTTGCCTCTGTGTGAGGCAGAAACTCACAGAAGATTCAGAAATTCTTCCTTCTGTCATTTTGGCCTACAAAATAGCACTGCTCCCTATCTCTGCTCATATTTCACACAGAACACTATTAGTGTCTTTAGTCTTTTACTGTTTCATGTCATTCTCTCAGTGTTAACATTCTTTCAGCTGAGACAGTCTTTACTCTCTTCATCCTCTTCCCTGGCATGCTTTAATTCTGTGTCAAGTCAGTGGAATGGGGGTATCTGCTGGCTCAATGTAAATTTAGGAGTGCAGACTTCATATGAGATGCCATGTTAGCGCCTGGGTGTTTTAGTCACAAAGGTGTTTGGATGGGCAACTCCCACTTGAAAATTGCCAAAGTTCCGATCTTCCCCTTCCAAAAGGAAAAACTCAGTGTTTGAGTTCAAGGTTGCCTTTGCTGGCCCTGTGTAGCTGCCATGAGGTGGAGTGTAAAAGCATGTTCTGCATCTCTTAAACACTTCTCCTAGCCCCTCTGACAGTTAAAGTCACTCCTGCTGGAAAAAACACTTTAGATGGATTTAAAATAGGCAGCGATTAACATTTTCAGGATGTGCTTAAACAATAGTCTTGGCCTCATATAAACATCTTTCAGCCAAAAGAAGCAGGTGGGCAGAAACAAGAGGTGACTTACAGGGTGCTATCTGCTCAAAAGCCAGTGTGGTTTACTGATGACCTTGTGTATCCACTGCAGAGAGCAGCTCCCTGCCCTAGTCACCACTGCTGCTTCCTGTCACCCTGTCCTGTAAGCCTTGGAGCTGCTCCAGAGCCTGCCAGGCTGTGGGGCAGTGGCGCAGGAGGAGGCTTTGCAGGGTTGTATGTGGGTGATGCTCCTGCACTGCAGGGCTAACGGACTCTTCTATCCTGGTATGTCCCATCAGGGTTCCTGGCATTCACAGGCAAGCAGACAGCTCACTGCTCTGTCCCACACATCCCTTGGCAGGGGCTTTGGAAATGCTGCAGCCTTCTCAGGCTGTTTAGACTTTTGTCTTTTTTTTACACTACTCTTTTCCTGGAATCCCTGAGAATGGTCAGGGAGATTGTACAGGCTGTTCGCTGTTAACTCTTAAAGTCTCTGTCCAAGCATGAAAATGCTGTGGTCTGATTTGTGCACCTGCTCCTTTTTGGGGGCAAATGGTCCCTGACAAGTCCAATGATATTCCAAATCAGTGAAGGGCTTGTTGGACCAGCTTATTCTTCCAGCGACAGAGGTAACATTGTGCTTTGCTGAGTCCCCCTCCCTTGCTCTAGCCAGTGCTGATGCATTGAGGTAAAATGAGAGATTGCAGCCACACCAGCTCCTGGTGCTGACTCCTCCTTTTCCCCTTCAGACTGTAAACCAGATTGCTGCAAAGAACAACTGCACTGGTGACAATTCTGGCTGTAGTTCGTGTTGGTTGGTCATGGAGTACAAGCTCTCATCTGGCTCCCAGGCAGTTCTGCAGCTCAAGGTGTATGTTGACCTTGAAATGTTAATGGCTCTTGCTACCTCTGGAAAGATACTGAATATGTCATCCTGGCAATCAGGGACTGCTCAGTTCTCAGAGCAGGGGATTTGGTGCTTGGAACTAGACGATACTCGTTCCAACCCAAACCATTCTATGATTTTATGATTCTGTATTTGCCTTGCTTTGCTGTGTACTTCAGCCTTGAGTGAGGAAAATCCCTTCTGAGGCCAGAAGAGGAGTTTGCCTGTTGGCAGGGGTGAGGCTTGGAGATTTGGACATTTGGATGGGGGTGGATGGGGAGGAATTTCCCCTTCTTGAATTGGGCATTTCATGCAAGTTTGGATCTGCTACAGAGCTCTAAACTTACAAAAATAAGAAGCTCTTTTATTCTGAGCAAAGTGGGAAAATGGTGAAGTTGTTTTGGTTGGGAGCTGAGGACTGGGGGAAGGAGGGGAATGCTCTTGCAGTCAGACATAGTCTCCCTGTGGTCCCACAGCAGGCTGGAGAGACAGCCTTCACAGAGGGTGGGGTTTGGCTGCTCCTGAAGTTTCTCCAAAGCCAGCTGGGCAGCCCAGAAATTGCTGTTTCCCCAAAACACAGCAGCCCTCCTCAAAAGACAACACACCAGACTGCATAGGAAGTCAGATCTTGTGAGCTTGGAGAGCTGGCTCTGTTGTCAGAGCCTGGTAAGGGAGGCTGCCCTGTGGAATGTGTGCAGAAAGGGATTTGTTTTATTCTTCTGGGATGTATCTAAAACAAATTCAAGACTAGTCTCTGGGATTCGTCTTTTCCTTCCAGACAAGGAAATAGTTGCTCGTTGATAAATGAAATCCAAATAGCACGTCAATACTGATAGAATACTCGCAGAATACTGACAATACTAGCAAAACTTTTGGAAGCAGATTTTGCAATATTGTACAGCTTGTGTAGCTGCTAAGGTACAAAATCAGGTATTGCAGAAAATGCCCCCTCCCAGTGTAGAAGGCTGATTCTCCAATTTGTTATGAGAAACCAGCTGCACAACTTGACGTGGGACTCGAATCAGCTCTCAGGGTTTCTGCGTGGATGGAAGCTATTTCTGTGGCTGCTTATAAGAGACACTGATCCTGGAGCAGCTTTTTTTGGAAATGGCAGTGAGCCCCATTTCCTCTCCCACTTTTAAATGAAAACAGCATCTTCTGTAGTATAGTTGTGGGTTTAAGCAGGATCTGGATGATGCTTTCCCCTTCACCTTTTTATCTATTTTCATCTCTATTTTCTAATGACGTTAATGACCATTAGACTGTGAAATGTAATTTGCCCAGAATACAGACCTCCCATTGTTTATAGCTTTCTGTTTACCAGACGCTCCCTTGGGAGCATGAGATCTGCTTTCATCTGCTACAATTTCACCCCTGTTAATGTTAATGAAGCTGAAAAGCCAACCCATATTAATATTCAACAGAACGTTTCAACTCACTTTTTCTCCAATAGGGGAAACTGGCCTTGGTAAGTCCACCCTCATGGACACCCTTTTCAATACGAAGTTTGAAAGTGACGCAGCATCTCACTCACAGCCTGGGGTCCAGCTGAAATCCAGTACCTATGACCTGCAGGAGAGCAATGTCAACCTCAAGCTGACTATTGTGAGCACAGTGGGCTTTGGGGATCAGATCAATAAAGAAGACAGGTGAGTTGAGGGGAGAGAGGCTGTATCGTGACCTGGCTTTTCATTCTCCCTGTACCCTAGCTGGGTCTGACTGCACTGCAGTTTTCCTGCTTGCTTCTTAGGAGCTGTCCTTGTCACCTCTTTGGGATGGGACAGGTAGAAGAGAGGACAGAGGCTGTGGAGTGTCGTCAACACTGCTTCAGCTATAAGCAGCTTTCCTCATGCTGTCAGAGCAATTTCTGCCCTGCTGGTAGCCTTCTGCCCAAATTCATGTGGTGGGGAGACTGAAATGCTTCAGGGCATCTGGGCTTGTTTTGGTTTGTGCTTACCTCAGGCTGCTGACCAAACCACTAGTGTGGCTTAGTGTCTGCTTGGCTTAATATACACTTTTGGCAGGGCTCTTCCATGGGAAGAGCCAAAGGAAGCACAGTAAATGTGCAGTGAGATACCCTGGGGGAGTGTCTCTGGCAGCTTACATCCCAGAGTGACTTGGAGTGTGTTCATTAAGGGATTTGCAGTTACACCAGTCTCCAAGGTGCATCTCTGCAGAGACTTTGCTGATGGAATTTGCTTTTATGTGGGTCTGTTAGATTTTTTTTTTTGTTTGTTTGAAATGCGCTGATGTCCTTTACATTATGAGTCTGGCAAGCTCTGTATTTCAGAAGGCCTTGCAAGGGAGTTGCAGGAATTTCCTGCCTTGGAGCACTGGGCAAAAGTAGTACTGAATGAAGCTGTGTCCTGTACCAGCAGCACTTGGGGCTGTGAGAGCAGCAAGCCATTTGCTACTTGAGTGCAAGCAAGGGTTACACATTGCTGCAACTGAGTCTACATTAGCCTTACTTTAGAAAGTCTTTCACCCTTGCATTTCAAAATATGAGTCTGCTTTCCCTGGAGAGGATGATGTATCTGCTGTCCTCTGCTGAATCCCAGTACTGTGTTTTCACAAACAGGCTGCCAGAGTCTGACATAGGATCTCGTCTCCTTGTCAGCAGTGCAACTTCAACATTTCTTACAGGTGGGGGGCAAGGGAAGTAGAGAGAATTGGTCTCAGAAAGTGGAAAATGGAAAGTGAAATCTATCAACAGCTTGTTTCTTAAAAGTAAGCCAAGGGGCATTGTCCTATTTGTTTAGCTCTCTACCTGTGAGATGTATAGCTTTTTTTTTTCCTTTTACCAAAGCTATAAGCCCATAGTTGAGTTCATTGATGCTCAGTTTGAAGCCTACTTGCAAGAAGAACTGAAGATAAAAAGGGTCTTGCACAACTACCATGACACCCGGATCCACGCTTGCTTGTACTTCATTGCTCCGACAGGCCACTCCCTGAAATCGCTGGACTTGGTAACAATGAAGAAGCTCGACAGCAAGGTTGGCACAAGTAACTCTTACTGGGCAGATTTACTGTTTGCATAGTGGAAAGGCTGCTGCTTTTCCAGAGTATCTCCCCACCTTGAATAGCCCTTCTGGTGGAAATGACTGTGTTGGCAGATAATTCTGTAGATTTATTGAGCACTTAAAAGATTTTGAAAGTTGTATTGCAGACTCAGAGAAACTCTCAGGAGCAAAGTTGTTTACTTCATACCTCTGTTTTTCTCCAGGTGAACATCATTCCCATCATTGCCAAATCTGATGCCATTTCCAAGAGTGAGCTGACTAAGTTTAAAATTAAAATCACAAGTGAACTGGTCAGTAACGGGGTGCAGATCTACCAGTTCCCGACAGATGATGAATCAGTGGCTGAGATAAATGGGACAATGAATGTAAGTGACTTGGTTCTTCTCCTTTCCCAGAACAGTACTGTTGGTGTAGGGGTTGGTGGCTCATGTTGGGATGTTTCTTAAACCTACTTTCTCTTTTTTTTTTGTGTCTTAAATACAGAGGATTTCACATGAATCGCATCCTTGTAGTGTCATCCTAGGCTAGGAGAGCTTTGTGTTAGGTTACTGCCTCTCTGGTAGGTTTTTCTAGTCAGAAAACAGGCGTTTAATACCCTCCCTGTCCTCATGCGTATCTCTTGAGGGATGTATAAGAAATCAGTGTTTAAACCCATTTCATCTCAAGGTTTTGTCATTATTCCTGTCCTATGCATCACCTGATGGCCTGCCACCAGTAAACTTCCAGGATCCTGTGGCAAGGAACTACACAGCTTAACCAGCAAAGTGTGAAAAATAGTATACAACTTGGGCCAGACATAACTTGAGGTGCCTGCAGGTGCCCATTCTGGCTCTGGCCTTCCCAGCATCATGGGTGCCTGTCTGTAGCTCCTTGAGGATGAAGCAAGCTGTCCCCTGGCCCTTCTGGCAGCACATCCTGACCATGGTCCCATTTTCCAGAAGGCTCTTCACCGGAAATCAAGTAGGGGAAGTTAATTGCTTTACTGCTGTGGATGTAGCAGAGGTCTAGCTGATGTGCATTTGTGCCATCTCTTGATTTAGTGTTAATAGATGTGGATTATTCTGGAGAGGCCTGAAAGGAACATGTAGTTTGTCCTGATGTAGGAGCTGTCGGTGATGGTTTCCTGGTCAGAGCAGTATAATGTTAGCCCTTCTGAGGGTGGAAGTGAACCTCTGCTTGTCTTTCAGCCATTTACTTGTCTTCTGGGAGGGAATTGCCGTCTTGGGTTGCAGACATTCTGGGTTGTGTCTGTCGCTGCATAGACAATTCAACTCTTCAATCCTCTATTACAGTCAGAATTACCAGGTTTATGGGGACTAAGCAGGCCAGAATTTGATAAAGGCTGTTTGGAAGGTCTGGAAAACTTGTATCTAAATACTGATATTATTAGAAACATATGACAAATATTGCTCTTACTCTGTGTGTGTCCCATGTGAGAGCAGAGGGATGAGGAATAGAGGGGGAAGAGCCCATCTCTGAGTGCTTGCTGGCAGTTCTGCTTTGCTTGCAGTTTGACTGTATGAGCCACACTCTTAAAGCATAAACATAATCTCTGAAATCTATTGCTTGTACCACCTGTCACGAACTTGTCCAAGTTTTTGGATAACCTATAGAATTCACTACCTGCCCTTGAGAGCAATCCAGGGTCACTGATCTTCCGTGTAGTTGGCTTCCTGAGGCCCTTTCAATTGTCCAGAATTTGGTGCACTTCAGATGCTTTGCCTAACAAATGTCACTTCACAAAACTCAGCAGAAAGGGTTGGTGCAAGGAGCTAGGAACTCAAAGTGCTGAAACTTTGCACTGGATGACTTTGACTTCCTTGCCATTTAGCAGAATGCAGTATAGTTCCCAGGAGCAAGGGAGGTGGGGAGAAATAATACTTATAGAAAAATGCAGCAAAGTACGATGGCAACATCTAGGAGGTTTGCTTGGCTGCCTGAGTTTTGGAAATGAGAAGACTATAAGGTGAGATCTTCAGAGCCTAGCTAGGTTTTGGGAGGGTTTCCGTTTCAATTTTGCTGAGCTTGCACTGGGAAAATCTGTTTTTGCCTTCTGCGGAGAAATCATCTTTACTAAGCAGTGATTACTGCTGATGTCTGAGTTTCTGAAAAGCAAATCCCTCTTGTTCTAAGTAAGCCTTTGTGTAATGTGGAGTGCATATCAGCTTGAAGAGTGTGACCTTGGGTCACACTGGGACACAGTGGCTGGGGACATGTTCAGCCCATCCTCACCAGGGCAGAAGCAAGCGGGGAGGAAGGAGCTGTTAGTCTGGGGGTGAAGGATGGACTTCCATCTCATGATCTGATGGAGCAAGGTGTCTTGTGCTCCAGCATGAGCTAAATGAGTGATGGGGGATAAAATCAAGAAGGCTCAGAGACCTCTTACTGCTTCTGTGCTTGTGCAGATATTCTCCTCAGGCATGGCAAGTCCTGGGACAGCACCACAGTCTGAGCCACAGCACTCTGTTCCAGCTGTCACTCTGATGTCAGTCTTGCACTGGCTCATCTTACCTGAGGCTCTGTGGCTGGGAGGATCAGCCAGGTAGAGGATATAGAGTGGTAGCACTAACAACATTCCCAAAAAAGGACCCACCCTGCTACCCCTTGTCTTGGACTAGTGGCCAGTGACTAGACTCCCTGAGATTAGCATGTGCGTAGTGACTGTCTTGCTCAGTGGCTGTGCTCATCTCGGTGTGCTGGTGGGTCAGCCAAGTCTGAGAGAGACTAACATGGATATCATTAAATGTATTCCAGGCCCACTTGCCATTTGCAGTGATCGGGAGTACAGAGGAGCTGAAAATAGGAAACAAAATGATGAAAGCTCGTCAGTACCCTTGGGGCACAGTGCAGGGTGAGTTGAGCCCTGGGATTTTCAAGGCATGAATGGTGATAATTGTGCAAGAACACAATGGGCTTTCATAAAAGGAGCAAGGGCTTGCTGCACTTGATTATCCATGGGTGGATAATGGCTTTGTTAAATCCTTGTGTCAGGCCTATAGCACCAGTTTTCTGTGCTTGGAAGGGCTGTTAAACCTGTTGGAGGAGTAGATAACTGGGGAATGTGGGAAGGGATCTTTGTTTCTGTTCCCATTTTCCTCCTTACCATGTCTTTTTACAGTGGAGAATGAAGCTCACTGCGACTTTGTGAAGCTGCGGGAGATGCTGATCCGCGTGAACATGGAAGACCTTCGTGAGCAGACCCACACACGCCACTATGAGCTCTACAGGCGATGTAAACTGGAAGAGATGGGTTTCAAGGACACTGATCCAGACAGCAAACCCTTCAGGTGAGATCTCTGGAGGAGACAGGAGAGCTTGAGAGAGGCATTGTTGGATGTGCTGTGTGCTTATGTGTGTGTATGTCCTTAGGGGAGCACGGAAAAAGCCGATGCAGCAAGAAAAATTGCCATGTCAGATCGATCCAGCAAAGGTGTGACTGGGAGAGTGTGAAAATACAGGGAGGATGTGCAGGACTGACTGTAAATCTGCAAATACGGGAGTAGAAATAATAGAAATGTCTGTGCTGCGGAGAGACAGTGATGCCTATTTCGGGCTTATCTAGAAAGAGAGGCCACACAAAGTTAAAAGGATAAAACAGAAAAACCTTCAAGTACATTAAGGGCAGATGAAGCCTCCCCAGGGGGCTACACCCAAAATGGATGATGGTCACGAGTTTTTCAGGCAGATATAAGTTTGGTCTATTTACATATCAGGCGTTAATCCTCCAATTACAGCTTCAGGTAATGTAATCATTACCTGAAGTTTGCTCTTCCCCAATTCACTTTTATTTATACTTTTCGGGGCCTGAGGCTCTAGGGTGTCCTTGGATCTCAGGCTCAAAGGCATTGTTTTGTCTAACCAAAATGTGAAGGCAGTTAACTAACACTTTATATGGAGTTTAGAATTATGCGCTAATGCAGTACATGATTTGAAAAATATAAGGGCTGAAATCTTAAGGCATCAATACCAGTGTTTCTCTGAACTAGTGTTTGTTGCCAGCTGGTATCTTTGAATTGCCCAACATTCAACATAATAAAGAAGTGCCAAAAATAATGGGATAAGGAAGACCTTGGGCACATGTGGGTGATTGAGTAGCAAATGTGTGCAAAGCAATAGTCATGATGAGGGCCTGATTTCAGAGGGTCAGGGAAAGCACTTTGTCTGAAGTCTTATCATTGGACTTTCCTTCCTTTTCAGCTTACAAGAAACTTATGAAGCCAAAAGAAATGAGTTTCTGGGAGAACTGCAGAAAAAGGAAGAGGCAATGAGACAGATGTTTGTCCAGAGGGTCAAGGAAAAAGAAGCAGAGTTGAAGGAGGCTGAAAAAGAGGTAAAGACTGCAGTACTTGTGTCTTCATAGCTGTGAGTGATAGATTCACTCCCAAGTAGTTGTTGCCAAAGCACTTTCTGCCCAGTGTTATTTAGAAATTTCTTACCAAGAAGTCTAAGGTTTAACTAGATGGGGATGTTAGGGTGTTCGGTCTGTAGGACAAAACTGAATCACAGTGTTTGTTCTGTACAACTTACTGCACTAGGAAAGGGCCAGAGTCTTGATTCTAACATAGAGATGTAGTGTGGTAAAAGTCGAGGAGAGAAGCATGAGGTGAACTTGTTATACAAAATATACACCCACACAACTTGGCATTGTGAAAAATTCATTAATTTTCTGACCTTTAAAGAGGAACAAGGCAGAGAGCCCTGGGGGTGGATTAGAGGGTTTTTTTTACATTTTTGCTCTCCGAGTCCTCTGTTCTTAGTCTGCACACTGATACATTACTAGAACACTGCTTGTAAGGTGTTGTGTAAGGAGGCTGTTCCCTGCCCTTTGTCTGGGCGCTGGCAGCTCAGGAGCTGAAGATGATGTGGAAACCGATGGAGACTCACAGATTCAGATCTCAAGGGATACTTCCATCTTCCTCTTTTCCTGTGACCAGAATATCTGGTAGTGCCGTGTCTGTGCTCACCTCTCTCCTTTCCCTTTAGCTGCATGAGAAGTTTGATCGCCTGAAGAAATTGCATCAGGATGAAAAGAAGAAGCTAGAGGATAAGAAGAAGTCTCTGGATGATGAAGTAAATGCATTTAAACAAAGGAAGACAGCAGCTGAATTGCTTCAGTCACAGGCTCAGCAGGCTGGAGGATCACAAACTCTTAAAAGGGATAAGGAAAAGAAAAAGTAAGTTGCTAACCCAGAGGTATTTTCTTTTTTGTAATGGTTCTCCTCTACTATTTTCATATTTCCCTCCCACATAGCCAGTCCTTATCAGGGGAAGATTTACAGCCAGATTTAATCCCTAGTAAGGCTGAGCAGTATCTGGAAGTATGTAACATTTGCTGTAATCCTGAACAGCAGGGAGCAGTACTAACCTCCCTCTTTGCCTTCTGACAGCATCAGAGAGGATGAACTTGCTTTTATTCCCCATGATTCCCTGCTCCTCCCTTGGTCTCTTAGTGCTTGTAAAGAAGTGGAACCATACTAACTGCCAAGGCTAGGGTGTGGGTAGCAGGGATGTCCCATTACCCTCTGAGAGGAGTGTGTTCTTGCTCAAGTTCTTATTTGTTTAGGTTGAGAAGATTGTGGAAATTATTCAGGGAGACTAACAGTCTTGAATTCTGGAATCAGCAGAATGTAAGACTGCAAACAGAGAGGACAGGTCATAGCACCTTGTTAGCACTAGTACTCTTCTCTGTCCTAAATTAGCTTTTTGCCCTCCACAGAAACAGTGGGAGATACTGCATGGCTGTAGCTGGAGTTCCTTATGCAAGGGACTGGTGTGACAGGATCCAGCCCCTCGTCAGGGTCAGGGATCTGGGCTGTCCGCAGTGCCTGTGCCAGGCTCCTGAAGCCCTGCAGTTGTTCAAGTGTAACCAGCTATACAGGGAGCAGATCTCCCAGTTCTCCCAGCACTGAGCAGTTCCTTCTCACTGTGGTACAGTTCCCAAAAGGAGCACTGTGCCACCTGTGTAGGTGTGCAGAGAGCGGTATGCAGCCAAACAGGGCTCTGGTTTTGTACCACTGCCATGATCCCCGCTCTGCATGGCCCTGGGACAATCCTTGCTTGCACTCTGCAGTCTTAAGTACATGAAGAAATGCTGTTAAATTGGACAGTATGGGGAATGCCCAAACTGCTGACAGCACTGTTTGTCAAAGAAAAAGCCTGTGACTGTTAAGCTTGGGATCAAATGAGACAGAGGAGGAAAAACTTAATTACAAGAATGAGATCCTGGTTTAGCCTTTTAGTTTAGAGCTGAAGCTACTTCAACATGAACATTCTTTTGCAATGCGCAATTAGTGCTGCCCTTTTCTCACATGCCAATTCCTTTTTCCACTGCCTATTTTGATTTGTTCATTTGAATCACCTTCAGGGAGTTTTAATATCTTTTCATACTGAGGAGTCTGAGATTGACCAGGGACAGACTTCTCTCTCCAGCCTGGACTGTGTGAGGAATACCCAGCTGAATTCTATCATACTCTTAGACATCTGCTTACTCAGGACTGCAGACTTCAGCCTTGAAAGCAGTCAGGGTCAGGAATGTAGAAAAGGGAGGCAACAGCCCTTTACTATCAGCAATTAGTTGCTGTGGCCCAAGTCAAGCTTTTGGTCCTCGAAGTGGTTCTCATCTCAGAACATCTCCTTGACACCAAGCATGCTGTTATAGAAAAGCTTTGGTATTATCCTTGTCAGTTAAGGGCACAAAAAACTCCATGAGAGAGATAGGTCATTGCTTCAGTAAGGCTTGGGAAGATAATAGGAAGCCTCTTTTGTCTCCAGGAAAATTGCTGTGCTGCTTTCTCTGCTCTGTAACTTCTTTGATTGTCCTTAGTAGTGGATTTCAGATGATGTTTTTGGATCATAATTTTTCTTAACAATCCATGAATTTTGCAAGCTGAAGCTTAATTGTAGCTTGTTTACTACTGTCTGGCAGTACGATAGCCTTTTTCTTCTACAGGTGACTTGTTTAAATCCAAGCTCTGTAATTTGCACTAATCATGACTCAGTTGATTTTTTTGTTGTTGTTGTTACATCATTATCATCATTATTAGGTCTTACATGTGTGCTGTTTTACAGTTAGCTGCTGTTTGGCTGCATGGTGCATGAGGCATATTGTCCTGGTAAGCATCATTAACTAATTAGGCTCACAGTGGGATCAGTTACCTTTCCTAAAAAAGAAAACTGTATGCATGTCCTGCAACTTATAAATATTATCTCTGTCTTCCTCTAATTTCACCCCCATTATATGTGCTCTACCAGTCACTCTCTACATGTATGGTTGTAGAAAAGGTATGTAATTATCTTTAAAGATTCTGCAAAGTTAAATTCAGAGACTCAGGATATGGAACATAGAAAAATAAGGATTATGTCTTCTTCCTTTTAAATCTTCCCTGCACTTCATTGGTTCTGTTCTCTTTATTCCATATCTCTTAAAAATAAATTATATTCTTTAATCACACAGGCCATGTTGATACTATGGTGACAGTTGCTATGGAGATGTGGTGCTGATGATACCAGCCCAGCTAGTCATGAAAATCTCTCTCTCTTTCCTTTCTCCTCCTTCCCTCCCACTTCTCCAAGCTGTAAGGTTAACAGTGAAGGTGAAGGTAGATACAAAACTAGTTTCTATCATTAGGATTATTAGTTAAATTGCTAATGACAGTGGTCTACTTTACAGCTATGTTGAGTAGGTTTAATTGAGCTTTTTTAATTTGCTGATGATTCTATGGTGAGACTAAGAGGAGACTCCCACAGAAATGTCTTGCTTCTTGACAGAGCAGCAATACTCATTATCCAAGGCAAGCGTGACAGTGCCCCGTCTGAGGTGTGCAGGCCTCTCAGAGAAGGAACTCTGTTGGAAATAAAGTATAAAACCCTAAAATAACTATAAACCCTAAAATTTTATCCTTGAATTCACCCTTCCCTGCAGACAAAGCTAAGACTAATATTCTCTCCTGGGTAGTCCAAACTAAATTACGGTCTACCCTTAAACTGGTAGAAGCTGATTTCAGGATTCCTTCCCTTTTAACTCCATGGAAAAGCAAGTAAACATTATGCTGTCAGTGAGAGGCATTTGAATGTAATTTAAATAGGACCTTCCACTTAACAGAAGAGTCTTGCACTGACTTGAACTGGCACTTGCAGTTGTTTTGAGCTGTCCAGTTGAAAGACTGTCTCTGCTGCCAACAGTAACTGTAGAACAATGAAAAGAACAATTCTCTGCTTATCAGGCTCTGAATGTGGAAAAATAAGCTCAAAGAATAACAATGTTCATTCTGGTGCTGAGTACGAAGGCACAGCTAAAGTGCAGTTAGAGTGAACCTTACTGATTTTTGTTGGTTTTGGATTGCTTTTGGCATTCCTCATAACTGTACACTGTGTGTGCTGGGCTTTGAATCAAATGAAGTTATTTGTTCCCACTACACAAATGCAGACAGTGCCTTTTTCAATGGGCATTTGTCATTGCTAAATTAAATATGTATATGTGGTACTTTCCAGGATTTAGAAAAACACTCTCCATATTGATCCATAAAGTGTTGCAGGGCTTCAGTGTTTTGCAAGAATACAAACAAGTCACAGTTGATGAGTCCTGTAGCTTGCAAAACTGTGAAAGGATTGTGTTAGAAAATCTGGTTCATCCCACTGCTGAGTGTGTGTGTGTCTGCATAAAGCATGTTTTGTAGTCAGATTAAACCTTATTAATACTTAGCAACACTTTCTGTGTGTGTGTGCGCATTAGAAAATTTGTGGTTTTATTTTGTTTTTCTGACATTAATCCATAAAACCGTTAACCTGCCTTTTTCTTTCATTTTCAGTTTGTGTTTCCTGTAGAAACTTTCCCTTGGCGCCAGAGGCGAATGCCCCACCCTTGGCTGTGCCATTGTGCCTGTTTGCTCACCTTTCTCATTGCTCCCCTCCCGTGCTCACCACTCGGGGTTAAACCAGAACTCTTAGCTGTTGGGGTTGTTCTTGTGAGGGACCTTTATGGCCAGAGGGGCTGTGCTGGGTTCCTTGTGCCCCTCGGGTAGCAGCAGGATGCCCACTGCTCCTGGGCGAGTGTCCTCTCTCACACTGCTAAGGTTCTCTCCCGCTCTGTGCTGTCAGAGCTGCTTGAAGGGTACATTTAGCTCCTGCTGTGGGTGCAGCCCAGTGCTGTTGTGGGGAGGGTTGTGCTGTCTCCAAAGACTGCCTGCCCTCTCCCTGTATTAATTTGCTGTCCCTAAGCCCTCATTACCCTCTGTGCTGCCGTGTGTGACTCAAATAACTTTCAAGGACTTTTTGCAAAACTTGACATCCTCACAGGCATGGGCCTGAGTCCAAACCTCGAATTCCCAGGCCTGAGGATCTTCTAGTTTCCAGGCTTGGATCCATGGTTTGCAACCAAGTGTTCTCTGAATACTGAAGGGGTCATGAAGGATCTCTTGCCTGGTGTACTTCTCAGTGTGCTGACCTGGATGCACATCCTGGATCCAATCTCAGGGAGAGCTGGTCACCTTGCTGTACATATCAGTGTTTCTGAAGAAAGACAATGCTGTTTCATTGACTTTCTTCTCAGTCATTCCAACAATTTCTGGTTTTAATGGTAAAAAATACTACCTTTATTTTTTTTTTTTTAATCTGGCATCTCTTTAGAACTGTACAGATATTGACAGGTTTCTTCTCATATTTTCTACTCAGCAAAAGCCTTGTTTTTATTGCAAGATTTGCACTGAAAAGGAGAGTGTTTTGCTCACTGGGCTAGGAGTTCACTCTGACATAGTGCAACTGTGGTTTGCCTGCAAGTGTCTTCTCTGAGTATATCTGGCTAAGTTTTGTTTTAAATAACGACTTCATTGGACAGTGAATTCTGGTTAACATTTACTTCTTTTGTTTTTTTGTTTTCTTTGCCCTTCTTTTACAGTAACCCATGGCTCTGTACTGAGTAATTACCCCTGAATACAATGGCCTGGAATGGACCTTCATTTACTTGTTAAATCGGAGGGTCTAATAAAACATGACAGCATTTCAGCTGTGACCTTTCCAGGGTGTTATCCTTGCTCTCTCCTATGTCCTTGTTGTGATTCTGTCTTTACTATGTACTGGTGGTCATTGCTCTTATTAAACAATGTAAAATTAGTCATAACAAGGTTCTGGATGCTACAACTTTAAATCCTGCTATATTTTTTCCCCCCCTACAATTAATGGATTCCCCTTTCTCCTGGTCTCATTCCACCCAGCTAAATAAGGGATATGGAAATAAGTTCTGTGAGTTATTTTTACTAGCAAAATAACGTCGCAGTTTAAACATATTTATTGATGACATTAAAATGACAACATCATCTTAATTTAATTATCACGCAGTTCAGAGATAAAACACTCTTCTCATTATATTTGGTGTCATTTTCATGACACCATCTGTCTTTTTTAATTTGCTTTTATTTTTTTCTTTTGCTAACTCATGCTATCTGAAGACTAGCATGTAAATCCTCGTTTCCATTTCAGACTTGCTTGTTGTAACCCCAATCCTTCAGTCGCCCTGTGGGCGGGCTCAATGTGGTGAGTGGTGAATCCACACATCCTGCCCCTGCTGAACTATCACATGCTTGCTGCTAGACAGAAACACAGGACAGAGCCATCCACAAACCCCCTCCAGATCCTGGAGTTTTAGAAGATAAGCACACATCAGGCCTAGCCCTGATAGGTGATGCTATTTAGTGCAGCTGCTGCTGAGGTTTTACCTGAGCAGTGCTTTGAGTGATGCCACAGGCTCAGGAGCAGTTTCAGCACAGGCGCAGCCTCGCTTCTGCTCACAGCAGCAGCCCCAGGTCAAACCATGGCCTGGCCTCCATTCCCAGGAGTCAGGGCAGTCCAAACTCTTGATAGCAATGTATTTTCTCAGGTATTCTGTTTCACCATAAATACAATTTCATTTCCCATAGAGCTCTTTGATTGCTTTGTGATTTGTTTGGTATTTTTTTTAGCAAGTTAAAATAATTTGAATATTTTCTTCCTCTACTTTTGATTGTTTCCCTGCTCCCAAAACCAGTTAGTCTTAATCTGTCAATGATTTCTAGATTATCTCCTAAAAGGACAACTGGATGTGACGTTATCATACTGCCGGTCACTTTCTGTTCTTCCTGACCATTTGCCTTATTAGAATGTTATTTAAAGTTATGTAAAATCTTTTTAAAGACTTTAAAGAAAAATAAAGTTTTACTTGAGGGATTTTGCTGAAGTACTTGAGGTACCACAAGGAGGTTCCAACTCTCCTGTCAGCTGTTTCCATGTTGCATCTATTTTTCTTGCTTTTTGAATGTCCTTCTCTTTTTTGCTAATCTTCTGTTTTTTCTCTTTTTTCCTCTTTTCTCTCACTGTAGCTTTTTTTAATCTGTCTTCACCAGCTGCACTGTGTCTGAGGGAGAAGACTTCCACTTCTAGAAGAGTTTAAGGGTCTTCTGTCTGGGGAGGGGGAACAAATCTTCAGTGTTAGTGTCTTGGAAAGAAGCTCTTTTACTGACTTGCATGATACTTAAAATTGAAGTGTCCTTGTAATTTGTGTGACAAGACAGGGTGGTATGGGAAGAACTGATGACCTGGAATTTTGAAGAGCAACAGAAATGCGATGTTGGGACTCATGATGTAGCGAATACATTTTCAAACGTTGTTATGGGCCTATGTTTTTTCTAATGTTGTCTTTAATGATATAAATGTCATGGGCTTCCCTGAGGTGTGAAGCCTAAGGAATATTTTCAATATGCTGTTGTTTGATTGGTTTTGGAAACCGTGCAAAGAAAATACAAACATGGTGCAACTTGCTCTGTTGGCAGCCACGAAATATTTAATTTTATCAAAGAAATAAAGTAAGAACTGTGTGTTCTCACTAGTGTCCTCCTGTGTATCACCATTCTGTTAAAAGAGCCCTATTGGCTGGTGGACGTGAGTCAAGTGGTATTTTCTCTTTCCTAACTCCACCTCCTCTTGTTCTTTAAAGTTAGGAGAAGCTGGCAGTGCCAGGGAAGGCGATACCGGGGCTGGTTTAAGGAGGAATTCCATGCCCGCCGTGACCGGGCTGCGGTGTCCTGGGCGGGGTTGGACCCGCCCGGGCACTGCTCGCCCCCTCCATGCTGCCCTTCCAGCGCCCCGCACGCTCCCCGAGCTACCGTCCCGT
Organism: Anthoscopus minutus; assembly: GCA_013399455.1. Lineage (NCBI taxonomy): Eukaryota > Metazoa > Chordata > Aves > Passeriformes > Paridae > Anthoscopus > Anthoscopus minutus. Next base: position 57,908 of record VWYI01004834.1, on the reverse strand, counting down.
GCCGGCCTCGTTTCCATTTTACACATGGAAGTGCGCGAAAACTGCACCGCGTTCTGTATTTACACGGCGAACATTGAGGAACCAGCACTGTTCCGCCCGTTACCTTTCTAACTTTTCATGTACATTTTAAATAAAAAACACGAAAGTCAGTATGTCGTGTGTGTGTGGGCTGCTCGCGAGGCCGGCGGCGCTGAGCCCGGCGCTCCGGACAACTCTGGACGGTCACGGGGAAGGCGAAGCCCGGTGAAGATGGCGGTTCCCGGCCCCAGGCAGCGCATCCCCCGACAGATCCGCCCTTGGAGCTACCGCAGGTGTTCGGCAAGACCTGGGGCAGGGTCAGGCCCCAGGGAGGGCGGTCGGGGAGCGGGACCTGAGCTGCTTCGGAGACCGCGCAGGCCACTCCCTCTTCCGGCCACGCCCCGCCCCATCAGGTCACACCCCTTCCCACCTTCCAGTCGCCGCCAGAGGGCGCTGAGGCCCGGGTGCCGGCCCCGCCATGGCGGCTGCTTCTCGCGGCGTCTCGCGCGATGGTGACGCACAGCCACGTGACGCGGCGCTGGTCGGGCCGCGCCGTACAGCCTGGCGCGAGTGACGGGAGCGGAACCGGGAGCGGAATCAGTACCAAGACGGCACCTGCGGGCCAGGGCCTCCAGGGAGCGGGGCCAGGGAGAGGCAGGTGACGAAGAAGCTGAGGCTGGGCCGGGTCGGCGTTTCCTGGTGGCCTGCAGCAAGCCGCGGCCTGGTCCACACGTGGGGCCTGGTCCCGCCGTACGCTCCCGGGCCCGGTGGGTCGCGCCCCCGGCGGGGTTCGGCCCCGCGGCCTTTGCCTACCATGCCGCCGCCGGCAGAGCCGCAGCCGGTGGCGGTGCCCGAGCCGGTTCTGGAGCAGTGGCGGCAGTACAATGAGACCGACCGGCAATGGGCGCTGCGCCGCCGCTTCATTCTCCGCCACCTCCCCGCGTACCCCGGTGCAGCCATCGACCAGCTGCTGGCGCTCTCCGTGCTGTGGACCAACCACGTCTTCATGGGCTGCAGGTGAGGCCCAGGTGACACACTAGGCGGCGGGCAGGTCTCAGCTCGACGGCCCCGGCGCTCGCTGTCAGCCAGTGGTACGCCTCAGGACGGCGGGGGTCGGAGGGCTCAGTAGGATGACGCATGCTGCGGGCAGGAGTCAGGGTGGAAGTTTGAAGCCGGGACAGAAGCCCCCGCGGGGAGAAGGGGCCCAGGCTCCCGTCGTAACCGAATCTCGACCCCAGATGCATTTTAGAAAGTAGCTGCAGAAGAGCTGGGATGAAAGGAGCTGATGCAAGATAACTTCTCTCCCTGGCCAGTTTTGTTTGCTCGAATACACCTTTGTATGGGGAGGGGAGCAAGCCACTGAAAATGTTTATGTGTGTTTTGCAAGTAGTTCTTGATGTCCTGCCCCCAGCACTCGTTAAGCTTGTGGTACTGTGCTGTGTTATTTAAGTGAGGAAAGACTTTCCCTCTGACCACAAAGCAGCTGCCTGTACAGTACCCTGAACGCTCAGCTTTCCTGGGAGAAATAGGCGTGGAGAATGGAAGGGGTATCTTTTCATTCAGCTGTACTGTCCATAACCGAGTTGTGGAGATCTGCAGAAACTTCATCCACGTTTCACTGACACTTTTGATGATGTGATTTTTTTTAACTGGGATGGAAGGACAGAGGCAGATGCTTAACGACCAGCTTCTGCAAATTGTGCAGTGACATTGCTTGTGAGCATTAATGGCACGTGGATGTACTTTTAATAATGATCCATCCCGCAGCCTTGTGGGGGAACACTTTGTGTCATTTTACAAAGCATCTTTAAATATCTTTAAATACAGATCTGCCTGTTTCTTTTTTTTTTCCTGGGTCAAGTACTAAACTGTTCTGCTCTGCAAGTCCCAAAATTTAACATAGATTTAAAATAGTTTCGAATTCCAGAGCTTGAGCAGTATGTTAGAATTGAGAATGTCTTCTTCATACACTAGTCTGTGTGGTCCATTTTAATGTGTTTGTGTGCTGGGACCTTCTCCTTGCCAGGGCTTTTGAGAATGGTGCAATACACAGTAACAGAGTGCTGGTAATAGAAGTGAATAATTGTGTGAGAAGGTTCCAAATCCCAAAATCTGATGCCATTTAAGCCTGTCAGGACACATACTTTCTGTGATGGACTCCTTCTTGGGGGAGATGAAATATGGGCAGGATGCAGTCTGGAGCCATTATCAGTGAGATGTTTCCCCAGAGCTGGTGTGCCTGCCTGGGAGCACTGCACAGGAACATACTGTACTATTAAAACAATTCTATCTTAAATTATAGTTGCCTGGGGAAGGAAGGGACCCACAGCATTCCCTAGAACTGCCTTTTGCTGTTTGGGAAGAATTATAGATTTAACAAGCAAATAGCTTCAAAGTTTGAGGGATTTTTGTTGTTTTCTTTTAAGTTTTTTGGCTGGTGTTTGGTTTGGGGTTTTCTTTTGCTTTGCTTTCCTAATGCTGATTTCTTGCTGGCTGAATCTGGTTAGAGTAGGGTGCTGATAATGACAGTGTTGTGGATTCAATCCCCAGATGGGCCATTCATTCAAGACTTGGACTTGATAATCCTCCTGGGTCCATTCCAACTCAAACTGTTCTCTGGTTCTGTGAAGAACAGATCAGTCTTTGCTATGAAATCTGAGTGAGTGCTGAGAGATGATGAGTGTGTCCAGAAGGCTAAGAAAATATGGTCTTTGAGGAAGGGGTTAAGTAAAAGGCTTCATTTAGTTTAGACATTGATGAGAGAAGGTGCCCCTGTTCCCAGATATGTTAAAGATGGCTGAGGATGGGGGCAGTGGTGCAGGAAAGCATTATGCTCCAGAGCTACAGGGAGCAGGGAAAGGGATCACATATTAAAGTCACAGCAGAGATACTTCAGTTACGAGACTGGAGGTGCCGGGTTCCTCTGGCCATATTTGACAAACACATGTTGAGACTCGTTGATCTCCTCTCTGACCCAGCCGAAATACGAGCCCCGAAGGTCTCCATTCTTAGTGAAGAATGACAGGTGACGAATCTGACACTGTTCCTGCACTTTGCTGGAAAGGGACATTGGCCATCATAGGTAATGTCATCTTGTCCCTGTAAGCCAGAGTAAAGCAGATTCCCACTCCTGTCCCCTTTGGATGAGGATATGTCTTGGTTTGAAGGACCGGCGTCTGCCAGGGAAGGCAGGAACCTGCCTTGGAATGGAAACTATGACCCCCTTCCCTCCCCATTTCCTTATTATAACTTTGAAATTAAGGGGCTTTCAGGAAAAGATATGGGGAAAGGAACAACAGTTCTTTACCTATATATATATGTAAGCCAAGGCAAACAAAAAACAGCTGCGGCAGCACCAAGGAACAGAACCCAAACCCAGTCCCAGCCTCTCTGGGCTGCAGCACCTTCCCCTTGGGTGCAGTTCCGCTCACAGCCGGCAGGGGCGCTGCGATGATTTCCCCTGTTATGGCGAACAAACCGGACCAGGAGCTGCGCGGCCCTTGCGGGAGCTTCGGAGGTCAGGTGGACTTGGAGCGCAGGGTTAAATCGTAGCGAAGAAGTCGGAAGTAGTGGCAGAAGACACCGCTGCTAGGCAGCAGTAGCCGGGTTTCTCCAAGCAACTGCCGTATGCAGCCGGGGAGATGCACCCTCTGGGAAGGGGGAGGGGGTCAGGGTCCCAGGTTTTCCCTGAGGCACCTGAGTAGATGGTGAGGTAGGTGATGGTAGTGATACCTACTTTCCAGTGAGGTAGGGTGTTAATAAGGTCCCAGTTCAGTGGTGGCTGTAATGAGCAAAAGCTCACCCAGGGTAGGAGAAGCAGTACAGGGCTGGGCTCTGGCAGTGGCAGTGAATTCTCCCCACAGTAAGCAGCAGCTCAACCGTCCTTCTCCAATGCCAACAGCGAGAGAGGGAGAGGGAGAGGAGTTGAGCCCAGCCCCTCACCCCCCGGCCAAAATCTCATGGTATCTTCACCCTTCCAAAGAGAAAACCCCCCAGGTAAGAGAGTAGCAAGCTGCATACTTCTCCCACCATGGCCATTTCATTAGTCTCTCTTAAGTACTATTGTCTTTTAGCAATAGATGGGACAAAATTCCATGAGAGAAAGAAACAAAAGGAAAAATCCTAACCCCCAACAGGATATCACCACTATTTCAGCTTCCTTTTATCCCTTTTGGAATTTTCTTCCCATTCATGAGGAATTCCACTGCCTCCACTGAGGGCTGAGCTATGCTGGTGAAGCAGGGACTGCAGTAGTCTGTTCTCAGAGTTCTCACCCTGGAATTTATATGGATCTAATTTCTGCCCAGCACTCTAAATCAGGAATAGAAAAAATCTTTCTTGAGTGGAGCTTGAGTAGATTTCCAGAGCCCTTGGAACAGCCATATTTAGGAGATGGTGCAAGTCATTGCAGCCCTGGCTGTTGGGACAGTTGCGGGTTCCTGTCTGTGGGCAGTGCCCTGATGCTTTCTGACTTTGGAAGGTGCACATGCCATGGAACAGGTGCAACATTGCTCTTCCTCCTTTCTGAACCACGTTGTGAAGCTATCAGAGGCTGGTGTCAGGCTGTGTTTGTAGGCTTTCCTTGGATAGAAAGGTTTGGAGTTTTTTCCTGTTCAACCTCAATGTGCAAATAGCTCAAAAACATGTGACAGATCCCCAAAGCAATGGAAAACTGAGCTGATGGGGGGGCGTAAGGCCTAGAGGCATGGGCCTGTGTGGAAATGTGAGTACTGCAGCAGGGTCATGGTTTGTTCAGAGTTTGTCACAGCCACCTCAACTCTCTCGTAGTTCAGGAACCTAAAATATTTTGGTTACAGCACCCAAGTAGAATTTAGTTTGGCTTTTTAAAGGATGTTTGATGAAGGCTAAGTAGTGCCTTTGTCACCTGACATGGCAGCTGCAGTGTTGGTAACATGCAGACTCTGGCTGCTGCCCCACACAGGACTCCAGTGCCAGTCTGAACGCCTGTGTTTGATTCACTGAAGTTGTTGGTCCTCCTTCATAACCCAGTCTTCATCAGTGCTCCTGGCAGCTCTGCCAAATACTGGATTTTGTCATATAATGTATTTAAATTTCAGTTTAGAACACTGTCAGTGTGGTGGCTGCATGGTTTAATCAGAAGTGGATTCATGCAGAGCCAGGTCAGCTGGTGTGTGGCTGTGTGCCTGTGGCCAGACCAGCTGTGGCAGGGGGACAGTGGTCAGTGCTGTGCTCTGCTCCAGTAGGATCAGAGGAGCATCTCCCTTGCACCTGCTTCTGTGTCTCAGGCAGCTTTAGTTCTTGTTTTGCATAATAAAAGCTTGTGTCTGCATGTGTGCTGCCCCATGGGGCTGGGTCTGAGGTGTTCTGCTCTTGAACCCACACAGATATGGTGTGCAGGTCATGGAGAAGGTTCTCAAGATGGCTGAAGGCATCGACATTGGGGAAACAAGGTCGTATGAACTGGTACCCAACAGGAAGCCAAAGAGATACCGCTCTCCATCAGACAGTGAGTACATCTGCCTGTGTCACTGACTCTTTCCCTATCCCTGTTTGGCAGGCATCAGTGACAGCATGGGGACACCAGTGTGCTGCCTCCAGCACAGCTGGCGCATCAGACTGGAGGGAAGTGCCCATGGTGTGCTCTGCTGGACTGCAGAGCAGTTTCCCTTCCACTTCCATGTGCATGATTCACACTGTCTTTGCTTAAAAAAATATACCATTTTTCATTTAATTATCAGGTTTCCCCTAGGGATGGTGTCTGGAATAGAATACCTGTCTGACTTTGTCTGCTGTGGTAAGGGGTAATGTTTTGATCCAAGGAAGGATTGTACATGTACATAGAGATGTGGAGTTCAGCTCATGGATTTTGAGTTACAACCTACTTGGAGCTTTAAGGGGATGGGCAGTAGACATGATGTATACTTTTGGGGCTTTTTTCCCTCTCTGCTGGGCCTGGAAGAGCGCTGTATATGTCAGTCCAGTTCCATGGTCTTAGGGATCAGTGTTCCAGCTACTGCAGTTCAGTGTTTAACTTTTCCAGTGGAGAAAATGCAGCAGGCAGAGAGGGCTGGCAGTTCAATGGCTCTGTCTTGCTGTCTTCTCCATGGCAATTTCAGAGCTGCCTTTCCTCCCTCTGGAGAGTGGTGAGAATTGTGCCTGACTGCTGGCAGGCCCCTGTGTCAGCGGCAGTGTAGCCGTGTGAGGCACAAATAGTTGGGCAGCACAGAATTCTGGGTTTGGATATAATTTCTAGCTCTGCCAAAATTGCTTCCTTTACTTTGACAGCCAGCAGTCTTTTGGTTCTTCTGTGGGCCAGCTGCAAAACTGAGGAGATACTGCTTTTCTCACGTTTTGTTTGTCACAGGCAGTAGCCCTGAGGGTTCTCCAGGGCTTGTTGCACAGATGGCATAATGAGCTGTTCTGCTGGCAAGGTGCTGGTGCAATGCAACCATCAATAACAGATGGAGGAGGAAATGCAGGCCTTGCTGTAGTTCATCAAAACTGATGGGCAAAGGATTGAATGCGTAAGAGCTTTGTCACCTGATTTCAGTATGAAGGAAGGGCTATTTATGCTGTGTTCAGGTCGTGGTTTCACCTGCAGCGAGCTGGGAGCTTATACTTGTGCTGTGGTGCTTCATGTCTAGACAGCCTGACCTACAGCAGGGCCACACACACTGGCACTGGATTAGGCAGCGTCTCCTGGCACTGAGCTGGCCTTTTGCTTCTCTGATGAATTTACACACATGTACCACGTCAGCATGTAGGTGCTGAATCTTCCACAGGAGAAGTCTTGTGTAATCTCTTAGATGTACATATTTTCTTGTCACCTATTTTGACTCTCCCTTTCTGCAGTAGCTGTGCGCACCAGGATAGTCGGTCTCATTTGCATTTCTTCTGGTGAAGAAACAAGAGGTCTGTCAGCAATGGGGGCCCTCAGTTGCTTTAGCTGTCCCTTGAGGCTTGGGCAGATTTCATGTTTGCTACCCTTTAGCCCAAAGCAATTACACTGAGAGAAAATGTGCTTCTGTTAAGTCAGTAACAGCCCTGTGTGTTTTGGAAAGGAGGGTTTGGTACCACTGTGTTCCATCTCAGATGAAAAGACCTGATGAAAAAGTAGTTTATCTGACATCATCCTACAACCCTGCAGCAGAGTCAGAGCTGAGGCTCTAGTCCTGTTCCGGTGTTCTGTCTTGTTGACCATAGTTTTACTTATTTTAGTAGATTTGAAGGGGTTAACTTCAGAAATGACCAGATGAGTCAGTGGGCAATGCTATAAGGCAGCATCATGTGACTAAATATGTAGAGATTTTTGTGTGGTAGCTGTGAAGATGGAAATACCACTGTCATGGCCTGCACAAGAATTACTGGTTGTCTTTGATAAATTGTGAATGCATTTTGGAAGGAAACCTTTTGGGTTTTGGCTAAGGAATGCAAATCCTGTGTTCAGTCTGCCGACACCGCTTTGAAAATCACTTTCTGAAAACACTGTCTCCCTGTCACAGCAAATTTCAGTAATTGTGTAATTTTATTCTGTCTCATAGGTCCAGAGCCAGAAGAGATTCCTGAGCCACCCAAAAAGGTGGTCCCCAGGTTCCGAGTGCGACCACGCTTTGAACCTATACATTTTGTCAGCAGCGCTGAGAAGGATGACAAGAAGGACAATTCTCTGGATAACCAAACGTGGGGGGTGAACCAGGAGGCAAATACAAACAGCATGGCGCAGCCAGCTGAAAACTGTACAAATTCTTTTGTGAATGCACGAGAGGTAGATCTCCAGATCTCCAGCTCAGCTGGGCTTGGCTTTGGAGGCCCAGCAACAGCAGCCACGAAGGCTGTGAATAGTGTGGACTCTACCACAAGCGGCGCCTTGCAGGTTTCTGTTTCCCCTTCAACGGCCTCATCTTCATCAGAGACTTTCCCTCCATCAGCAATAATGTTGAAGCAGAGCTTTATGGAGAAACTGTCAGCAGCTGTCTGGAAAAATCTTACTAATCCAGATGCAAACACTGGGACAGATAAAATCAACTTCACATATCTTTTGACACGGTCAATTCAGGCATGCAAGACAAACCCTGAATATATTTATGTTCCTCTGAAAGAGATTGCCCCGGCTGACCTCCCCAAGAGCAAGAAGCTCCTGATAGATGGCTTTGCTTGTGAGGTGCGATGTCAGAACGTGTACCTGGCTACCGGCTATGCTGGCAGCAAGAACGGATCTCGGGATCGAGCTGCGGAGCAGGCAGTGAAACTGCTGAAGAAATCTGTGGAAGTTCGAGTTGTTCAGCGTAAGTTCAAGCATACCTACCACGAGGACCTGGTGGTGTGTGAGGCAGGTGTGTGTCGCCCAGATTTCCCTCCTGCTCTCAAACCTCATGAGGAGTTCATAGTTGCCAACAGAGACTGTGTCCCAATGCAGCCTGGTACTGAACCCATGAAAGGTTCCACAAATAGCAACAAAGACTGGACTAGTTTTGTCCTCACAGAGAATGCCAGTGATGCAATAGGAATACTTAACAATTCTGCCTCATATAATAAAATGTCAGTTGAATATAAGTATGAATTAATGCCCAACCGCTCGTGGCGTTGTCAGGTGTATCTCCAAGATCACTGCCTGGCTGAGGGATTTGGCACAAAAAAGACCAGCAAGCATGCAGCAGCTGAGGAGGCACTGAAAATCCTGCAGAAGATGCAGTCAAATATAGCATCCCTCAAAGTGACCCAGGTGCAGAAAGTGGGCTGCTCATCGCGGGGCTCTGGGAGGAAAAAGGACCTGAAGGACCTGGTGATCTACGAGAACTCCAGCAACCCGGTGTGTACCCTGAACGACACTGCCCAGTTCAACAAAATGACAGTGGAGTACGTCTTTGAGAGGATGACAGGCATGCGGTGGAAATGCAAGGTGATGCTTGAAGATGAATTCATTGCAGAAGCAGTTGGAGTGAAGAAATCTGTCAAGCATGAGGCAGCAGAGGAAGCTGTGAAAATCCTCAAAAAGACTCAGCCAACTGTTGTTAATAACCTGAAGAAAGGCACTGTTGAAGATGTCATCTCCAGAAATGCGATTCGGGGTCGATCAGCAGAAGAGGCTTTCAAACAGAAGATCAAAGAAGACAACATTGGGAACCAAATTTTAAGAAAAATGGGCTGGACAGGTGGTGGCTTAGGGAAAGATGGTGAAGGAATTAGGGAGCCTATTTCAGTAAAGGAGCAGTTCAAAAGAGAAGGACTTGGGCTTGATGTAGAAAGGGTGAACAGAATCGCTAAGAGAGATATTGAAGAGATCATTCGAAACTATGCACGCTCAGACAGTCACATTGACTTGACTTTCTCTAGAGAACTGACCATGGATGAGCGGAAGCAGATACATCAAATTGCCCAAAAATACGGTCTTAAAAGTAAATCCCACGGGCAGGGACACAACAGATACTTGGTGGTGAGCAGGAAGCGGCGCAAAGAAGATCTCTTAGACCAACTGAAGCAGGAAGGCCAGGTTGGGCATTATGAGCTTATCATGCCCCAGGCAAACTGAGGTGAGGTGTCCCCTTTGACCAGAGACTGAGTTTCCTGGACACTCAACTAAAGAAAGAGATGCTGCATTTTTCTTGTGGGTAATAATGACATTAATGTCTTTTTCTTTGGCAATATAATTTCTAAAATGTTGTTAGGAGTTTAGGACCGACTGAATTCTGTTCAAGTGCATTAGCACAATCCAAAAGCAGTAGTGGTGTTAGTGTATGTGTCTTTGATATTACTTGTTCCTTCACATTTTAATAGTTTTGTAATAGCTAACACACATATCCAATGAGAAGGAATTTGACATCATTTAAAATTATTGGTCCCTTATCCTTCTTGAGCAAGGAAGAAAAAAAAAAGCCTTTAAAAAAAAATTTGAAAAGCAAAGGAAATGCAGTCTGGGGGCATAAACTTGTATGTAAAATTGGTATTAATGACAACAAAAATAAAGTTTTATTTCTGGAAAAAAATGTTCTGTCACACTTTGTATTAAAAAAAGTGTGAAAACTTGATTATTCTTGAGAAATATATGTATTGAGGTCTTGTCTCTGCTGTGTGTGTATGCACAGTATGTAAACCTTAACCACTTTAGTGGTAGTTTTATTCATAGATTTCTATCTCTAGTCTCCCATTCTGAGAATCACTGAAGGCGCCTTCATTGCCAGCAAATGGGACAGAGAAGTCCAGTGTGTGTCTGCCTTGGAGAATGGTTAAACATGTGCAGATACTATGGTGAAGTGTGAAATATAAAAACTGGAGGTAAATGCAGGGTCCACATTCAAAGATGCTCATGTAATTTGTGGGGACTATTTTATAACTTATTTTTTTACTTGGAATATCAGCTCTTTAATCCTGAACAAAACTGAATCTGTGCCTGGTTATTTCTGTGCTCCGTCCCCATATGGGTGCTTGTGTCTGGTGAGGGTGATGCCCCAAGACACTTCTGTCCTTGCTCTGACCATGTGTGAGTCTGGAAGATCTCCAGGGCCAGCTTATGCCACTGGGAGGCCAGAGTGCTTCTCACCTTTAAGGGAAAGCAGTCTCTGACCTCCATCTGCGCTACTCTGATTGCCGTTACAGGACACAGTGCTCTGTGAGCCTTGGAGAATACTTACTTCATGCTTGGGAAGCTTGAAGGATAGTAACTGACCTTGGAAGAGCCAGGAGTTAGGTAGGCCTAGAGATGCTGATTATTGCGTCAGCAGTGGGGTCTGTAGATGCTTCTGTACCACTAAGCCAGAATGCAGTATTGTCTGGTCTCCTATTACTGTGTCTATTACCGTGGAAGCCATCACCTTCCATTTTCTGCTCCTTTTATTTGCCTCCCCAAATCATTACACCCTCCTCTACCTTTTTTCCCACCTCTTTTTCTGCTTTGTTTTTAAATGCTCTCAGGGCTGAGGTGAGGATGCCCAACCTCAGAATGTCCTGGTGGTGAGCAGTAAGAGGGATTTTCATTCCTGCAGGGGGATGAGGAACAGAGATGGCCCTGGCAGGTGAGACTAAGGAAGCATAGGGCAAGCATCCTCTCTGTGCCTGGCTTGCAGCAGAGCTTCTTGCGGAGTAGCAACTTGCTGCTGTGAAAAAATAATATGGCAGTTAATTCTGAAAGTATTTTCTCCATTGTTTGGGGTTGTGGTTTGTGCTTTATTTCTTCCTATGTCTGAATTCTGCTCTCAAGAGCACTGGGCTCTGGCAGATGGTGCTGTAGGAGTGGAAGAAGCCTGGTACTTTCTAGGGAAAGAAGTGAAGCTCCTCCTCCCTAACTTGGCTTATGCACCAGGTTGTTAGAGCTTGGTGATGCCAAGGAAGGCAGTAAGACCACCACTGGTATTTGAGATGAAAAATGCCTCTTTTGGGAGAGGTGCGGCCTAGTCACTGTAGCTCAGCAGGAGCAGCTGGCTCAGAAAATCTCTGCAGGATGTTGACTTTCCTGTCCTGGGTCATGGCTGTGACCCCTCTTCCATGCGCAGTGCATGTACAGGAGCTGGTGAGGAGCTTTGGGTTTGGCTGCCAGGCCTTACACAGAGAATGGCAACATCACTGACCCTCAGGGAGTCTGTGGAGCTTCAGCCTCCAGGAGAGGCACTATGGTGGAGTCTGTGGATGAAGATGTTGCCTGAAGAAGGTTGAAGGTGGGATTGATTTTCTTTGGCACCCCTGCACTGCTCATTTTTGCCTGCCTCAAGAGTCCACGCTGGTTTGGGGTTTTTTAACTAGTGAAAGAAACGTAAGAATGGTGAAGCTGTTACAAAGGCCTCTGTGGCCTTAGAGGAACTTGGCCCCTTCAGAAAGGGTTGTGCCTGCAGCAGGCATCACAGCTGCACCACCTGAAGCACAAGAGATACAACCTGTTGTCACTGCAAGTACAAATCTGCCTTAAGTTTTTTGAAAAAGCCCAGCCACTTAGAATTGTGGAGCTCAGCAACAGAACCAGCTTTTATTATCTGCCATTCATTACAAATCTTGTTCTCCACCTGCTAAGACAGGAGGAAAATAAATGTGATTCCTGTAGCAATTAAGCTCTAGAAGTTGCTGTAGCTAACTCAGGGTCACAGGCCCCTTTCTGTCCCCAGCCCGGTTCCTGCCCTGATGTTCCTGCAGGTGCAGCCAGGCCTGTCTCTCCTCCACTGCCCCTCCCTGCACTACCCGAGGCACACCTCTCCCCCAACTACTGCCCACAGGAGGAAGTATTGTACTGTGCTGGAGCTTCACTCCACACCAACTGCTGGCAGCCCAGTTAAATAAGCACAGTTACACACTTCTTGCCTATTTATACAATAAGCACTAAGGTTACACTTTATTTACAACTTTTGAAAAATGTACAGTTTCTTACATGGGTTACTTGTGCAAAGTTATACTTTTCAACTAACAGACCAATGTGCACACAAAAGACACTGGAACAGTGGACAACACAATTGCAGATTCCATCCCACACTGCTGCTTAAGGTTCTGTATCCAAAGGTACAAACTTGCCTTACAAAAAAAGTGACTGGACTTACAAATGTTTTTTCAGAATTGAAAAAATACTTCCATAAAACTGAAGGGAATGAACTCAAGCATGCAGCAGTAGCTCACACAAACCACGTGTTCATCTACGAAGAGCAGAAACTGCAGAGACCCAAGTGCCTACCATGGACTTAATTCAAACTTTCCACAAGACAAAGATCCCAAACAACTTATCTTTATCAGCTAAAGATAAGGGGTAGGAGAAAGACACGGAAGGAGAGTAATTCCATCACTGGAACAGGTCAGGTTTTACCTCTTCCTTAATGTGGAAGGCCTTTTGCAGAGTACCACAGCTCTACCTTGTTTTGTCCAGTAATGCCTCGGTGGCAAGACTATAGAAACCTACTGACACAGTTAGGCATGTCCTTTAAAATAGTCATTAAAAAAAAAAAAAGGGGCTTGTTTCTCACCCTCAGCAAAGATCCAAGTACCACAGCCATAGTGATTTATGTAGATCTGTACATAAATCTTGCATGTGAAGTGGAGAAGTAACCAGCATTCCAGGGTCTTACTAAATCTTTGAATTGGAATCAATTGAAGAGCTGATTTTTTAACATGAATGAAGGAGTTGATAAACCAATACAAAAGAAACAAAAGATGATTTTTTTCACCCAGTACTTACAAATGCAGTGAGATCTAAACCAGTAATAGAAGTAAGTGACCAGCCTGGACACATCAGCACTTTAGTTAATATCAGTTAAAAAATGTGTATGTATATAAACATCCCTTTTATCAAGCTACACATAAGCATCACTGTGTATAACACAATTACAATTAAAAGCTTAGTGTACACTACAGAAATGCACAATACTGCCCTAAGACTGGAGAGGGACCATGGAAAATGAGTTCAGCATCAGTAACTCTTTTGCAAGTAACCCAAGTACAGAACGTCTGACTTCAAGGTGGGTGCGTTCTGATGTCCAAGAAGTAGCTTCAGCAAGGGAGAGTGACAACAGCACAACAGCTATTTTGCTTGCAAAGTAAATGCTAGGAGGAAAAAGATGACTCGGACACTTTGTTTATTTTCCTCATCAACAGTGTTCATTTGCATCATCCTGGGTCAACAGTCACGCCAGCTCTGTTCTACTATTGCAGAAACCCGTTTTTCATATTCCCGCTTATTCTCTTGGTATAGCTGAGCTGCCTGGCTGTTTGCTGGACTGTTCGGATTTGGCTCATCCAGTAGGGACTGTGCAAAGAGAAAAAGATCCTTAGGCACTCTGAAGTAGAGTTTTCCAACACATTCTCTAAACTATTGATACTAGTCAGAGCAGAGATGTTAGTCCAGATGTGGCACACTACATCCCTGCAGCTGGAAGGCTTTAGAGGCTTTGGCCACCAGCGGCACCCCTGCACAATGCAGGTGACTTGCTCTGACAGTCAAGCAATGCATCGCTGGTGGGCTCCTGCAGTGACCACCTGTGTCACTGCCTGGCCAGTTTACACCTGGTAAGGATTCACACTTTGACAATATATAGCTGCTATACTGGCTTTTAGGAGAGCAGACAAAAAGTTTCCTGAGCTGTTTTTGTCAAAGCATCCTAATGTCATTCTGTCTCTTCATGGAGAATTCTTTTACCTGTATGGATGTTAAGATGGAAGAGACATCATAAGTGGGGCTCCAGCGATTCTGAAGGATATCCAGACATATACTACCATCTGCATAGACTGGAAAGAGTGAAAAAACAAAACAAAACAAAACCAGCTTAAAACACAACTTGTATAGCTACTGGCTTTTCTCCCTAGTATTGCCTGATCCTGAAAATCTATGTACAGACACACTGCAACAGTCCATAGTGTCTACAGGCTGAAATCCTGAAAACGGCTGTAGGGAGGAAGCAGTGAAGCTCCTCACCAACAGAAGCCTGAAGTATTTGAGCTCAACCCTGGTTATTCTCTCACAAACTTCTCTGTGTCATTGCAACTACTGCTATGGAAAACACAGATTTTAAGGCAAAAAAAAATTAGCTACCCAGAAGTGAACCAAACATTTCACCCACAAACAGTTGTTCACACTAAAGTCTCTAAAACAGAGTCCAGTCACCTTACTCGCAAGGCAGCTACAGGAGAACATTTCCTCTCTGCACTGTACCCACACTTGCCACATTGGAAGGTCTCTGGTATTTCTGCACAAAGCTACTATTTGAAGACAAGGAATACCTCTCCAGCCTTTAGTTACTAAGGAAGGAGACTAATGAAACAATCTTACTGTCACTGGCTATAGCTGGACCCTAACACCCTATTTCATGGTAAATCATTCTTACAGGCATTTTGGGGAAGAAAAGCGATAGAATGACACTGCATTCACCAGTGTCACTATGCTAAGTCTACAATACATACAGACAGAAGTCCAAAGCACTGCCATTTAAGTACAAAACATTCTTCTGTAAGGCTTAACAGGCAGCTGAGTGTCTCATCAGTACTGTGCTGTAACACCTGAAAGGTTAGAGGCTCCTTTTATTGCCCCTTTCTTTTCAAGCCCAAGCACTACACACATAGCCACCCTTACCCAAACTACACAACCACACTGCAATTTTGCTGCCTTATTAGACAGTAGAAACTTTTATAAGTAGACCTTTTATACAGCAAGCAATAACAAAAAACCCCAGCCCTCTCTTGCACCCCCCCCTTCCCAAACCTCCAACAAAACAGCAAAAGTAAACTTAGGCATTTTGTAACTACTTACCATTTGGATGAAACATTTTAGAGACAAATCTGACAGTAGGTGGCTTATTTGGGTATTCTTCTGTGAATTCTATTGTAAGTTTGAAAGTTCCTGGAGTTGAAAGAGAGATAAGCTACCTTTATTCATCATGAATTTACACAAGGGATGCTTAAGTAGCAATCCCCACAATACACACAGAGACTACTGTGCTCACAGAGGCGTGCTGGAACACAGATTGTGCAATCCCACAGCATTTCCTTTACTCTCACGGAGTTAATCATTAACTGTCTGAAGTCCCAGGCAGTACTGGTACAAGAGTATTTCCTGTGACTTACTTTTATTGCCAAAACCATTCAAAAGGTTTATGTAGGGAAATAAATCTACCCTTGTGGTTTTCTTCCAGAAAGTCTAATTCCAGTATACCGTACAAACAACAGCAGTGGGTGTAGAAGCATCTGTTTAACATGTAATTCAGTGAGTCCTATCTATAGAATATGCTGTCATGGCAAAGACCTTGTTATTTCTTTCCTCCAAATAAAAAAAAAAAGTCATGTTTCTCAACAACTGTAAAGTAATCAGGTCTTGCTAAAAAGTAGTATTGAATGCAGCTTCCAAATCTGACACTATAAAATATAAACTTGACCATTTATTTCACACTAACTGGACATCCTTAGAGAAAGGCTGATTAAGCAGAAACAGAAAACTGCAATTGCATCTCAATCCAACCATTTTAACAGCCTGCACTAACGTAAGTTATTTTAGTCCTTCTCCTCAGGCTATGACAATCTGAGAAGTCTGTCAACCAAACTGCACATATGTGATTAAGGATTACTCCGATTCTTAAGGATTACTCCTGATTCAGCTCAGTAACCAAGGAACTCGGCCTACTCCACTGCAGACTATGGGAGCTCCTCCCAACCACACTACCACCAAGAGCAACCAGCCCCGAAGGCAGCTTAGGATGCTCCTGGGTGTGCCCAGAAATATCTGAAGCACCTTCAAATACAGCTCTCCGCAGAAGGATTGCATCTGACAGCAACAGCTGGAACAAATTGCCAATGGGGCATACTGCCTTTTTTGAAAGGGCATCCTTATGCATCAGTGATGAGTTAAGTTCCCCTCCTCCCCCCACACTCAAGTGTCTCCTACTGTGAGGGAGTTTTCCAGCACTAATATAATGACATTATTCCTCTGTTTGGCTGGCAAACATGTGCCAACAACTGGTAGTCCAGAGAACACAGTTTTGGTTTTCTTTTTTTTTTTCTTTTCAGATCAGCAAGGACCTACAACATTTCCCAGGGACTCCTTTCTTTAGAAGGAGATCAACTGTAACACTAAGTTGCAAGAAACGAAGGTCATTGCCTTGACATTCCAGCTAAGCAAATAAAGACAATGCAGATGCTTTAGCACTCTCTCTACAGCAGTGGGAAGGCAGTGGGAAGTCTCAATATCCTAAAAATAAGTTTATGCATGTTTGGTTTTTTTATTAGCAGCCGAACAATGTAACAGCAGACAGCCAATACTATACTATCTCACTGTGAAACAAATGCACCAGAACAGTAGAGTTAGGATTGTTCAAATTAGTGGAAGTCTGTAGTGGGGTTTTCAAGTTTACTCCAGCTTCGTCCAGAGGCACAGAGCTAGGTCAGAGGTCAACTTGAAACGCAGGACTGTGAAGTTAGTAACAACTTCTACCAGCTGCAAACATCCGTCCCTTAGAACCAAACGCTTAGAGATCTGACTCTACATATTCCCAGCTCTCCCTGCCTGGTGTCTCTGGTTCTCAGTAGCCTCCTCCTGAGGAATGAGTGACTAAGCAAGCAGTAGGCTGAAAACCAAGCACAAATCATCACAAAGGTTTGACAGTAACAGGAATAGTTTGGTCTTAGAATCTATTTAAAACTACTGAAAGGGGAACTATTGTCCCACTAGAGAAAAGACAGTGCTTCTTTTAACACATATCTGAGCAAGGGGCTCATGTGAAGCAATATCCAGGTGGAGTATCTACCTACTCACATTTCCAAATCAGGGACCAGAGTGGCAATGGCCCTTTGAAAATGCTCCACAATACACAAACCCTCACTATGGAGCTTTATTAAAGGACAAATCCAAAGATTTGATGCACCAAAGTCCAAGGGTCACTCATACTGAAAGCCCACAACAGGTATCACAACACACTTCTCAGGATGAGGCCTTCAGTGCCCAGTCCCTTCTGCTGCTTATGTTAACTCTTTCCACTGGTATTTCTCACAACTTTCCATACACGAGCATTTTAAAAACATAAATTATCATACTTACTGTCATTACTGATACTGGGATCACCACTAATCTTAGGAGAACATTATCTTTTCTGCCTTGTACTCAACTTGTTGATCACTGCCACCTCAGGATTTGAGACCCTGACACAGCCAAGAGAGGCTTCTGCATGGCCTGTGCACCAGCCCCAGCAACTCCACAGAGCAGAGCCCACGTCTCTGCAGCGCCCAAGAGCAAGCCCTCTATTCCACTGCCCAAAAAGCAGGGATGAGCTCTTTCATTCCTGCACGAGGATACAGGATCCATATTCCATAAGCATGGCATAAATGACACAGAAGATAAATGCCTTGTGTTCTCTGTTCAAGCCTCCTGCATAATCACAGCAAGGCAGAATACTGCAATAGCTGAACTACTTAAAATCTCTGAGCCAGGAATCCTACACTAACCACTGTATCATCATCCAGTTTCAGAGAAACAGGTCCAAAGGACTAGGACAGCCTGGCTGTGCCAGCATTACCACTTTAGATACCACACACATAAAGATTCTTAGAAATATGGTGAAGGGCAGTATAAGTATCCTCAGGGTCCTACTGCAGACATCTGCAATCAAATCCTCTTAAACCACAAGATGGAAGTTATGCTGCTGATCTAAGTTAGTGGTTGCTCCTAAGCTGAGCCAGCCTGCACACAGAGTTGTGAGAACATCCTCCAAAGTCTGGGGGTGGAGAAGGAGGGATATCAGCTGCAGAATACTGTACAGCAAGTAAACAAATGTGTTTCAACTTCACATTTGCAGCCCAAACAAACAACACCACCTCAGAAGCTTCAAGCAGAAAAGGCCCTCACCAGAACAAGGATAAAGAACAGTCATTCTTATGATGTTGGCATTATTATACCTCTAGAGTAACAAACATCCCAAAATTTCACAGGCTGGCTACTTTTACAAGAACTAAGCTATCTGAAATTTTACAGTATCACCATGGAGTGAAAGAACCTAAAAATGAAGAACACTGACCTGCAAAGGCTTTATGAGAAAGATGATAGTTTCAGTGTACCTTTGAGACACAAGGCCCTGCGTAGTTCTGAAGCAAGTCCAAACTAACATGCTGTTAAATTAAGATTTCCTTACTCTTACGTACATGAAGCTGAACAGCATCTGGACTGCACTGCCATTATCTGAACTGTGCTATTCCACTGAATGGGAAAGCACAGCTGAAGCACCAACAAGCCCTATCTCCAGGCATCCCTTAGTGCTTTGTTATCTAGTTCCAGAGGAGATAAGCAGATACCCTGGAACACAAGACACATCTGTTTTCCTGAGCACACAGTCTGAAAATACAGACTTTGCTAAGCAAAGAGCAATCCATCACCCCCTGAGATTACATTATGACATCCTGCTTTGGTTGAAGACAGCAGAAGTAGCCTCAAACATCTGTCTGAACCTCAAACTGCTGTGAGTGCAACACGTTCTCAGTATCCAAGATAAAGACTCAATGCTGCCTCAGAAAGCACAGAAGAAATCAGTATGTCAGGGCCCTCAAAAGCAGTCCTCAACCTTCTGCAACTAAATGGAAATACATGGGGGAAAAACCCCTTATATCATCTGTTAAGCACATGCTGAGCTGGAAGAGCCTAAGCAAGGCAAGAACTTGCATTTTAGCACAGCGCAAGGAGACAACTTTCTACTCCACACAGTGAATCACTCTATTAGCAGCAGTGCTCCAAGAACCTAAGCAGCTCTAGCAACCCCCACAGAAGTTTAAGTGAGCCCTTCTTTAAGAGTTATGAGATGAGCCCGCAAAATAAACTTACTCTAGCATTACTATTATGCAATTACTATTAAACATTACTATTATGCAATGTTTTAAGTCCAAGTTCTAAACATTAGACTGTCAAAGCAGCTACTCCAGCAAATTTCTTAACTAATTAAATATATTAAAAAGAAATGAGTCTTAGGCCTGAAATATTTAAAGTCTTCAAAATCTTCACAGAGAAATACAATCCCCAATTTAGACGCATATCCACAGGTGGATACCTCCAAGGATAAACAAAGACAAAGGAGTTAGCCAAAAATAACATACAAGTTAAGGAATTTCTCTTATGCCTTTGTCATGTGTCATGGAGATCTAAGATTAATTAGAGCCTACACTGAAAATATCTTTAAAAAACGCATCACTAATTTCAGCTAGACAGTATTTCATGTTTAACAGGTTTTCACAAGATGCTTACGTACTCATACAACATCAGCAAACCTATCGAAGTCACTAAGACCAGATGGAAACTATGGGTGTGTCACCAGGACCTATTTAGTCAGCTTTAAAACTTAAAAAGTCTTTTCAATCTTAAGCCCTGAGTAATACAGGTTCCAGGGTATCTGCTTATCTCCAATTGTAGCAGAACAAAATAAATGACAAGAAAAAGCCACTCTTCTGAACCTTCTCAAACATTCCTACTTCAGCTGACTCATGTTGGAACTTTCTCATAAAACATTTCCAGCATCAGAAAAAAACAGAACTCAAACAAAAAACAACAGTTCTTGGTTACCCAAACACAAATGTCCCTAAAAATATGATCCAGAGTTCAACAGAAGTTTGCAGAGAATCTTTAAAATTACTTATAATAGATATAGCAATTACAGTCAAGACTGTACAAGCTAATTTGTATGTTTCTGTAAGTCAACACAGCAATCTAAATCTACAACACTTTCTGAGAACAGGATTAGAAAAATAATATTTACACAAATCAGGAACACATGTGTGTGGTCAGGTGAACATGCACCCACACCCCCCTCCCCCCACCCCATCCCCAGGCCCACACCTGTTGCGGAGTCTACGGTAGTGACACCAAGGCCATGCCAAACCGCAGCAGTTTACTCCGAAAAAGCCAAACACCAGCCCCGCACGGCGCACTTACCGTCCTCGAAAGGGGTCCCCTCGGGCCTGGTGAAGAGAAAGCAAAGCACAGCGTTACCCCGCTGGCAGCCCGACTTCAACCCCCCGGCGGCTGAGCGGCCCCTGCGGCCCGCCGCCCTCTTCCCTGCCGACTCACCCGAAGATAACGGCGTTCCACACCATGATGTTGTTCTCAGAGGGGGCCCCGCTCACTCCGGCCGGGGGATCCTCCTGCAGCCTGCGGGACACAGGAATGGTGAGCGCGGCCCACGCCTCCCGCGCCGCGCAAACGCCGTAACCCGGCCCAGCAGCGGCCGCGCCGCGCAAACGCCGTAACCAGCGCCGCCAGCGCTACGCAAACAGCGGAGCGCGCCTTGCCCCGCCGCCATGTTGTGCTGCCCCCTCCTCCCCCGGTAGCGCTCGGCCCTTCGTCCTCCTCCCGCCCGCCCCCACTTTACCCTTGGCCCGCGGCCTCGGTACCTCTTGAAGTCCCGCATGAGGCGCCTACGGGCCGGAGTGGACATGGCAGGCTGAAGGTTATAGCTCAGGCATACACTGCCAGAGGGAGCGCCGGGCGCGGCTGAGGTTCGAGCTCCGACTGAGGCGGCGGCGGGGCTGACGGACAGGAGCGATCGCGGCCTCTACCACTACGGCAGGCGCGGGGGGAAGAGCCTGGGCTGCACCGACTCCTGAGCCAGCAGCCGGACGGTCCCGGGATGTACCAACGGCGCAGGGAGAGGGAGGCGGAGCCGGATGTGGTTGAGCCCCCGGCCCAGCCTCTACCACCAAGGCGAGGGGCGGTGCCTGGGGGGCTGTACCAACGACGGCGGAGGACGGGGGTGAGACGTGAACATTGGCGTCACGGAAGGAGTGGTGAGGTGGCGGCGCTGCGGCTTGGGCTCAAAACAGTTCAATAGGGAAAGCAAAGGGGCGGGCGCATGAACGAGCCAAAACAAGGAGCTCATTCCCCA
The DNA here is from genome assembly GCA_013399455.1 of Anthoscopus minutus. Taxonomy (NCBI): domain Eukaryota; kingdom Metazoa; phylum Chordata; class Aves; order Passeriformes; family Paridae; genus Anthoscopus; species Anthoscopus minutus. Next base: position 36,603 of record VWYI01004834.1, on the reverse strand, counting down.
CTTCCCCAGGGTACGCAGGGCTCTACCACCCGTGACGGTGTCTTAGGAAGACAACACCATCGCTCCGAATGCCCCTCTTTCCCTCCTTCTCCCTCAGATATATTGTTGAGCATAAGGCTCTGGGATATCCCTTGGGTCAGTTGGGGTCAGCTGTCCTGGCTGTGTCCCCTCCCAGCTCCTTGTGCACCCCCAGCCTCTCGCTGCTGGGGTAGGATGAGGAGCAGAGAAGGCCATGGCTCAGGGTAAACCCTACTGAGCAGTAACAAGAACATCTCTGAGTTATCAGCACTGTTTCCGGCACAAATCCAAACCTCAGCCGCATACCAGCTTCTATGAAGAAAATTAACTCCGTCGCTGACAAAACCAGCACAACCTGCTACATTGCATTTTCTGCTTCCCCAGAGAGTGTTTTCCAAGGGAAAATTATTTTCTACGTTTCTTTAACAGCTTTTGGAAATAAAGAACCTCTCTGCTGTCGTGTAAAGCAGACTGTCTGGGCTTTGTTTCTCGAGTTGATCCTCACTTGTAATTTCATATAATCCAGCCGTATGGGGGGGCGGCTGAAGAAAGACACGGGGGAAAACTCAGTGAAAGAAAGTTGACGTTGCTATCTTAGCCTTACTGCGAACGGCCGCACTGCAAACCTGCAGCTCCGGACTTTTCCCCTGTACCAGCCTGTGCAGTAAGACGCGTAGGAGGTCTGGTGCTTGTCAATAAGAGCCTTGTCCAGTGTCCCGTCTTTAGAGGCACGGGAGCTCCGGAAGCCGCCTGGTTGTGTTCGTCCGGAGGCCCGCGGAGCCGCCCCGGCGGGCGGGGCCGGGCGCGCGGGGGCCGGGCCAGGCGGCTAGGAGCCCACCGGCGCCATGCCTAAGGTGGTGTCTCGGTCCGTCGTGTGCTCTGACACACGCGACCGCGAGGAATACGACGATGGGGAGAAGCCACTGCACGTCTACTACTGCCTGTGCGGGCAGATGGTGCTGGTGCTCGGTGAGCGGGGGCAGGCTGCGACCCGGGGAGGGGCAGGCCGCGGCCCGGCGGCGCCGAGGGCCCGGGAAGGCGGCTGCGGAGTGTACGTGCGGCTCCAGGATGCGGGATATGGGTGTGGGTTGGAGATACGGGGTGCGGAGCGAGGGTGCGGATTCAGGGTTCCCGGCGCGGTTGTCCGCCCGGCCCCGCCGCCAGCCCAGCTCCGCTGCTCTCGGCAGATTGCCAGCTGGAGAAGCTGCCGATGCGGCCGCGGGACCGCGCCCGCGTGATGGATGCGGCCAAGCACGCCCACAAGTTCTGCAACGCCGAGGAGGAGGAGAGCGTCTTCCTGCGCAGGTGGGCTCGGTCTCTGCGTCTCCCGTCCCTCTGAGCTTCCGGCCCGGCGAAGGGGCTGCTCTCCCCGCCCACCTGGGAGCCGCCAGCCAGGCACAGAGACCCTGTGTCCATGTGCTCTGCTCAAGCGCTGCCTCTCTCCCGCAGACCCGAAGGCATAGAACGGCAGTTCAGGAAGAAATGTGGCAAGTGAGTGAGCTTTTTTAATCTTTTGAGTGACTTTTAGAATCTTTTTATGAGGAAACCATAGGAATCCAGAATCTGGGGTTTCCTCTCAGCTATGCATATTTCTTTTTCCAGGTGTGGACTGCTGCTCTTTTATCAACACCAACAGAAAAATGCTCCTGTGACGTTCATTGTTGATGGTGCTGTGGTTAAATTTGGCCAGGGTTTTGGGAAAACAAACATATATACTCAGAAACAAGAACCTCCTAAAAAGGTGATTGACTCTAGAGAAGAAGGTTATCTTTGCTTTTCTAAAGGTGTTGTGTATAAAATAACATAATGGTGAGGCCTAAGGGGGGAGAAAAAAGAAAAGGGCCTCTGAACAATAACTCAATTTGGTGTCTTTTCTGTGACAAGAAGTCACTGCAGCTTAGAGTCCTAGCACTAAAGGAGAGCAAAATACACTCTAAAATCTAGACTGTGCCTGATGTTAGGGCTCAGTTAACAAAGTTTCCAACTGTAAGTAGGTCAGGTTGGTAGTCTGCACAGTGATTCTCAGTCTTGCTCATCTACTGTATATTAGTGAGCTTGCTTTTGATAATGACATCTCTAAGCCCAGAAATCACTGAGCATAATTCCCCTTTGCCACCCACAGAGTTCAGGTTATCTTGATGGCTTTGCATAAGAAGCCTTAAAAGCTTTGGAAGGAGGAAGCAATCCCTACTGGCACAACTGTTGCCAAGGTTTAACAAAATATTCTTGTTTTTCACCCAGGTGATGATGACCAAACGGACCAAAGACATGGGCAAGTTCAGTTCTGTCACAGTCTCCACAATTGATGAAGAGGAGGAGGAGATTGAAGCGGTGAGTTTTGTATGCCCTTAGTGGCAGTCACATCTGAGCTGGCAGAGCCAACAATGGCCTCACTGTTTGGATGAGATGTTGTTACTCTGGGGTTTGCTGTTGCAAAGTGACCTGTGTATATTTCAGAGGGAGATTGCAGACTCTTATGCACAGAATGCAAAAGTTATTGAGAAACAGCTGGAACGCAAAGGCATGAGCAAGAAAAGGCTACAAGAGTTGGTGAGTTTTTCTTTGGTGCTGAACACAAAGCTCTGAGATGCGTTTGCTTTGTACACAAAAGTTATCTTGCAGATCAGACTGCAAGTATAGAGAGGTCCTGGTATAGTCACAGGCAACTTGCAGCTTTGTGAGGATGAGATTTCCTTTGCAAGTTTTATAGAGATGTTCTTCTCATCCCCCTGAACTTAAAATTGCATACATTGCCTGGAGAGCTAACTAAAGAGCAGCCATAAGAGTGCTTATAGGGAGGCTTTCTGTGACCTGTTCAACGAGGAACAAGGGAAGGAGAAATCAGGCCACAGCTTTGCCAGCCTCTGCTCTCATGCCTGCTTGGGGGCAGAGCCGGTCATTGCCATGAGGCATCAGGGCACAGCAAGGCTCTTATGAAGGATCTGCAGCTCAGCAGCTACTGCAAGGGGTACATGAAGAATAAATGGCAAGAACATCATAACTGATCTTACCTCCAGTGACAGGAGGGTAGTAGATGGAAAGGGGGAGGAAATGTGCAGCTTCCACCTGAGGATAAAAGGTATGAAACTGTCTCTTGGGCAGTTAGTCTTGGGCTTTTTACAATTTTAAAGATGGTCCACATTTTGTATATCAGCAAAGCAGTTGAGCTACTCTTGCACCTGGTTTTGGAACTGAAAAGTGTGCATTGGTCAGACAAGAAGAGCAAACTTAACTGGAGCACTGAAGGGAAAATAACCCAGACATTATTTAATTCTGCCTTAATTTTCCTATTCAGGCTGAGTTGGAAGCCAAGAAAGCCAAGATGAAGGGAACCCTGATTGATAACCAGTTCAAATGAAATGCTGTGTATCTGCTGGGTATTTAGAGACAGGAGAAAACTACCCAGAGCTGTCACAGGTCTGTCAACAAAGCAGAAGTAACAGACAATGTTGAAGAGTTGCACTGTGCTGCAGCCAGCTTGGAGGATGAGAACATCTCTGTATCCCTCTGTATAAGTGATACTCTGAGTACTCGTCTTAACTCCAATGGCACTGGAGACTTTGCTCAAACTGCAGTTCTTTACAGAGCCAGTGTTACGAGCAGGCTTTTCCAGGAAGAAAATTTACTTTCAAGAAAATCTTTGCTGGGTGCCTTCTCAGTTTCACCTTTAGATAGCTGTATTTTTATTTTGTAGTTTTCAAATGTATTTCCTTGAATAACTGGTAACTGTATAACAAAGAAATCCTTACAAAAGTAAACTCTATGCTTGTTCATTTTGTTGTTTTCAATGTGTCCAAAAGATACAGCAGCCTGAGCCATGCCATTCTAACACAGTGTGGAACAATTGGGATGCAAAGATTGGGACTGGGTTGCAGCACAGCAGTCTCAGCTCCTGCTGAACTTCGAAAGGCTGCAGTTGTACAGAATTACACTGTCACAACAGACACATACAAGAATATAAAATCCAAGCCTACTTTAAACTGCTGTAAATAAAAACTGCTACTAATGAGTTCAAATACATGGCTGGAAGTTACTGATACAGACAGTGATTATTAAAGAATACAGCTGCACATCTGAACTAGTCCATTGGGCAAAACAGTATCAGTATCTGGAGTTGTGAAATGTGAAGGAAAAATTGTTTTGGATGTACTGACCACTAAGGACTTGGATGGACAACATTACACCCCAGTTTTTAAAGTATCTTGTTTGGGTAATAGTACTTTGTGCCTCTTGCGTGATGCAATAATAGTGCTCTCTAGCCCACGTCTTTGTTGCTCTACATCGAATTAAATACCATGTTACAGATTTGAACTAAATTACCTCTCTTGAGATGTTCTTACTCTATAAAGTATATGCATCATAAAATGTGAGCAATGAACAAGATACTTCCATCTTCCAAAATTATTATGGAAAACTTCCTAGAATCAATAAAGATTTTCCATCTGGCTTTATAACCCTGACTGAGAAAACTCAGATCTGCTTACCCAAGGATCTATCCTTTCTTTTTTGGGAAAACAAGGAATAAAAGGGAGTGAACTTGGCCCAGAGCTAGCAGAGATGCATCTGTAGGTCCTGTGACAATCTAATACCAGGCTGAGCAGGTGTTCATGATAACTCACACAGTGCTGATTTGGTTCCCTGCTCATCACCTGCTAATCTGAAGCCTATTTCCAGAAGCCTGTGGCCAGAAGCCCTTGGTGGTGTGTGGTACTCAGGGAGGGCAGGAGATATGTGGGTACATAAACCCCTTTCCCAGTGTGGTAGCACAGTCCAGCCAGGTGAAGGGCTCAGGGTTCCTCTGGGAGCTATCCAAGCCTGGATTAACTGCAGGCCATTCTCTATTAAAAAAATCAGATTTTTTTCCCAAGCAAGAGTAAAAGACTTTGACATCTGAAAATAGGTTTTGAACCATGTGAGAGGTGTTGGGATGTAGATGCTGAGTCTCCAGTTGTCCAAGGGTGAAGTGTAGTCTTGCTTCAAGTGACACCGGAACAAGCTAACTTGGGGATGGTGTGATTTATTGTCAGAGTTAAGGCTGGGAGTGACAAAAGGCTTCAGCTGAGGATGGGCTGTGAAGGGGCTGCCAGGTCGGGATAGGACCATCTTTGCAGTTCAGTGAGGCACAAAGAAAATCTGGTGAGTGCCCCAGCCCAGCACAAATTGTGCAAAGTAGCTGTTACCAAGTACCATCAACTTCCTCAGCTGCCACCTGGAGCCTTGAGACAGCACAGCACAGGCTTCTGGAAGGCCAGTCCATGTTCAGTCAGTGTTTGTCATTCTTGTCATTGGAAATCTGCTTAGTTTGGCTCAGGACTTGTGCATGGACCCAGTCAGAAAGGGGAGTACCTTGTTTCTTCTGAGGTGCTTTTAATATACTCTAGTTATATAGTGGATGGCTGAAACAACTCCAACACAGAGAAGCTGATACAATACATTATTATGTATTTCTTACTTCAATTTGAGCCAGTTCACAACAGCGTAAATCAAGCTGGACTTTTAGTTTCTAGATCTAAATGAATTAAAATATATTAGCTGACTGTAGCAACAGGAAGCAGGGTCACCAAGTTCAAACAATTGATGAAGTGTTCTGTTAGGATAGATAAAACCAGCTGTCCTGCAGAGTTTCCCATACCCTGGTAGTAAATGGGCAATATGTAGCAGAGTTCAGACCAAAGAAAAGTCAGATTTCATGTTACTGTAAAAGAAAGTTAACATGTGTTTTTATAAATCTGTAGATAAAGGTAAGTGATAGATTTGTTTAACTGAGCACCATATTGTGTGTAAAAACTTATCCAGATGCAGTAGTATCACAAAATGTGAAATAGAAGTGAAGGAGGGAGTCTGTTCCAAAAGTAATGGTACACATGGCCAGACTTACCTTACTGTACTTCATGACTTAGTCCAGTTTCCAAGCACCTTCACAAAACCCTAGTCTGATTTACCATGTCAGAACAGCTCTGGATGTAATAATGCTGCCTGATTTCCCATAACCTGTACAAAACCTCTGCTCAATTTGTAAACAATCAAGTGGTAACAGTGAATCCAACCTCCTCTGTGGTAATCACAGCTGTGCCTGGGGAGCAGCATGCAGTCCTCCTTTCTTGCCCCCTTAAGAGGAAGTTTCTGGTCAGCCCTTACAGCTCTCATTGTGCTCCATGTTTGTGCTATTTTATTCACTGACTGAGGGCTTGCTCTGCCTCCCTAGACTGTTGCACTTACAAATGCACATTGATACATACACATAACAATGTGTATGACAAAGTGATCAGCTTGGGAGCAGCAGTAACTGCTGCCTGAATTAAAGTAGTCTCAGCTTTTGTTGGTGCTATCCTAAAGAGCCCATGGGGCTTTGCCACATCCAGGCATTTTAAAAATATAAAATTATGGACTTATTTAAAAGGCTCCTGATCTAGGCTCCAAGGATGGAATGGAAGCCTTCTAACTCCCTGCTGAAGAATCCTTATGAACCTAGCTGGTCACAGCATTCTGGGGTTTTGGGTAGATTTTAAGGCACAAACGGCCAATTTCTCTTTTGTTGTCAGCCAGAAAAACCCCATCCCCACACCAGCAGCCAGCACTGTAACTCCTGTCAACCCCAGCAGGATCAGAAAGTAACAACCAGCAAACCACTGGTGGAATGACATCTCCCAGAACCTCCCTGATGCTGCCAGTCTTGGTAGGGTCCTGGCAGGTCCTGAGGACTCATTGTTCCCAGAACCACTACTCCTCAGCAGGTATGGCTCCAGGGTGAGCAGAACTGGGGCTGTGTCCCTGCAGGCCTGTGAGCTTAGTTCCAACCCACCATGCATGTGCTTTGGGCAGCTGATGGGGCCACCTTGCATGGATGGGCAGTGGCAGGAACAATCCCCACTGGGAACAACTGATTTTACCCTGCACAACAAACCTACCTCTACCCTGCCTCTGCCATTCTGCACCAGATGCTGCCAGTCATGCAGGCAGCACATGAAAGATGCTGGAGCAATGCCTGCCAAGGGTGACAAGGACATAGAGGCAGAGGCACTCCTGGCTCCATCCAAAGCCCAGAGACACAGCCTGGAGACCCAACAAGTGCTGAAGGGCACAGTGGAGTGGATGAGTTGCCACTCTGCTTGTTTTTTACAAGTCAAGTCCTTGGGGTGGGATGCTCTCCACTTCAAGACTCAGCACACAGCCAGGCACAGCCCAGTTGGGGCAGGCTGGTGCACACTGAGCCACTCCAACCATCCCGCAGCAATCGCCACCTGCCCCAGCTACTGACAAGCGTGTCACACAATCCCCTACGCAGCTGTGCTGTATCAACACCTCCTAAGCTTGGGATTTATGGCTACTGGTGAGGGGCTGAGACAAAAGTGTCATTACAGGCATTCATACATCCCTTCCCACCAGCAAAAGAGCTGATACAGCAGGCTGGACACTGCTCCTGTGGAGGAAATCATGATGTGTGTAATGTTTAGCCCTTCCCACGGGAGAATCACACTTAAAAGGAAAATTCACCCCATCCATGCCATTCTTGGGGCAGCACAGCCCAGTAGACAAAATGCTGTGTTGGAGGGACTGCACTCAGCTTGCTGCCTTGCCACTGACTCCCTTTTTCACCTCAGTTTCCCCACAAGAATAAAACCCTTAATCCCTGTACAGCATGCTTCTGTGGCAGGCAACAGCAGCAGCTGAACCCCCCAGCCTAGTCCCCAGATAAAGCTGCTCCTAGGGAGCTGCCAGAAGGGGGAAGGTTAAAACCCCAGAAGGCCTACCAGCCTCTGCTACCCAACAGTGGAGAGGAAGAAAACTCCTTGTGGGCTCTGCCCCGCATCTCCCACCTGCCAGAGCTAAAAAGAGCCGTGAAACACATTCTTGTTTCCTGAATCCCCAAAGCAATCAATAGGGCAGGTAGCTAAGACCCATTTCACTCAGTGCCAGCCCTGCACTCCAAGTCCAGTGCACAATCTGTGGGTCTCAAGGACTTAGGGATCCCCCAGCTCAGCTGCTTTACAACCTGGCACAGCTCAGTGACTCAGTCACTCTCCACTGAGTGGAGGAAGAAATTATGCACTTCTCTTATTGTGCCAATGGCCTGGCTGTGCATCCCCTGTGGAGGAAAGGCCAGGAAAGGATGCCCCAGCAACCAGCAACATTTCAGAACAGCCCTTGAAATCCAGGTGAGCTTAGCAGCAGGAGGCTGAAAGCCCTTAATTAATAAGCTGGCACTTGTACAACAGGAGAGAGCTCCCTGGTAAAGCTGCCCCATGGCACAGTCCCCTGCCAAACTGCTGCCTGTGCCCCCAGCACTGCCCACCACTTGTGGCATTGCTTCATGTCTTACCTTTACAGCCTGCTTCATTTCCACAGCAGGTTGGGGGATCTTAAACTGCAGCAGCCCAGGGGCAGTTGAAAATCATCAGCAAGGACAGTTGGCTCAACTATGAGGCACAATACTATCTCACATCAGGAAGGCACATGCCCACTCACAGGGACCCTGGCAAGCCAACACCACCTGCAGCAGGAAGGTGCTGTGCTTTCATGCCTGGCTGCCCTGCTTAGATTCCAGCAATAAAAACAACTCTCGCCCTTTGCAACACAAGATCTTGTTTAGCTGCCTTGGGCAGTGGTTGAGATTCGTTTCAGTGATTGAAATCAAGTGCTTTGAGCATGCCTGGGCAGACAGAAAGGACCAAAGGCATGGGAGAAGTGAGGAGACTCGCTGATCTAAAAGCTGGCTATGAGAGCATCCACTCACTGCTCCAGATCCCCAGGCAGAAATCAGGCAGCTTTGCTGGGGTGACTCACAGACCTACAGAGATATCTAGGTAAAAGCCACACCACACACATTGCTCCATCTTGCAGTTTTCTCCAAATTGTCCCAGCAGCATAAAGGAATTTTCCTTCCCCTGGAATTTTGAACCTTAAGTTCCAGGGGTAAGGAATGAGCCTGGAAATACACCTCCCTGCCTAGCAAGCACAGCTGGTACAGAAGCTGTCTCTGCTCAGCTGCTGCATCCCCACAGCAAAGTACCCTCTGTGAGAGCAAGGCTAGCTAGGAAAGCTACAGAACAGCAGCAATTACTGCACTTGTGTCCTCTGGCTACCTGCATGCCCAAATAGGTAGCTCAGTTTCTAAAAGAACATCATGCCAAGCTCTGCTCCTCCAGGGAGCAGCAAACACTTCCCTAGGCATTCTTCCAGCCTCCCAGGCATTCAGTGCCACAACGTGTGCTGTGCTTTACAGACAGTTTAGGCATTTGGCACCTTCAAAATCAGGTTTCATGAGCTCCAAGGAGCAGAAAGGCTAGAGGCAGGACTCTAGCACACAGTCCATCACCTGTGGTTAGTGGAGTCTCAGGAAGGTCAGCTGGGTGAGCCAGTCCCCATTCCAGCCAACACCACAGGAAGAAACACTACTTATCTTCCTTGGCAGCCAGCACTGTGTTTACCTGCCAGTACTTAGCAGGTACTGAGGCCTGAAGGATGGAGATGGTTCATCTTCTTCCTTCTCTACAACTGCTGAGACCCCCAACCCCTTCATACTTCAACTGTAAGAACAAACATGAGATGAGGAAATTTGGTTTCAGATTTTTATTTCTCTGTACTCTTTAAGCAGGAGTGACTGAAATAGAAACCATCATGAGTCCCATCGGGGTAATAGTTTGTTAAAGACAGGACAGGCAGTCACCCCTGCTGCATGCCAACCTGTATAAACATCAGCCGCTACTGTTTAGTAACTAGATGGTTTTCAAACAAGTCCATGAACGGTCATTGACTACATAGAACAACATGCCAGTTCACAACAGGAAAGAACTTATGTGTATTTCTTGATTTCATCATACAGGACTAAGACAAAAGCACCACCCATTCCTCGGAGTACATTTGACCATGCACCTTTGAAAAAGGCCTTGGAGCCCTCATCCCGGGCAATCTTCCGCCAGCAGTCAAGAGTGCCGGAGTACATTATGTCAGCTGCAGGAGACAGACAGCTTTAGGAACTGGTTGCCTACGACCCCAAACATCCAGGTCAGAAACGGCCTCATGTATCTACTAACTTTACAGCCTCAAGTGCATCCCATTTATTCACTGACTTTCTCCAACACTAGCACATCAGAGCATGAGACTACTCAGGAGTGGTGGTGCTGCTGCTGCATTGCCCCAGGGAGACACTTGGAAGGACCAGTTCAAGCAGAAGGCAGCAACTCCTTGCTTTGACACCAACACTTCCAAACCCAAAAGCTATTGCACAGCTGGTCAGGCTGTGCCTGCTACAGAGGCTGTCTCTTCTTGTCCCAGAGACACTGGATTGCAACATCCTTGGGTAAGTTCTGCTATTCCCACCTACTGACATATACCTGACTTGTGCATGCCACCTTACAGGTGCGCTGCACACACCGACCCATTCATGCTCCTTCCTGTCAGCTGCTTCCACAGCCCCTCCTACACCCCTGCTTACAAGAGATGAGGATATCTACACAGGCTGATGAAAGCCAGCCACTCTGTCTCCACTTCAGCTCCACCACCAGCTATTTATTCAGGGATGCCCAATAACTGTTACACAGTGAGGTAGAAACCTACCTCCTTTACGGCCAGACTGCATCATCATGCGACGACGAACTGTATCAAAAGGGTAGGAGACCAAACCAGCGACAGCAGTGACGGTCTGAGCAATCATCCAGCTGACAACAATGTGGGTGTTCTTTGGGTCTGGAAGCATGCCTGCAGGAGAGAGGTTTTGGTGAGAATGGCAGGTAAGCCACCAGCACTACTGAAATGTACTACAAGCCTGCCACAGCCCAGCATCCCCCTCTTAGTGCTGTTTTGGTCAACCTACCCTTTGCAGTGTCGTAGATGCCAAAGTAGGCGGCTCTGTAGATGATGATGCCCTGGACAGAGACACTGAAGCCCTGGTACAGGCCCCTAAGGCCATCTGAGCGGAAGATTTTAACCAGGCAGTCACCGAGCCCACTGAACTCCCGGTCAGTCCCGGCTTTACCCACATCTGCTGCCAGGCGGGTTCGGGCAAAGTCAAGGGGGTAGACGAAGCAGAGGGAAGTCGCGCCGGCGGCACCCCCAGATGCCAGGTTACCGGCGAAGTACCGCCAGAACTGGGTTCGCTTGTCCACGCCGCCCAGGAAGATCTGTTTGTACTTATCCTTGAAGGCGAAGTTGAGGGCCTGGGTGGGGAAGTACCGGATCACATTGGCCAGGTTGCCGCGCCAGAATGAGAGGATGCCCTGCTCCCGCGGGATGCGCACCACGCAGTCGATGATGCCCTTGTACTGCTTGTCGACGGAGATCTGCTTGCTGGCGTGCTGCACCTGCAGAGACCAAGATGCTGTTTGCCAGCGCCGCTCCCCCACGAGCCCTCGGCCCACCACCCCCCCTCTCCTTGCGGCGACCTTGGGACGGTCCCGGCCGTCGGCGCTCACCTGCAGTAGCAGCTTGACCCTCTCGATGGGGGCGACGGCAGTCTTGGAGATGGCGGCTGCCACTCCGCCGGCAAGGAAATCCTTGGCGAAGGACACGGCCGCATCGGTCATGGCGGGAGCGGCGCGAGCGGGAGGCGATGCCGGGCGAAGTAGGCGGGAGGCGGCGCTGAGGGGCCGCCGCAATGGCCGTTAATATAGGGGCAGGGGCGCGAGCGTGGGCGGGGCGCGCGTCCCGCTCGCCCATTGGCTGCGGCAGGGGGCGTGGCCGCCGCAGAGGGACGGGGCCGCCGTTGGAACCGGCGGGGGGCACATGGCCGCGGTGACGGGATCAGGTACCGCGGCACGAGGGACCCCGGGATGGAGCTCCTCGGGACAGGACATCCCGGGATGGAACAAACCGGGACGGGGCACCGCGGAATGGAGGATCCTACTGGCACTGCGGGCAGGACATATATGCGGTCCCGGCCCGGTCACATCGCCTATCCCTACCCCGGGGACACCACGTGGCGGTGACAGGGCCATCTGTGACCACGATCCCCCGGCCCCTCTGCGCCATCCCAATGCCATGGCAAGAGCAGCCGGGCACAGCACAGCCACGGCGCAGGCTGGAACGGGGCGGGATCTGAGGCTGCTTCATCTAAGGACATGTCCAGACCCCCATCTCTCTCACCTGTAGCCGAGACCCGCGTTCACAGACCCCTCGGGATACTGACACCCTGCACACATAGGGCTCCAGCAGTGACCAAGCTCCAGGCCGTGTATGGAGTCTTTCTGTAGACACAGTGCTGAGCTCAGCTGAGATGGTCAGACAAGTACATCCCAGCAGGTACTACTCACCCCTTTATCACACACCAGCATCCAAATGTCACTCGAGTAGAACTTCACCTATCCAAGAGTTTAGCCTTGCTATTGACTGGTTCTTCATGGTCATACACCATTTCACATGTTAGTGATCCTCTGATGAAGGATTTTCTTTCAGTGACATCTTAAATATTTTAGCACTGCCTTTTGGGGATTTATCATGTGTATTTGTGATTACAAAGGACAGGCTTGTTTGATAAAAGGTTAGTGCTTGATAGGTCATAGGAGTGTACTATGATACAAAGGTGATAGTAGCACATCAGAAAATGTTTAGAGATAACTTTTTGACTCACTTGACTCTTACAAGGTTTGAAGAGCTGATCAGACATTCATATGTACCCATTCAATCTTTATAATCTATTTAGAAATACAGTGTTAGTAAAAACCATACAGGTATATTTGGACAAGGCAAGAAATTCATTCCTCCCCAGTATACATACAATTCACATCTCCGTATCCATACATATCCAGTAAGTCTCAGTATTATTACCTGCACTGTGCCGATGGGAAAACCGAGGCACAGAGAAACATGGTCACTAGGCAAGTTGATTAGAACCAAAAGCACTTACAGGCTCAGTGTGATGCATGAGCCACCAGATCTGCTCTCTACCATCTTAATGTTTTGCTATCTACACTTGCATTTCTTCGCTGAGAAAAAATTCAGTATGAAGCACTATGGCAGCAGAACAGAGCAAGTCATTAAGAGAGATGCTGCAAGACTTCAGCTGTAAGATATATCAACAATGAAGTCTAGGTGCAAGGCAGGCCTTACAGTTATCCAAAATCTTTCCACAAGTTTCTCTCCACAATTACAGACCCTCCATGGATTTGCCAATGCATCATCCTGCTGTGACATGTTCCAACCAAGCAGTTTCTGAGATTTACTTATTTTCACCCATCAGGGGTTGTAAACACTGCAAAAACACAGATGAGAAGCTGTGTAAAGCAGCAAATGGTGTGCTGTGCCCAGGCTGCTGCAGCTCAGGCTGGAGCCAGTGTGCACACACCTTTGTAAGCTGCTGGGGTTCCCATGCTGCCAGGGGCACAGCCAGCTTCCCACATGGACATGGGGTTAGGGTTTTCTATCAAAAGGCACTGGGATGGGGCTGTTTCATAGTTGAAATTCTATAAAGGACTTAGAGCAACACCATGGTTCCTCAGGTATAACAGATGATCTTTTGTTGTCCAAAAACTCCCAAGAGGTCCATCTGTTGCGGTGGCATTGGCAGTAACCAGTGCTTTTGCAGAGGTTCCTACCTACAGGACCTGTCTGCAGCCCCTGGAGCACACAGTTTGAGCAGATCAATCACAGGTGGTGTGCATGGTGCTATTCTGTGTGCAAGTTCAGAGCAGCATAGTAGGCTTAGGTCTGTGCACTGGAACTAAAAAGTTGTCTAATAAAAAAATAGAACTTTAAAACTACCTAAACATGTCAGAGTCTGTGGCTCTGAACTATCTAACACATTTAAGAACTGTGTTTTCTAGGAATATTTCAGAGGAAATATTTCAGAGAACTTCAGGAAAATTACTTTTCAAAGTGTGAAGTAATTCACATACATGCAGTAACAAAGCACAAGAAAGAGAGGAGTATTTTTGAGAATGCACTTTAGTTTGCAAGATTGTAATTCCAGTGTATTACAGTCCATTTTGCACATAACATTTCTCTTAGCAAAAGCACAGTTGCAGCAGCATACATTCATCTTTATGCTGGAGATTCAAACAAAATTATTATTCTCAAGTACATCTCAAAAATTGAGGAATGGATTTGGGAGTGTGACTGAACTAAGACTAGTTCTGACTGTAGAATGCCACATCCACACAGAATTGCTAAAAAACCTGGAGATTTCAATAGAAATTCTTGCATGTTGCATGTATTTTATTCTGTTTTATTATTTTTGGCTGACTTGGTATCTCAGATTGCTTTAAAAAAATCCATTTTCTTAATGTTTTCAAAGATAATTTATACTTATATCTCTAGTCTCTTGCTTTTCTGCAACTGGTTTAATCTCAAATGGCTGTTCAGTATTAAAAAGCACCTAAAATAATGTCATTTCAAGTTCCAGTAGTATAGAGTTTTCAAACTAGTTGCATCTTTCCTCTTCAGTATGTGCTTGCCAGTCATATTCTTTATATCCATTCAGCAAATGCAATACAGATTTATTCTTTGTTGTCACAGGTGTCTTGCTACAATAACCATGCAGTCCACTGAATTGTCAGTACCTGTAGCTCAGCATGCCTTTCTTGCAAAGTTCCTTAAGAAAGGTATTTGTATATCTGCAGTGGACACTGATGTCAGTTTTCTAGTGCTGATTTCCTTGGCTCAAAACGCTCTCTTCGGAGGAGTTTTAATTCTCTCAGTTCTTGTGGGTGTAAGCTCTGGTCAACGCCAGGTGTTAGCTTGTAATTTAAAGGAGATTCAATATAACCATTTCTGTAGAGACAAACCCGTTTGCAGAATTCAAACGTGCTAAACATAACACCAAAGTATGGCACAATCTGATAAAAAAGCAATAGAAGAAAAAAAATTAGACTCACTAGTAGCATCCATAGCTTAGATGTTTAAAAAAAAGGGAACTTCTAGGACTTCAGATTTGATCTGCTAATAGACCTTGTCTTCATTTATATAAAATCAGAGTCTTGTCTCAAACTACGCTTGCAGCTGCAGTGTGCTAAAAGTAGGAGTTTATTGTTGTTACATAACTAATTACAGCAATTTTGTGAGGAAGAAGGTCTATGCTAGTCTATAGATTACCAGAACTTGCCAAACACCCAAGCACGTCCTAAGCAATCTCAGCAAATTCTGGCAAGAAAGGTGGAATGTATTCTACCTACACTGGAGTGACTCCACAATTTTCTTCTTTTGCCCCAATCAGAACCAGCAGCTCCAGGGCCACTGGCTTTGTATCAGCCAAGGTAAGGCAGTCACAGGCAGGCCATCACAATCAATCCCATTGTCACGCAATTAGCACTCAATAGCTGACCTATGTAGGTAATCCTCATCATAGCACTATAAAATGTATTTATGTAAATTAAATTACCTTCCGTTTAAGCTACCATGCTTTATTTCATGCTTTCAACTCAGCAAGGGCTGCAGTAACTGATATACATGCATTAAATAGCTGGCTGAAAGCACTGCTTTGGAATTCTGTGCAAGCGGCTGATACAAGCATGCTTTATTTTGCAGCTCACTACAACATGTCAAACTACTGAGGCTCAGGTCAGAAGGAGAACTTGTTTAGCTGTCCTAAGTGGATTGCTTGCAATCCCCTATCCATTCCACACCTTGTGTGTTAGGAACAACTGCTTCTTCAACGCTGTTGCAATGACTTTCAAGGAGTGACATGTAGAAGCCAAGCATGCTTTTGGGGAAATACGACCAAACCAAGTTCCAAGGCTGGTTTATAACCTGTTTTGTCACTGATTCTGTCATCTATAAGCTATAAGTGCAAAAATATGTAATAAGTATTCTGTCCTCAACTGTCCAAAACCATCTTCATTCCTTCAGGATAGTATTTGACTGGGATGAAAGCAAAACCTCACCTTGAGCAGACTGGGTGTGAGTCCACTCCAAAGTCCAAGCACACCCTTATTCTTCACAGTTTGCCGGAAGCAGTCAGCCATGCCAGTAAAATGAACATCAACACCTCCATAGTGGGGAAGCCAAGGACTCTGGGCCTGTCAAGAGATACCCAAGGGCATTTAGAACAAGCAGAGAGAACCAAAGTAATTAATGATTTTCTCCATTCTGGCATATAAGGAACAGTCAACACCAGGTTTCAACAGATTGTTCTGGATTCTTCCTGAAAGTATCTAATTTGCATTAAAATATAAATTGAAATGGGAAAGAACTCACTCCTTGATAGGTATGAAAGTGAACAGTAATTTCACACAGCACTTCCTTTTGTGCCATATCACTACTAGCAATAAATCCCATCCTTGTCAGAACAAACCATCCAAACCAGAACCACATATCCCATCAACCCCATGCCAGCTGCTCAGGTTCAGGTAGAGATATTTCACGTTCCTGGCAGTGGAGCACTATGAGAGGGAAGGTTAGAGCCACACTGCCTTCCTCTAACTCTGATGAAACCAGCTGACTTGTCTCGGGCTGCTGAGGCTGTTTCTGCATTGGTGTGAAAAACATGAACCATACTACAGGTTTAGGAGCAGCAGCACGGCAGAAATGGAAGGATGGAGATTTCAGCCCAGGCTGTTCAGGCCTACCAAGAACTGCAGCTGAGCAGTTGGTCCCCATGCTCTCATATCAATGTGTTCAGTTGATAGGGACTAGCTAAAGTTAGCTGGGGAGAATCCTGATGGCTGGCAGCTGAACCTCCAAATGCAGCAGAGTGTCTGTTCACATGGAAGTGTAGTTGGTAATTTTTAACAGCTAAATCCTTTCTTCATTAATCTCCTACTGCATTAGCACAGACAGGATAACTTGAATAATCCCATCCTCTTCCATCTGTGCACAGGCAGCCATGGATTTATTTTGCATCAACAAATCAGGGTTTTACTCAAACACATGGCAAGTGACACTTCGGTGTCATGGGCCCCATGATACAGGTTGATGACTGATCATTCTAAGGTAGAAGTCTGATACAAATGGGGACTGTACAGTTAATTGATTGATAAAGATGGGTTCATCAGTGTGATCCCCACACTGGTCTGAAACACCATATAGAGTACTGATTTTTCACTTCTTGTCTAGACTAACCTGTAGTTTCTCAGAGCTGCTAAGCCTATGACAAGCCGCATCAATTGACAGGTGGTGATGACATTTTCTAGATGCCTTAGCTATAGCATTTCAAGTACTTAGCAGCTGAAATACTGGAAAGGCAAACAGATCAAAACTCATGCTCTATGTATATAAGAGAAATTGCTAATCAAATACTTACTGGCAAGTCTACTGTTAAAACTTAAAGGCTGAAAAAAACCCCCTGATTATGCCCCCACACTAATGGTATAGTCTTCTTTAAAAAAAATCACAGATCATTATTTTTTTTTCTCATTTTTCTTCTGCTTGATTGAAATGCATGTGAAATACCTTTTATGGCAAGGTAACAGGTAAAAACCTTCTGCACAAAAACTTTCATATGTATACTGCAAAAGATGCTGAGTGCTTCAACTGAGACTTCAGAACCCAGTTCCGTAAGAATGCTGATACTAGCACTAGCAGTGCTTAGAAGAAAACTAAAATGATTCAAGTATCCTCTTAAAATATTTACTGAAATTATTTATAGTACCATTCTCCACCAACAGAGCTAAGATTTCAGTCTGTAAAGTATGTGTTGCCAGCTTTTCTGCTTTACAAAAGCTGTATGGCTCTGGACCCTACACACAGTATTTAAATAATGATTATCCAGAATCTCAGAATCAACTACTGCAAGAGGAAAACTGAAAACTGTATCAGTGTATAGTTAAAACTTCAGTGTTTTGGAACACAGCTAAATGAAGTTAAAATGTATTAATAAAAGAATGGCACTGCAAATGTGTTTCATTTGGCACAATTGTTAATGAAAAACAGTAGCTGTGGGTTTTGGTGGCTCTTCATCTAAGCATGCCCACCACAGTGCAGCCCTCACAATCACCCTATGGCACCAGAGCCAGAAAATGGAAGCAGCAAAACAGATCTCTACCTCTTTTGCAGAAACCATAACATACAAATCAAACCTACCATGACATACAAATCAAACAGCTAATCTAATTCCAAAAAGGTCAGGTTTATGACAGAGAATTTCATGCACCTCAAACTGTCTGGAATTCCTTACTTTTGACACCCCTTGATGCTATGGGCTGCTGCACGGAAACCTATTTGTTAGGAACTCTTTAGAAGACTTCCTCCCAGTTGCAGCTGTCTCAAACTGCAGGAGGCTGTGGATAGAGCTCCCTATGCTGGTAAGAGAGCAAAGGTGTTACTCCTAGCAGTAGCAGGGATAAGTTGCTTATCTTTTTACCTCTGATGGATAGTTGTCTAAATAATTAAAGCACATCTCATGCAGAATTGTCTCCACCTGCTCTCTCACAAACACAGTACTTTTATATCCAGAGCCCACCTAGCTGTGTCACTGCAACACATCCACAGAAGTAGCACTGTTCTACTGCAACAGTCTCAACTCAAGAGAGACATGCCCAACTACCTGTACTCATATTCCTTCAAAATAAACAAAATATTTAAATAAGAGTGCAGTGTCCTAACTACAGATTAATTGTTATAGTTAATTGTTACCTGAAGATTCTTCAGACAACGTCTCTCCCATTGTCTGCATTACGAGGTGACTGCCAGAACAACATAATCCCATTTTGGGAACGGATCTCACAGACCTTTACAACGACCTCCCTCAGCCCCTCTCCTGTGCAGATAAAAACTTTTCACTTGCTTTTGGGACATTTTGGTTTGCAATATTTGTATTCACATGTGTCAGAGACTATGAATTCACATATTTAAATCATGTACCTCCTCCTCTTTTCCCTGTTCATGAAGTTTGTTGGTATGAATATTTACTATTTATTTTTTGAGTACACCGTACTCTTGGCAAAGAGCATGGAAGGTAACTAACAGTGAATAGCTGTCGTCAGTGGTATGCTACCTTGATGGTGGATAGAGTAAAACTGCTTATTATTTACATATTTTCAACAGATTCAGATGCCCTATACTTCTGATCACCTAAAAAAAAGTACAGGAAGACAATTTATACACTGCTCAAGAGTTCACACTCTTAATCTGGAAGCTAAAAAAAGAAGTCTTTGCAGTCTGGGTTAATAAGGGCACATGCAACAGGCAAGTGCAGCTGTAGTTTGAAGGAAACTGAAGGTCAAAGACTGAAGTTTTCATTCAAGTCAACAGTCCAGTCAACAGAAATTTCACTCAAGTGAAGACTGGATGCTTGAAGGAGTGTTTCATTCCACTACAATGAAAAAAAAAGTAAATATGTGTTAATATTTTGGGGAAAAAGACATCCTCTTGGGCTTAATTAATTCTTCCTCCTAATGGTCAGCCTTACTCAACATTCCCTGTCAGGGGTTTAGTAATGCTGACTTACCCCTGGTTAAAGTCCACCTAAAGGTATTCAGACACAGAGGAAGGTAAACCATGGCAAGATATCAGGATACAGTTGGTTCAGAGCAGCACAGCACAGCTGACCTCCAGCATCCTGCACTCCAGAATACAACTTGTCCTTTCCTCTGTAACCTGAACTGCAGCCAAATCATGGAGCAAAACAGCTTCATGCTTGGCCAAAAGCTTGATTCTTTGCTTTAAATATATATCACCAGGCCTGTTGTACCCCTAGGCTTCACATTTTGTTGCAGAATCCCTCCTTTACTGCTGACCCTAAGCTTCCTCTGCTGTAACACCTGCTGTGTGAAGAAGTCGTACAGAGTACAGAAGTCTTTTTCCTCAAGGCAGTGCAAACCCCTTGCATGGGCAGCTCTTGGTGGCTTCCAAACGCCTCAGATGGTTCAGCTCAAGCCCTACAAATGCGTACATCATTTTCATGCACTATTTAATGCTGTAACACATTAGCACTAATTTATTTAATGGTGTAAACCCTTAGGCAGATTGGCTTGGTCTAACACTTCACACAGTGGATGGCAATGCTAGTTCCCGCATCTCCTGCTGTCTATCTAGGAACTGAGGAAAAAACTAATTTTTAACAGGGGCTTTTCAAAGGTCATGCTTTCATTTGCCTTACAGCAAGTGGATGAGTTAAGGATTTACACCAAATCAAAATAAATCATCTATAAAAGAATCACAGAACCAAGGAGTTTGGAAAAGATATTTTGAGATCATCAAGTCCAGCCTTGTAGAATGGATTACAAGCAACCTCACCCCTGCTAAGTAACAGCTTTGTTAATGACCCAGTAGAGCCTCACCCCTGATGAGTCACAGCTAAAGCTAATAAAGATAAGTGTGATAAAAGGGGGTGGGTTGGCTGATCAGGGGAGGAGGGCCTTAACGAAGAGGAACAATCAGAAGGACTAGGAAACACAGGAGAGAGAAAAATTATTGCTGTAAGGTCAGTCTGGGTCGGTAGTTAGAGCCCGTTGTTGGAACCTGCAGTAATAGTGAAGCTTGGTAAAAGCCTGCATTCAGAGTCTGCAAACTAATATATGCAGTTGTAGTCTAACAGAAAATAACCAGCAGTCAGAGGCTGCCAAGGTAAACCTATAGTAGGAGCTTGCTGCAGCCAGAGTCAGTAAATAGTTGGAGTCAGGGTAACTGAATTGTAAAGAGGAATAAGCCAGGACCATTTCTGTACTGCGATAAACAAGAAGTCTGTGTCTTGGCTCATTTCTACCTTTAACGAGAGGGCAGCTGCAACACAACCTAACAGCTCCTTATCAACTGAACCATGGCACTGAGAGCCATGTCCAGTCTTTTTTAAAACATGTCCAGAGATGGTGACTTCACCACTGCCCCAGGCAGACGATTCCATTGCCCAGTTGCTCTTTCAGTGAAGATTTTCTGATGTCTAACCCAAATTTCCCCTGGTGCAGGGGAAGTTTAACTCAGTCTTAACACTGTGTCCTCTTGTTCTGTCAGTTGTTGCCTGCAAGAAGAGACCAACCCCCAACTGGATACAACCACCTTTCACAGGGAGTTGTACAAAGTGATAAAGTCTTCCCTGAGCCTCCTTTTTCCAGGCTAAACAACTCCAGCTCCCTTAGTTGTTCCTCACAGGGCTTGTGTTCCATGCCCCTCACCAGCCTTGTTGCCCACCTGTGGACACATCTGAGCATCTCAACATCCTTCCTAAAATGAGGGGCCCAGAACTGGACAACAGCACTCAAGGTGTGGTGTTACCAGTGCCAAGGACAGGGGAAGAATGACCTCCCCAGTCCTATTCTTCCTGGTCAGCTATTCCTGATACAGGCCAGGGTCCATTGGCCGTCTTGGTGACCAGGCCACACTGCTGGCTCATGTTCAGCTGGCTGTCAAACAGCACCCCCAGGTCCCTTTCTGCCTGGGCACTGTCTAGCCACACTATCCCCAGCCTGCAGCGCTGCAGGGGGTTGTTGTGGCCACCAAGAGAGCGTTGATCAAGTTTTAGCTCCTGTTTACGGAGTAGTTTCCATAATTAGTCACCTCACATGTCACAGGCACATCTAAACAGAGACAAATGGATACCAGGCTGCCCTGTATAACTGATGTAAAAGTACTTATGTTGGGGGGTAACAGTGATAGCTGATACCGTCTCCTAGCTGAAAGTTATGTCTGTAATATCTGTATGTGAACAGCAACAAACCCATCCTGTGTCAGGTCCTGTCTGCTGGATGAGCTTACAGAGTTGAAAAAGGCAGGCTGAGTTAACCCATCTGATCTGTACCAAAGCAGAATAAAGAGCTCTTACTCACACCACAGGGATGGCAGAGCTGAAGCAGCTGTAAGAGGCTAGCAGATATGATCAGCTGGCACTACCAAATCTCAGATTAGGGCATGGTGGCCACTTTAGTGTCTGGGAAGATAATTTGGAGAGAACTGCATTCTGTCATCTCTCAGACTTCCTGCATTTCAAACAGGTGTAATGTGTTTTCCTGCTTTTCTTCAGCAGGCACTGTGTTGCAGTGCAATGCTAATATACCTCAAGGTATTACATAATTATCACACCACAGCTGCTTGGATGAACAGGTTTAGAGTTAAGACAGACCTCACAGTTAAAGCAGCCCAGTCCTGCTTCCAGTTCTTGATCTACTTCTTCCTCTTACCCAGTTTTCCTACAAACATTGTTCAGTGTTCCAACTTGACAAACAGTCCTCATGCTTTTCTCCTGTGTAAGTCTGGGGATCTAAGAGAAACGCTTCTGAGATTTGTTCAGATTAATAAAAGCTCATCTAGGCTGTTAAAGAAGGCAAAGCCTACCTTATGCTCCACAGCTTTTTTCAGGCATTGTCTCAACAATTTACTCAGAACAAATACTTCACTAAGCGGCAGAGCAGTAGAAGCAACAGCTTCAGAAAGTGGTATAAAATATCTTTGTAACAACATCAATGAAATAATAAAAATTGCAGGTAGTTCAAAGCACTCATACATGGTAAAAAAGAGAAGAAAAGAAGGGCTTTTACCACAACCACAATCTGTCATCTATGACCTATTTGCTGATAATCAGAGAAGCCAGGCTGGCTTCAAATTCAAGTACAACCCAGGGCATGGGAACCCAGCTGATTCCTGAACCCCAGCAGCACGAAGAAGGTGAGTGTGAGATCATAGAGAGAAGTAAGAAAAGTAAGAACTCACACTGATATTTCACCTCTCTGTGCACTTGTTTTCACAACACTTGATGGAAGTTCCTATCTGCAATCTGAACTCTTTTGTCAAGTTTACTTGAAGTTGGACAGCAGAATCAAAAGTTATTTGGGGCAAGGACAGACAGCTACCAACCTGAGGAAATCATAATGTAAGTAGTAATATTACTCCTTATTTGCTTCCACACTGTGGAATTCATGGAGTCAAATGGCCCATTTTCTGAAAACTTTTGTTTCATGCTGTTTACTATTAAAGGGTCTTCCTGCCCAAAGTCTCACAGCATGTATGCTTTTTTGATGTTATGCGAACCACATGATCCAAAAAGGATTTCTTAGTTTTAAACCAGGTCATGATTCCAAAAACTCTCGTATTCCCAGCTGAAAAGAACACAGATCTCACCACTAGCAGTCACACTACAGCTTGTGAGCTTCCAGAGGCTGCATGCCTGCCCAGTGATTGTCCCAATGACAGAACTCTGCAAGTCACTCATGCTTAAGCAAAGTAGGAGCACTGCTTGTCATCTCAGCAGAGAGAAGGAACATTTATCATTCTCTTTTTCAAAACTCTTTATAAGCCAGCTACTGGGTTCTTACTGTGATATATGAATGTGCTTCGTGCTGACTAAATTATAATTGCATCAATATTTTGGGAGAATAATTGGAAAAGTATATGTGATTAGTGTCATGAAGCAGATGGGTTTTTTTCTAGATGATACATGTGAGAAACACGATACAGGAATTGGACTTGGCCTTGGGATGGACGAAGTCAAGAAGACTCCCAAACCAAAGCTGACATCAAGACAGAGTTAAGACAACTCCTGAGCCAGGACCAACCTTGAGATGAAAGAAGTTGGGACAATTCCAGATACAGAATCTAAAATATTTGTCTTATCTATGAAATAAGTAAGGTTTAATTGGAACACGGTGCTTACTTACATAACTCCAAGCCTAATGTGCACGTGCCACCTGCCAGATTACCAAGAGGACAGCGAGGAAGACCTTGGCCTTCCTCCAAAAAGACCCCCAAAGATCCCAGAACACCCCACAGCAATAACGGGAGCATGCGCTGTGTAGTATAGTGACACAGGTATTAGGAATTGAATATAGGAGATTTATAGAGAGATATTGATGAATATGTATTAGCATACAGTACATAAGTTGTGTTTGGAGCCCTTTGTCTTTTGTACGTGAGGCAGGGTGGAAAAACCCTCCTCATACTCTGGGGTCGGTTTCACTTATGCTTTATCCGAACCAATGCCAAGTTATTTTGTATTTACTCTATTATAATGGATCGTGACCTTTTATATAAAATTATTTTGTATTTAGTCTATTATATTTGATTGTAACCTCTTATAAAATTACTACTTAATTAAAATTGCTGCTAAATTTTAAGTTTATGATTTATTGAATTGAACATATGGGACCTTATTCATAACATTACTAGATTGGCTTTTACCATGCAAGGGGACTATTTAAAAATAAAAACTTAAATAACAGTATTCCTTTTAAAATAGAGGCTTTTACTTTAAACAAGGTACCTCACAAAGGAAATGACTACTTAGTTTTCTTCACCTTATTAACACATAGCATTTACATAACTTACAACAGATTTCACATTTGAAGAGCATCTTGTGTTCCAAAGAACACAAAAAAAATCCAACAAAAAACCCAAAACACATTGCAGATTTATAGGCAGCTGTTGGAGAAGATGAAATAGAGAAACCTTATAAACATGATGGCCCAGCAAAAGATTCTGAGAATATGAAACCTCTGATCAAAATAGAGATGAAAGTCAGTTTTGAGTTATAAATTACCAATGCTGATTGGCAATAGCTTGGCCAGATGAGGAAGAATTTGAGGAATGTGAATACAGTATGATAATAGAGTCACTCCTATAGGCTATGCTGTAAGTATACATTATATTATTGACTTTTCACAAGTATTAAATTGAATGCTGTATGTATAATGATGACAAACCTCGCTGTACTAACATTTATTTTATTTCTATAACAAAACTAAGTAGTAGCGCAATACTTATAAACATATATGTTAGGTCATAGCAAAGTATTGAAATAAGGACGGTTTTTGTATATGCAACCCAGAGAATAAAAAATAATCAGAAGGCCTCCCTGACATTCCAAAACTGTCTTACCAGATGAAGATAACAGCAACCAGAGTCCCAAAGAAGAGATTTACTGAGCCTCTGTTATCAGGGGCGGAAGACACACTGGAGCCAAAGGGAAGATTTATCTGCAGGGCAGTGGAGGGGGTTAAAGCTAAGCAAAAGAACATCCAAACTTAAAAGAATGCATAAAGCCATGAATATGCAACAGGCTGGTGCTCTTAAGGAATACTTCTCTGTTAGTAAGGTGTACTCTTGGCTGAATGTCAAGGCTCCCGGCCATCTTAACCCTTTGCTTTATCATTGTCTCTTAATTGTCCTTTTTTGAATTAAACCCCTTTTATTATATCAAAACAAATAGAAGTCGATTATTATAACATGCTATAGATAAAGTCCTTTGGATTTTGTGCCATGTGTTGGTTGGTTAGTGTAAATTAGAATATTCACCATAGGAAGAGATAAAATGGATTTTAACAAGCGCGTCTCTTTTGCAGGCCTTCTTCAGCCCTCTCTTAATCTCTCAACTCTCCCCTCTCTCAGCACTCTCTCTCTCTCTCTTTTGCTAGCCCTCTTCAGCCCTTTCTTATCTCTCCTCTCCCACCTATCTCTCCCTTCCCCCTCCCTCGTGGTCTCTCTCATCTCAGAGCACGTTTAAGGCTGGCAGCACAAATGAAGCTCTTCTATCTTCAACCTTAATAATAAACTGTTTATCCCATGAGCAGCCTGGCATATTAGAAACCCACAAATAAGAATTTCTACAGGCAACTCAGACCAAATGGATTGAATTTGAAGAGACCACTTCTTGGGTGATGCAAGGCAACAATCTATACTAACCAAAACCAGTAAGGCCTGTTTGTTTGCAGGAGTGAAGCACAGTCAAAGCTTGCATTTTGAAACAGAAAGATCAGCAATGAACAATGCTTTCTCCACAGAGATGTCCTCACAGCTTGAGAACGCAGTGAACACCAAAAATGTGCTGAACCCTGCACTTTACTAATAGTATGATTTATTCTATATTGTAAGGGTTTGATAGCAAAGCATAACTGAATAGGATTTACTGGTGAAGGAGAGTTTAAGAAAGGTTATAGCCAAAGATATTAAAATATGGAGACAAGGCTAA
Organism: Anthoscopus minutus; assembly: GCA_013399455.1. Classification (NCBI taxonomy): domain Eukaryota; kingdom Metazoa; phylum Chordata; class Aves; order Passeriformes; family Paridae; genus Anthoscopus; species Anthoscopus minutus. The sequence continues at coordinate 10,826 of VWYI01004834.1, read as the reverse complement.
TCTTCTGAAAACCATGCAAAGTTTGTTCATATAAGCAGGTGAGGAGTAACTGTGCAGTATCTGTAAAGCTTTAAGCTATAAATCTAAAAGCTTTTTTGCTTAAACAACTACCAAGGTGACAGGTGAGTCTGGGACAGAGGCTGATAAGTGCCACTCAGGCGTCTCTGAGCCCACCTCTGCACATCCTGAGCACAGACGAAGTGCCAAACTTGGCTATTGCATTTCCATTGACCATTTGTGTGTTTGTATGTTTTCAGTTCCACAGATAGCCTGGGATGGATGCCATTCTAATAATAAGCTTCTGTACACCTGTAACAGCTTTAAATTCATCTTCCCTTACTGAAATGCCACAACTTAGTCCAGTAGGCACTTATGAAGGTTATCACTGGCCAAAAAAAGATGTGGGGAAGTAGAAACATTACTAGTGCTTCCTTAGACCCAGACTCATTCAAAGGAAAATTTGCCTGCTAAAGGTAGAAAAAAAACCTGAAAAAGAAAAAAGTGTTCATGTATGCAAGTCTGCAAGATAAAAAGGGCAGTACTTGAATATGGCTTAGAAACTGGATTTAACAAAGAACACTATATTGTGAGGTACAGAAGTAAAGACAAGAGTAACAGTCAGAAGGATGTCAGAAAGTTTTTGTTCAGAAACTGAAACATCATAAAAGTCAGGAAAACATATAGAACATAACCTCTCTTTCACTAATCCCCTTCTACAGATGCACAACAAAGGCATATTTCCATGCTGCAACATGCATACAGTACCTCGCAAAGGGAAAAAAGGAAGACAAAGGAATAAAATTAGGATAAGCACATAGAGGACTCAAATATTCAGTAAGACTCACTTATATTAATTAACATTTATTTTAAGAAAAACATTCAAGTATATATAGCAAACACAGCATCTTTAAAAAACACCCCAAACCTTGATAAAGCTAATTCTTAACAGCAAAGACAGAAGAAGCCATGCTTACAGAGCAAATCTGACATCATAAAGCATCACCAAAACACAATTCTTCCTAAAGAATTGTTTGCTGACAGCTCCTACTCGTGCAGCTGTCAGTGACAAAAGAAGCCAGCATCAGAAGTGCAGAATTCAGATATGTAAAGTGAGAAAGGATAAAGCAAGATTATTACAAAGGGGATCAAAAATAGCACCTTATCCTTCCTCCCATAGCAAAATTAATTTCCTAGTCTATGCAAACAATTCAAGTATTGTCCAATGGAGATGAATGGAACTAACTCTTCTAAGACTGACTAGCATATCTTTATGCTATGACTAGCATAAAGAGCTGAACTGGGTGTCCTGGTCTCATGTTTGTACTCCATCCCAGAATCAATGTATCGAGATAGCCTTCTGCCCTAGTTTTTCAGTTTTTGAGAGAAAAACTCCTAAGAATCTCTCCTGAGATTGTCTTCCAACTCCCTGGCTCCCCATCACCAGCAGCTTCACTGGGAAAATCTTCTTTAGCAACATACTCCCTCCATCTGTTAGACTGGTAGGATAGGGAGGGAAAAGGAATCTGATACTGACTTCCACAGTGCGCTAGGTTCCTCTTCATATACTATAAACACAGCATCCACTGCTTCAAAAATGCCCAGCACTTCTCCATGTGCACTGCAGAGCATACACAAGGCCCAGAGATAGCTGAAGGCTTTGGCAGACCCCTCTTTTTATCAGCCAGAAAACGGAGTCACTAAATAAAGGCTGTTCAGAATAAGATGCCTGAGAAAAACTGTGATCAGAAGTATCTGCTCCCCTATTTTCAACAGAATTCTAAAATGTTTTGAAATTGTTCTCCTTTTCTTTATTCTTCCCCTTTCTAGGTCTTACCCTTAGCATGATACTTTTCCTGGTGCTGTACTAGGCATTTCTCTCTTCTGACCAGCGCCCTACAAACTGCACAGAACAGCAAGCACAAAGCAGAGCTGATCTCTGCAAAGCTGAGCCATACCCTGGTGCTAATTTAAAAACCCAAACTTCTTAGATAACCTTGCAGGAGTTCCAGTGAGCTCTTGGTATCAACATGGGCTGCCATTTTCAACAGGTGTTTTCTGGACAACTCTACATGAATTAATTTCCTTCTACTTGAATTAAGCCATTTCCAGTACCCAACATATTACATGATTTCACACCTAGGCAGCTTATTCTTCTTGAAATACTTTTGCCTTCTCCCACACCTTCAGAATAAATTACGGAATAGGAGGTGTTTCTCTAAGCTCAGAAAATCACTATTCAGTGTTGCAATGCACTTATGAGGAAGAAACTCTCTGTTGATGAGCCTTTTGTTTTCATGTAAAGTATTTTTAGCCTCTCCACGTCCTACATATTTAGGAAACAAATCCAGTATCCTGCATTGCTGAAAATGCTGATCAGATGATTAAGCTTCCCTTCAGTGGAAGAGCACGGCCTAGTGCCAGGAAAATGAAAAGTGGGCCTGTCCCACTTCTTCACATGCCTGTCATGACACAGCCTAACACAAAACATCAGTTTTGGACAGTTACAGCCAAAACCTACTTTTGAACTGATTACAAAAGCTGAATGTTCAAGTAACTGTTGCATCAACAGAAAATATTAAAAGGGAAATATCACAGTAAATGCCTTTATTTTCTTTTATTCTTCAGGGCAACAGTATTGTTGTGAGCCTAAGGATATAAAGTAAAAAAAGGCTTGTAAGGAGCATTTGCTTTTCTTAGACCCACTGCTATAGCTGGATAAAATGCTCAAGTTTTAGTGCTCAGAATTTCTTGTCTGAAATATTTTATGAGATACCTGATAAAAGCGCTCAGTTTAAACCTTGACTTCTGGACATACCAGCGATGTCAGCTGGTCTGGTAAAAGCCCTTACTCTACCTGCTGAGGTTCTCTGCTTCAAGATGGAGTGAGGGCAGTGAAGGCTTCTGTGACACAGCATCTGAGCCCTGAAAAGTGGAACTCAGGGAGCAGGAGAAGGACATTCACAGTTTCATTGATCTTTTGCTACCTTTATGACTTGCCAACCAGGCTACCACTAGATGAAGGTAGCTGAGGTCCTCTGCTTCAAGATGGAGTGAGGGCAGTGAAGGCTTCTGTGACACAGCATCTGAGCCCTGAAAAGTGGAACTCAGGGAGCAGGAGAAGGACATTCACAGTTTCATTGATCTTTTGCTACCTTTATGACTTGCCAGCCAGGCTACCACTGGATGAAGGGGTCAAGGACCTATATAAGGCTGCCATAATAAGTGACTATTTTTCTAAAAAGATCACAAAAGCTTCCCACAGATCTGAATTCCCAGGAACTAGGCTGAAAACCCAAACTCATATGCCCCTGCCAGAGAATGGCCATATGATGAAAGCTATTCACTGTCTCTCTACTGACAAAGTTCTAATGAAAAGTCAACATCAGCAAGTGAATTATGCCAGTGAGATGAAAGCTATGGCACTGTAGTTGTTTTGTGGGGCTTGGGTCTTTTTTAGATGATTATTGTTAAAGTTCTGGAGAAAGGACCAGAAAGATATAGTAACTCTCACTTTGCTGATGCTCCAGGAAAACAGCAGAACCTGCAGCTCATATGTCACTAGTTAATCAGAGGAGTCAGAAATAAGAACAAGGACATTTATGATCTTTCAGACAATACTGAGCAAGTTTGTTTTGTGGCGAGATATAAATGGCAGACACACAGGCTCTGAAAATGACATGGATCTCAGTCATCCTGCCTACCACCAAGGGGACTAAATTTCTTTAGCCTGTATTTCACTGAAGGTTTGCCAATTCTGAATTTTGAGAATTTGATGGAACTGCTTTGAAAAAGGAAAGAAATAAAGCTACAGAGATGGAGTATGAGAGCATACACATATCCCATGATAATACTTGAAGTCACGTTGAAGGTACAACAACCCGTTTGGTAACAATGATTTCCAGACTTCAAAACAAACAAACAAACAAAAACCCACAAATGAGCAAAAAACCCAACACAATCAAAACCAAAGTCTCTGTAGCCTACTGGTAAGGGAAATAAAGTGGCATCTGGCTATTCTTGTCCCAAGCTCTTGCATCAAGCATCTATGACAAAGTACTGGTAACATGAATGTTCAGTACCTGCATCTTCCTCTTGACAGTCTCAAAGGGGAAAGAGAGTGTCTGTGCCACAGCAGCAGCTACACAACCATTTATGAAGTTCTGAACAGGAGTGAAATGAATGATGGGTTCTTTCCAGATTTTGTCCAGACTGATGTAAACAAAGAATGAGCCTGCAGAAAATGGGACAGCACCTAGAAAGCAAACCAGACAGGATTATATCAACACACTGTACACTAAGAGAAGAGAGCTGTCTATCACATAACTAGAAAGAAGGGAAGAGCCACTGCCAATTTACACCTCACATTCCACAAACCCAATCCAGATTTTGAAGAACTTAAATCTTTAGCTCCTGGTTTACCACCAAATATCATCTGCCATCCAGATACGCTGACAGGAGCATACATTTACCTATTAGAATGTGTACATTGTCAGAATTAACTGCTCTAGTCTCATGATAGGAATTACAAGCACTCTGTATGTGTGTGTATATAAATGTTTTTTAAGAGTTTAATGGTGAAAATTGTGCATCCAAGCACAATTAAATCATTTACAAAAGAAGGAAAAGAGTATTTTTCTGAACATTTAACCATATATAAAATGCTACACACTTGGTCCTAATTTGAAGTAATAAAGCTGCAGCAAGCTGCAGTATTGCAGTGTCTATAAAATTTCCACATCTTCTACAAGAAAACATTCCTACTTGCTTTCGAAATTAAGAGAGCAAGTGAATGCACTACACAGCTGCAACAAAAAACATGCTGTGAGGTGATTTCACCTCAGTATTGTTTTACCTAGTATTGCTGGTGAAACACCACGGTAGAATGCAGAGAGTCCTTCTTGATGATAAATCTTGTAAAAAGCATGAAGAATTCCTTTGTAAGATGGTTCCAGCCGGCTCTGCACAATAAGTCGTGTTTTAATCACATCAGTGGGGTATGTCACGATGGTGGCAACCATGCCAGCCAAGCTTCCTGCCATGATGGCTCTCCAGTGGGAGATATGGCCCAGCTCATCCATGAAAAGGGTAACAAGTCTAAAGCAAACACATAAAATAAGTACCATTAATGACACTATGAAGAAAACACATGAAAAATTAAGGCAGATGATTCTTGATGCAAATGTTCTCTCCACAAGACACTTCAGCAGAAGGAATTGAAATTTTAACATGTGATTAATCCAAGATCTTATTATAAGTAACACCATACAAGCATCCATTTACAAGATGAAAATCTTTCTTTTATATTTCCATATAACAGATGAAAATTACCATGATTTAAAACACATCTGCAAGAAATTATCTGATCATCAGTTAAAGACATTGGTCCAGCCTGACAGTTAAAGTTATCATGTAAGAGGAAATATGTAGATAATGACATCACGGGCATTCTGAGAGCAACTGAACCTCCTTCTGTTACTTGTGTTGGGACAGGAAGGTTCACAGGGACACACCTCAGAGAAGACTTATGTCCAGGCACTATTATGCTCAGGAGTTTAAGTCTCAATTTGAAAATATGAAATTGAAGCACTGTTTTAAAAACTACAAATCATGCATTTGTGGTGCACTGAAGGACTTTTCTATAACAGGAAACTCCTACATCAGGTAGTAATGTCCAGGAGGCAGGAAGAATGAAGTAAAAATACTTGAGTTTTAGGTGGAGGTAAAGAAATGTATTATTCTATTTTGGAAGCATTAACTAAAACATCCAAACAGTACATCTACATTTAACCCACATGGTGTAACCATGTGCAGAACAAAATAATTTGCGTATAAATCATTGCTTGCTCAAGTGATGTTTTTTCTCATAGATGTCCATTTTCTACTGCTGACAAATCCCTTCATCTACTTGTCTCAAGCCCTGGGAGTGCCCAGGGCAGAAAGCCCAGCCAAGCAGAAGTAAAAGAGCATAAACTGTTTTTCTTGTGTGTCTTATGCAGCCCCTAAACCCACACAGCCTAATTTTCTTGTGTGTGCACAAATGCACAGGGAAGGTAGTGGGGTGTCTCTAGGCACCTCCTAATATTTAAAACTACCATGGAAAGACAAAGTTCATGCGGAGTAATTGCTGAGGGAGCATGGTCTCACTGTCCTTGGGGTGCTCACTGTGCTCAATCCTGCTTCTCCTAGGACTGTTTACCTAAGTTCCCCTATAACACTTCTCTTTTTGTGTTTCTTGCCTTTATGCACACCATTCTCCCAGTAAAAAAGACTTTCAAAAACCCCCAAATAGTGCATCAAGGATTAAGCACAGGTACTTTGTATTTCATTTCCTGGTAGCCTGCTTCAACCTGTAATTCAGAATACCCTGTGCAAACTACACACAAACTTTAGCCTTGCTAAAGGAACACTGTTTCAAGCTAAACAAACAATGAAGTTATTTTGCTCAAAATCAACTGTTTTGTGTTGGTGTAACACACTGCCTTTTCTGTGAACTTTAAATTACATTTAAATTACTGTTTGTGCCTTCCCATTCACATTATCTTGCTCTTTGTTTGACCACTGCATCTATTATGGCACAAAAAAGCTGTCCAGTTTTAGGGTCACTTCTTTTGTGGTCTCCTGAAGGGCGCAGGCTGTGATGAGCAGGGGACTTGCTGGGTCAGATGAGTGACAAACACAGCAGGTTGGCAGTGCCAGCAAGGCTGTGCTGCCGCCCAAAACAGAACAACTCATTGCGTAGCTGGGTGGAAATGTCATGTGCTACCATGAACAGCTGACTGCAATAAAAAAACCAAAAACAATCTGAAGCCCAGGCCCCAGAGTGGCAAAACATTCTAGTGTGTGATGTCAGGCACTCCCTGCAAAGGCTGAGAGATGCTGGCAGCAGAAGGGAATCCTAGGAAACACCACGGTTGGCAGAGCTCCATCACCACTGCCCCATGTTCATCCTGATGCAGTCCTTCCAGCACTTACCTTAGTTTAATATCTGTGTATTATCAAAACCAAAATCTTAAAACAAATAAGGTCACATATCAATGTCAGAACCAATGAAATTTATGTAATAACTCCTGCAGGATAGGGTAAAATATGTGACTTATGATTTTGTTATTTTCTTTGATACAGACAACATAATACTTGAGAGAGTATAAATTAATTAAACAAACTGGTTGCAAAGAACAGATGTGACAGTCACACCTGCAGGTTGCACTGTAACTTCATTTCTAAACCTGAGCAAAAGAATTTTAACAGACTATCGACCATTCATCACGTGAGGAATATCTATGACTTTATAAGCAACTGCTGGCATATCACCAGGCCCTAACAATAGCTAAGCGCTGAATAAATTAGGTAAATAAAATTATAAGCAAGGGTCCGCGTCTTTGAGGAGAAGGGGCGCACAATCAGCTGACCACCCGGCAGAGACAGAGACATGAGACTAAACCCGGCACTCTCCATTCGCCCCCCTCCGCTGTTACGAAGGCCAGCAGGGGAGCGCAGGTCGCCGGAGCCCCCGCGCGGGCCGGTCGCTTACCGGCGGGAGGCGGCGAGCTGCAGGGCGCTGTAGGGGCAGAGGCGCAGGCAGGCCGTGAGGTTCCCCTTCCAGAGGGCCCGCACGCCCTCGGTGTGACACAGGCTGCGCCCGGCGCCGCGCAGACCCCGCCGGCAGTGCCAGGTGCCCACCTGCGCCAGTACCGTCAGGAGCTCCAGCGGCGCCGTCAGGCTGAGGCTCAGCGCACCCGCCACCCCGGCGCAGCCCAGGCGCTGCAGGGCGGTGACCCGGCCGTCCCGGCGCAGGGTGGCCATGGCCNGAAGGAAAACCCGGAGCGGGCACCCAGAGCGGAGTGGCTCTGCCCTCGGGCGGACTGTGCGCCCTACTCCTGTTTGCACCTGAATTCATGGCTTATTACAATATTTCCATTTATGTAGCCGGAAAAAAAGTGACCCAGCTGCACTCAGGAAACGCCCCTTTCTCCTTACAATTAAATGTATTTCGACAGGGAGGGAATGCAGTAACAGCATGACTGCAGCAGAAACACTGCATTCTTGTCCTGAAGCACTCTGTTGATTCTGGAACTGAGTAAGTAAGCGAACATCTGTAATATGATTTACGAGGTCAATTAGTTCAGGTTTTCTTGACGTGCTGCCAGAGGAAAGGAAAAAAGGCACGGGGAGGGCACAGATGAAAGTGGAAAGGAGATACAAAGTTGAGACCAGAATCTGTGGAGTGAGTAGATAGCAGCCAGTTCAGAGGTAGTAGCAGAGATCTGCTCCAAAACAGGATGCTCTGTTTCTTATAATAAAAAACCCCAAACAAAAAACCACCCCCCCTCAAAAAAACCCCCAAAAAACCAAACCCAAACCAACCAACAAAAAAACTCCACTCACACTGAAAGCTATATTCAGTATCTTCTTACAGTGCATCCAACAGAACAGTATCAGATGACTCTTAGTCTGCTTTTGGCATGAATGCTCTGCTGCTGATACAATAGGATATTCCCAGATCAATAAAAGGGCTAAAAGACCTCTCTAGAATTGCATCTGTCTCCAGGAACTCAGCTACTTATGGTGTTGTATATTCTTGGTGAGAAGAAAGCATTTATCCATCAAGGAGGAGAAAAACAACAAAAAATGGGCATAACCCACTATACATTAATAGTGCTTGGAAACAGAAGATTTCAAACCTTACTTCAAGACTTCAAAGAAAAGGGCGATATTTTTTCAGGTTTTTTTTTTCCTGTTGCTCATCTGCACAAGACAAACCTCAACTAAAAATTCTTACGGAGCACTGGTATTTTCCATACATTCTTTCCCATTTCCATTACTCATTTTGGGGCAAGTTTTTACATACTTGTTCTGGCTGATAAAAATAATCACCAATGATCTCAGCCTCCCACAGCAGTCCTTGGAGAAGAAGGTGGTTGGCATGAGCTTTCCTTTCCTTTCCTTTCCTTTCCTTTCCTTTCCTTTCCTTTCCTTTCCTTTCCTTTCCTTTCCTTTCCTTTCCTTTCCTT
>VWYI01004831.1:0-66168 GCA_013399455.1 Anthoscopus minutus | reverse complement strand
AATTCTTCACAGATCTAAATCTCAGTAGCTAACAGTGAGTATATGATCAGGCTGGGAAAGGAAACCACACTATCAGAGATGCTAGTTAATTATTTTTAACAATTCTTTCTGTCTCCTTTTAAATTGAAACAGTCACAGAGCTTTGTCAAAAAATTATATTTATACCCTGTTTCAAATAGGAGGTCTGCTTTCCAGTAGTAAATAATATTAGAAGGAAATAGAATGATCAGTGAACTTATTATCAAAATATTTTTTAACTCTCAAACCTCTCTGCTAATTTTCATAATACAATTGCAATTTCAGATTAAATATTCAATCTACCTTACAGTTCACTAGATATCAAAGGCCATTTACATTAAAAAAACAGCATCTTTCTCAGTTGTCTTCTACATAATAGGATTAGTTAGAAGTCTCTTGTCAATTTTTGGTGAGTTCAAAGAGCTGAATCCTTTGCTTCACATAGATTTTTACTACAAATGATGACAATATCCCTAAAAAAGCAAATAAATGTGACAATCTTCTTTTTGTTCTGCATATCATAGTTCATATTGTTACAGTGTATTTGAACATACAGCAAGACATGCCAAAATCTGTGCAGAAATGACCTAGCTGAGGAGTAGAATGATGAGATGGTGACATGGAAGGATGTACTTTAGTGTAGCCACTGCCAACAAGTAGTGCCCTCCTTAACTCACAGGAATAACATTATTAGAGATAGATTTTCCAGGGGGATAAGGGCTGGCAGAGACAGATAGGCATGACTATGTACTGCAGTGATATTTAAAGCCTACTATTTTCAAAAGAGAAAATGACAAGTGAATCTTTGTTAAATGAGCTTTCCTCCCAACAGTTGTCTTTGCTTCCATTACACCATTGTGAAATCAACAAAAACCTAGGCAAGTCAGAGGGTTCCTTCTGGTAAAATGGAAGAAAGTAATGTGAGATTCAAGCTGCAGTCTGTTACACATCAAGATTATAATTCATCATATTTTTCTAATTCTCCATAAGAACATAACAGAGGTCACATTTCAGTGGCCTTCCTAAATTGCAGCTACAGAAATGATGAATGCTTCCATGTGCAAAAGTAGACACCTGCCTACATAAAGCAACTGCACATAAAAAGTGCTTGTGTATACAGGAGATCATGTGCAAATATGCTGAGACATTTATGATTTAAATGCCTTAAACTACAAACACATGCATATACTTAATGCACTAAAGAAAAGATTAGAGTTTCTTGGTTGGGCTGGTTTTTTGGGTTTTGGTTAGGTTTTTTTTTTTTTGGCTGCCAGAGGGAAAAATGAAGGGNGGGTTTTTTTTTTTGGCTGCCAGAGTGAAAAATGAAGGGAGGAAACAATTTAGTTGAAATTGAACCAAAATATGTTTTTCCATTGTTTCCTGTTCCCATAAGCTAATAACTGCCATTCATTCTTTAATGCCAAAACATCTTGGTTTTAGCTCTTTTGGGGAAAAAGAACGGAAATGAATGCTTAGGTTCTGAGAAGTGCTAGGGAGGAGCAGAATGAGGGTGTTTCCACTTCATCCAGGAGTTCAGTGGCTCCATGATATTTGTGAATTACATCCAACATTTTTTCCCATCCATTTGCTAAATTCCTGTCCAACAAAACCTTTTAACACTTATGCTGTTTGGAAAACATTACAGATTTAGTGCCTAGCCTAATGTCTTATGCAGAAATAAATACAAGGTGGACAGGGAACAAAATTGTTTAAAGAGAAACATATGACACTGTAGAGGATAGCTCTTACATCATTCAACTCTGTTTTCATCTTACTTAAAGATCAAATTAACCTGGGATACTTGCAAAATTTTATAATTCTTCAGGTAATACTCTCCTATTCATATATTTAAAAAGCAAGTCTCATAAGAATTAGAAATTTTTCATTCATTAATAGTCTACAGTCATCTAAATTATGGTTCCTTCATTTTGAGAACAGAATATAGTTCAAGGCCCCAACCAAAAGTAAATAAAGTGTTTAAAAAATTTAGGTGTTGGCTAAGTTTGTAGTGGTTATTTATTTGAAATTGAAACAAAAAGGGAAGCATAGTTAGAGGACCAAAGCTTCAGGCACTCACTCTGTTACAAGGGCTCAAAATGACACCAAGTCTATTCTGAATGAAAAAGTCACATCACCCTTTTTCTGTCCTCTCGTCCTGTAAATAGGGACAAGGTGATCACAGATTCTTACAGAACATGGAGTCCTAACCTTTCAGTTCCTCTTATTCAAATATATTAGCAGAACTGTCCTAAAAATGTATTAAATATGGGCTTTAAACTGGCACTGAAATCATCTTGTTCCTGTGCTTCTGACTACAATATGAAACTGTAGGGAAAGAATTTAAAAAACAAACTTTACCCACTAAACTCCTTTTGAGCAGAGGGAGAGACTGGGGCAGTACCAGGTCTTGACTTCAAGGTCACAAGCTGGCAGTGACACTGCAATGCTTTGACTTGCTCTGCTAACATCTGTGTCCACAGAGATGACAGCAAAAGCATTAGATTTGCTACTAAACAGAGACCTGTACATCTGCATTAGCTGATATCTAGATTAGATTGGAAGAGAAGAAGCAGTTTGCTTTTCCAATGCTTTTTTCACCACATTTCCTATATACACTCTCAGATATAGTCCTAGTCATGCAGAGAGCAAAACAACCATTTCATAACTGAGCAACAACTCTCACACAAAACATTAACTAGCTGAAAGAAAATGTAGAATTTGCCTTCAGAAATCACCTATTCTGCTATATAATTATGCTTTATCTACCTTTTATCTACCTTTTATGAGTGTTACAGTACAAAAAAGTCAGTAGAGAAGAATTCAAAACACAGAAAAGTACTTCCACCTAATAAGATACTCAAAGAGAACAGGAAAAGGAGTGTGCTGCCATGTGTGACAATAAGCTCTACAAAATACATGTAAATATTAACTGTTATTGATGTTGTTAAAGGTGAGGCTGACATTCCTAACAGAAACAAAAATCCAGACAGTCCTACCTAATATCTAACACCTGTTAATATTCACCCGGTTTTGAGTAAGTTTAAATTAGACCATCTTCCTGTTTCCATGATTGCCCAGGAACCAAAAAGGAACACAACAATGGGCATTCAAGACAGCAAAACGTGTACATGGGAGTTCTGCAGTTCAGAGATGTCATAAAGTTCTCAGCAGCATCGTTATTCTATGAGACATTACAAAAAAAAAAGCCTCTGGAAAAAATACAATTACCCCCAAGAAAGATTTTGGTTAAACCTAACATAAAGAAAAGCAGTTCTTTTATGTAAACTCTTACTGGCCTTCTAAAAGGGGCTCTGGTCTGTGGTACCATGATTATTGTGCCTACTGGGTCTATGCTGCAATATAAATAACCTTGTTTGGGAAACACTCCCAGAAGCTGAGATGTGATTTAGAAGCAATTTCAACAGGTTTGAAGCTTTCATTACATTAACTATTTCCTCTGAAAAACAACATCAATATTGCAGACACACAAAAATTCTTCCTTTTGCACTGAGTTAGGCCATTACCCAATCCAGTATTAGCAAGTAATTTTTCCCAGCTATAAAATATTGTTCAGTATAACACTGTGTTGCAGTAACTTTCATTGTTATAAATTTAGAACAAAATAAAACTTACTAGTCCATGTACTTTTTTTATGAAAATATATTAACAGAAAAAGTTTCTTAGCAAACCTTACTTATTCATTTAGCAATAAATACTGGATTTGAGCTTCTCATTTAGAAGTTGATTTTTACACAGATCAAGTTTCCTAAAATTTATGAATACTTTATGGCTTATCTTTCCTAAACTCCTAACTAGATCTCTTTAGAAATGGAAATCTAGACAGATTGAAAACAGAATGAGTTTCCTAAAGTTTTTGAATATTTTACCACTAAAACTCCTAAATATCTCGACAAGGTCTTTAACAGAGGACAATGGAATAAAATATATTTTCCTTATCATTTGTATGTACATATCTTGAATACTGCAGGGGATTTTGATTAATGATTTAGATTAATGTTGACTGACAGATAACAAGTGAGTTTTATTAAAACTTTTGACAAGTCAACATTTGGCTTTTCTCCCTGTTTTGGAGAAAACACAAAACTTTCTGAAATGAAGACTTGAGGCAACCAGTTCACATTTTCCTGTTTCTTCAGTAAAGTTAACTAGACCACTTCATTTTGGAATAGAAAACAGCAGTGAGTGACATTCCTTAGGGGTCAGTATTAGGACTAGTGCTGTTTAACGCCTTTGCCAAAACATGGACAGTTCAAGTGCTCCCTCAGCAAGTTTGCCAATGACACCAAACTGTGTGGTGCAGTTGGCACACTGGAGGGAAGAAATGCCATCCACAGGGACCTTGACAGGCTTGAGAGGTGGGCCTGTGTGAACTTCATGGAGTTCAACAAGGCCAAGTGCAAGGTCCTGCACCTGGTTTGGATCAATCCCAAGCACAAATACAGGCTGGGTGGAAGAATGAGTTAAAAATAGCCCTGATGAGAAGGAGTGAGGGGTGTTGGCTGACAAGAAGTTCAACATGAGCTAGCAGTGTATGCTCACAGCCCAGAATGCCAAATTTGGCCTGGGCTGCATCCAAAGCACCGCAAGCAGCCCAGGACAAAGGAGGGGATTCTGCCATCCTGTCCACTCCCATGAGACCCCACCCATAGTGCTGCATCCAGATCTGGGATCCCCAGCATAAGAAGGATGTGGAGGCATTGGACCACATCCAGAGAAGCTGTGGATACTCCTTCCCTGAAAGTGTTCAAGGCTGGATGGGGCTTTGATTAAGAAACTTGTTCTAGTTGGTGTCCCTGCCCATGAGAGGAGGGGCGGAACAAAATAGTCTTGAAGGTCCCTTCCAACACAAACCAATCTGTGATTTTATGATTCTGTGATTCTGGGTAAATTAGGACAGAACTGGAATTCAAGTGCACACCACTTACAAGTCTTGTCAACATCCCAGACACCATGCTGGAGAATAAGAAATCTCTAACACACAGTGTAACCACACTTCAGTGGAACCAGGATTTTACCATGACAGTCCCTTTCAGTACAGTATTCTTTCACTCTTTTGTGAGTTTATTCTAGAAGCTTTAAATGAAATACTTTCTGTTCCTTGATTTTGCTGGACATTTTTTCAGTTATTACCTTCCCACTTAGAATTATGCTATCTCTCCTAATTTATGCAGAGTTTGACATTGCACCCTTTATTCAAAGTCTTTATACAAGCACATTCCATACCAAAGGAAGAAAATCAAATTCCTCTATTAGTAAAAAATGTCCTTGGCAATGGATCTGGGGATTCCTCAAGGTGAAAGACACTAATAATTTATTTCCATTACCATTTACAAGTTCATCTTACACTATACTACTTGGAAAAATATTCTAACAAAATGAAAAGATAGCATAGTTGATATCTCTTGTTTTTTTTTTCCCCAGAGAATGTGTATTTCTCAAAAACAACAGATCACTGTACATTAAGTCAAGCACAATAACTTAGTATAATAATAAGTTTTCAGGAAAAATTAACTAAGCCAGACAGAATGATAAAAGGTCTTGACATTAAGTCAGACTGATCAGCCTATCACTGGCCTGACAACATCACCCTGAAGGTAAAACAGAGTCAAAAACAGTGGGAGAGACAAAGAAGTGGATACAATGGCAAAAATTAAACAAATACTGAAAATTTATTCTTTTCATTGTCTCTAGAATCTGGTAGGAAATTTACATGTGTCTTCAGGGCCAGTCTGTGCTATTAAATGTTTGATGCCCTTCATGCTCAGTAAAACTAGCTAAAAAGCAAGATCCTACGAGCACGGCATTACACACTACAGTCAGACTTTTGATGTGCCTTTAGAAATATATAAATCACATGATGCTTTTGCTGTCAATTTTGGCTCATGTATGGCAAATGTAGCTGCAGCTCTATGTATTTTAGATAGATGATTTTAGAAAGGCATCGTGTTTTACAAGAGCTCTTTAGATCGTTCAGCCAGATATTTAAGCACATCTTCACAGAATCACTGTTTTTAATGATACTTAATATGAAAAAAAACCAAAGCCCAGAGCATACAGTCACCATACATCATTCTATCTGCCAGTAAGTACAGCTTGAGATAAGTTTTTGATCACTCTGCTTTTACTGAAATCAATGGAAATCCCTCATTCAGAGGCATAAGTGTCTTCATGTGGTATATATTATATCAGAAATAAACCTGTATTTGAGAGAAAGAGGTGATGGGATAATATTGTTCCCATCAGGTCATAGATGTATAATGGAGGATAAATGGGGCAGTGGAGAAAGAGAGAAATAACCAACAGTGCTATGGACTTGGCACAACACTCTGAAGTACATTGGGTAGGATCTCTGTTTGGCTGAGAGTCCTTTATACACTGGCTTGTTAATTTATTTTTCCTTAGGGAAAATGCTTCTGGTACATGTCAAAGGCAGCTCTATTTGTAACTCCTGGGAGAAAAGCTTGTCATGGGCACACTGAGCTCCAATATAATCTCACAAACTCTTGCAAGACGAGCACACCCAATAACCTGTGTACATTGCCCTAAATGCACTCCCCTTTCTGGCTGCAGGCAGCATGTGCATTTCTCCCTGACTGGACAGGTGTTTTTTTCCTCTCAGACACTTCTAAAATTCTGGCATTTATTCTAGAGATGGAGAAAAATGTGCAGCTTAGATCCAGATCCTTTGGAAAAAGATCCCTGATCCTTTAGAAAAAGACAAAAACAGGATAAACAATTCTGAGTTGCAGAATTTGGTTATTTTTAACTCTATTCACAGCATCTGCCTCTATCACTGCACAGAATAAAAACAAATATTTGATAGCCCAGTGCTTGGTACAACAAAGCACTGCAGTGCTATTTACTAAGACAACACTATAGTTATTTACACTGTGAAGACAATAGATGTTTAACATTTTTGATGTCTGACTAAAAATCTGTAGAAAACAAAAAAAAACCAAGAAGAAATAGTTATTTTTCTCCCTACATCTTTCAGATTTGTAAAGAAGTCCTATTATTTCTCTCTCCCGAGTGGTAACTGTGCAATATTTCACTTGAACATAATACTTTAAAATCTGAAATACTGCAGTCAGATGATTTCAAAGACAGGTTACATACCAGGGAGGTTCAGATATTAGTGTGTCTGTGTGACCGTGAGAAGCAAAAGCCACTGACTCAAGGACCATGTCAAACATGCACAGTTGGATATCTCTGCAATTGCATAACAGACAGAGCCCTGAAAACAGAGGTGAAACCAAAACCTTACGTCATGACCAGTGTCTCATCTCCAGGTTCACTAAGCAGTCCATCTACAAAGACAGAAGTGCTGGTGAAATTATGTGTGCTCCAGGTCTGGCCTTCGTCTATGCTGAACCTGGAAAAAAGCAGAAAAGGCTTTCATTTACAACTACTGGTAAATAAAGCCGAATGCTTTAAAAAAAATCCCCTCACAAGCTTAGGATATTCGATCACAAAATACAGTATCTGCCTAGACAGTGCATGATATTAATGTGATCTTCCTCTCAGCAACTTATCCGGGGATTCACATCTTTATGAGAAGGTGTAATAAATTTTCCACAACAATAAAATTCTAGGATTAAAAACTGAGCTCTGTCAACAAACCATCTTGCTACCTTGAAGATTCAAAAGCAAGTTAATTCATATTTCGTTCTTTCTCGTAGATTCTGAGCTATAGACCTTTTAAGCAGAGGCCAGTGAAATATGAGAGGCCAACTGCTAAAACGTGGGAGGTGCACTAACTCCAGGCACCAGTATGAGGATGGCCCTTCATGGCTGTTACCATCCACTTAAACAATTACAAAAGATACTGATGAATCAACAAAACATATTTCAAACATGCATCCAAAGCTTTTAAGTCCAAGTCTCTTTTTTTCGACACCTTTCCTCCAGGTCTTTTGGACAGTAGGTTAATGATGGCTTTCAGTCCAGATATAAGTACAGAGTCTAGTTCCTATTCATATAGCTTTCACAATTCTGCAAAAATGAGCCAATTCACAAGTGATAAAGATGTCTTACAGTTTTTTAATGCTGAAGATTATAGTTATGTGTGCCATTACACAAGGTTACCATGTTCTGCTGCACTATGGTGCAGTCTAACACTTGATAACAAAATGCCTTGCAACAAACCTTTCCTGCCAAACAGGGCTGAGAAGGCCATTTGCTGCTCTCATCACATGAGAGGATCTATGCACACTGCAGTTAGTTTGTGCTCATTTGTGAGTATCTCAGATGAGCTGTGATTCTGGCACACCAAATTACATGGCACATAAAAGCAAATAAGTCCTTTGCCTGTTGGCTTCCAAATTCTACATTAAATTGCTCCTGTCAGAGAAAATCAGTACTATTCTCCAGTTTCCCTATGGCTCCTGGAGAGGACAGACACTTTACAGTATCAATGAACTCTCCTGACTGCACACCTAAGCCACATCTGCAGCACAGGCTAAGCATCATTGGCACGTACTGCTGGTGCCAGCCGTAGTAGATAAACAATTCTGCTGAACATGGCTTCTACCGTAGAGTTCTAGAACAGTCTTTTAGGGAAAAAATGCCTATACTGATGCAAGAAAATTGTATTATGATTATTGCATGATGCCATAATTGCATGGTACCTTCAGCACCATGAAGTCATCTTAAAGTAAATATCCAACTGCATTTTGTTGACTCAATGAATTTTAAATTAATCTGACTCCAGCTGTGTTTCATACATGATCACATTGAAATGCTTATCTTAAACTCTGAACTTTGCCTGAGGTCTTGAATATACAACAGCTCTACTCTAATTGACTGTAGAATTACTTGAGTATTTTCAGAGGAATAGAAGTGTCTTTGATAGCCACAATAACTCCACCATGGTCCAAGTACAAGATGTGGTGCTCTTCTTCAAAGACCTACAAGTCAGACAAAGAAAGGCCAGCTAAGCAAATGTACAAATCAGCTGAAATAAAATGAACAAGCAAACAAGAAATAAGAGACTTATGTTTTATAATGTCCACTCTTCAAACTGAAAAGGACATAAAACTCAGGTTAACTCTTATATTTCTCCCAGCTGTAAAAGAAAAGAAAGTTAAGGAGGTGAATTAGAAAATGTTCAGGTTCAAATCACAGTCAGATTGAACTGCCTGAAGTGATTTTAGCCCAAGCTTATATTTCTCATAGTATGCATTCTGCATTCCTTCCTGTTATATATCACCAAGTGACCCATCACCTTGCACTGGTGTTTGCCATATTCTGTGTATCCTGCAGAATAAAATGCTTTGTAGTCTAATTCTAAAAAAAAAAGGAAAAGTACTGCTATCTGTGACTTTCTCACATATTCCCCAGAACCTACATAACATGGAAGAATTGGTGCAAGTACACCTGGTTTAAAAACACTTGGTTTTCTGCATTTCCAGTGTCAGTGAATATAAGTTCAAATATTATGTGATGTCCCATGGACGCCACTGTGAGTTTGGAGCCAAAATACATGTAATGTTGATTTAATGGTATTAAGGATTAAAAAGTTAATAAATTAAATTCCTTTTTTAGAGGTTATCAGCAGTGCTAAAATAAAAGCACAGGTTCCTGTTTTACATCTAAAATCTGTTTGAAGAGAGGATTTACTTACATTATTAACCTGTGAAAGTTCATTTAACACAAGACCAAGTGATACATGAGAATTATACACACTTGGCATTTATAGACAAACATGCAGTCTCCTGCATGCTTTGACAAAGCAAAGGTGAAAAGTATAAAGGTTAGCTTTACTTTGCCTTGTAAATGATCAAAATACTGACAATTTATTTATTTATTTTTTTTTGGAAAAACTAAAGGCTAAATTTAGATAATTTCTCAGCAAGACTGAACCAGAGCTGGGATGAAAGTACCTTACAGCACACTCACAATTACTTCCAAAGTAGAAGCATTTTATTTGTGTTGAGAATTCAGTGTTCCTCTCATCTAGTAAGAACATATTTTATGGGAATCCTAGGGCTTCAAGCACCTGATCAGTTTTTTAGTGTTGCCAATTTACAGGGAAAACCCTGATATGAGGATTTATAGTCTGATCTACTCATTCACCCAGCTGTGTGTTTTAGAAGAGAATGCAGTAAAGGACAGACATTAATTTCAGATGCACTTCAAAAGGATGAGATCAGCTGGAGTCAGATAAGCAAGCAGAGTTTTGATCCTCCTCCAAACTTTGTTTGAACTTTCCCTTAAACCAAAATGCAACAGTGTGTGCTTGGACACCAAGTGTCCCATAGCTTCACCACCAAAGATAAAGGAAGCTGATACTCGCACCAATTAAAGCAAATCAGCCTTTCCCAGAAAAGCACCATGGTAGGTCTTCAGAAACCATTTTAATAACCCTGCTTTAGCATACTATAAAGCACAGAGGACACACTTCAGGCATATTATATGTTATATCATGCTCTTCTTGCACACACTTCATACTTTTTAAAAACAAAATGTATAAAAGCCTTATGAAAACAATTCTTAATCTTCTATACATTAAAAAAATGAACAGTTTCATGCCTGTTTACCAAAAAAGTGAATATTTATCTCTACTTTCTGGAAGCAAAACCAAGACAAACAGTTTGCAAAGGAACAAGGCAAAGGGGTCCCAGTGTGAGAGATGAAGTTCAGACCTAGGGAAATGAGATAATGTGAGTTCACAGCAGGCCACAAATTCTGATATACATCTCTCCACTAACTAAAGCAGACAATCAATCTACTCTTATCCTTACTAGTAGCCAGCCACTACAGAAGAAGATTTTTATAACCTATTTCTGTAATTTTTTGTGCACATTTTGTGCTTTATAATCACAGTGTCAGCTTCTATTCTATCCTCTTCCTTCTGCTCTAAATGCGTTCCTTCCCATATCTGTCCCAACAACTTCAGCAGTTATTTCAGAATGTCTTTGGAAGAAATTGGGAAGAAATATGCAGTGAGAGCATATTTAAGTGGTCCTAGAGAAATATTTGCCCTACAATTTTACTTTGCAACACAAAAGTTGCAAAAATAAGCAAAAATTCCTGAGATTACTTTTTTCTTTCATCAAGTGATATCCATAACTAAATTCAAATCTGGGAAACAGAAGCTTTTCTACACAGAATGAGCCAGTTATATATATTCTCAGGGTTGAAAGGATGGAATTACATCCTTTTTTGTTGCACTTAGAAGTGTTACTATCTATCTCCTAAGATGCCTGCAGGAAAACATGTATTCTCACTTAACCGGAGGTTTTCCAAGTTGCTTTGATACACAAGGATTTGACACAGATAAATAATATTCCAACAAAAAAAACCACCAGACTAAAGCTCCAGAGATCTAGATTTAGCTCCTAGACATCCAAAAGGCTTTCTGTGTAACCTCATTAGCTTAACTGAACATTTTGTTGCTGCAAGAGCTACTCTGGTGGCAGATCAAATGTGAAAGCTTTATTGTTGTTGACTTTTCCCTTTTATTTATGCCATTTTTTTTGAAAGACAGACTCTTTGCTATATAAATACTTTGATGTATTTCAAGTACAGTGTTGTAACAGATGTTGTTGAAATAACAATGGCAACCAAAATTGTGAACAGAAATCGGTATTAAGACAAAATAAAACCACTCATATGTATACATAACGTAATCCTTAACACTTACAAGAGTATCCAAATATTTCACGTCCATTAACATATTTCATTGTATTGTTTTCCTGGTATAATAGACAGAGAAATCTTTCAAATAAACATGAGTTCACCTTAGGCTATATGTCTCCATGGTCCACTTGGCACTTAAGTTAATGGTTGGACTTAGTGATCTCAAGAGTCTTTTCTAACTTTAATGATTTTATGATTCTAAGCCTATATATTTCATGATAATGTCAAGGTGAGATTCCTTTATTCTACAGTCCAGTGCACAGCATGGATGTTCAAGCTACTTGCCAATCAGCTCCTAAAGCACTGCTATTTACAGCTCAATGTTGCACTGTACATGGCCACAGTTTTCAGTTTTCCTCAAACAAAGAATGGTGGTTTCAAGATATACCAACAAGCAGCTCAGCCATGCAGCAGAAAGGCAGAAGAACCACTGGACACCAGCACAAGTGGTATTGTGGTTATTTATAATAACAACATTTCTTGGTTTTGCTTTTTGTGTGAGCTGGCAAAGGCAGGACACAGGAACAACCACAAAACCACAGATGAAATGCAAGAACAAATTTATTCTCATTACCTGGCCAACCAGGGCAGCCCTGAAGCAGCATCTGGGCAGAGACATACAAGTGGGGCTGCAGACACTGCAGAGCTCAGTCCATGCCAGAGGATCACCCAGCCTGCTGTATTGCAGGGGTTTGCACAGGTAATTTACCACTCTGCTTTGGTCTTTGCAGCAGCAGGGCAGGGATATCAGAGCATGTTTGATACTGTGCCTCTATCACAGGCCTAAACACAGATATTTGACTTGTTCAACACAGATGGCCAAAAAATTACTAGTATGATATGTGTGGGTTTTGACACCTGAACTGCATATCACCTGACTTTGTTTACAGCCCTCACCAACCTTCTGATTTTTTCCCAAACATTTCCATTTACTACCAGAATTTACTTAATTTCAAAACCTCTTATTTAGGCATTCATTTCTATATATGAAGTCTGCCTGTGTTTATAGGTAAGTCGTCCTGAACCCTTATATGACCACATCAAATGCAAGCTATGGAAGGTTTGACGCTGTCTTAGAGCACACAGGATCTTTGACCTTCCCCACAGTCCTATAATCCACAGTCATATGAACCAATACTGCTGTTATTTCAAGAAAGGCTTAATTAATTCCTTGCACTACATTTTCCCTTTATGTTTGCTTTTCTTCATTTTCTGTCTCTATATACAAGCACAGACTGCTCCCCTTTTCTTGTAAACAGGTCAGCAACATCGTGTGAGCTTGTGAGAAAGGTGCCAGGCCTTCCCTCATTAATGACAACCACAAAGTCTCCAAGGCAGAGACTTAAACTGAAAGTGTTGTGCCAAAGCACAGGATTTAACCAGCTCACAAGACCTGTAATTTACTGAATTATCTGAATTCCTGTATCACCTGACTGAAGCCTTCTCTTTTGTTGTAAGAACTCCAGCAGAGAAAGAAAATGTGCTGGTGTCCTCTGGAAGAACTGTTTAATCGTGAACCACCAGTGAGGCCATAAAATACATAAAATAATCTACAGTTTCATACTGATCACAATATCTGAACTGAGTAAGCCCTTTCAAGGGCTTCGTAGGAGTTTTAATTAAAATAAAGCTAGCAATGTTGTTTGCCATTTTGACTGTACAATGAGGGATCAGTTTGTGGTTGATTTTACAGCATAATTAAGCACCTTAGGGTCAAGTTGCAACACAAATCATTTATTTGTGTGTCTTTACAAATGCAAAGCAGTGAAAACATGAATTTGATCTCATTCTTTTTTCTTCTTATTTTTCACCCCAGAAAAACTAGAAAACTTTGGAAAATGCTGACAAGAAATTATGAGAATCCTCTAAGAAGTATTAAACAACACAGTATCCACTGTAAATCCTGGAATGCTTTTGCATTTAAACACCTATTTATTGTATGCTAGAGTTCAAGAAGGAATTTGGTATAATATTTTATCTTTTAAACATCAAAGGACATTATAATTACAAAAATAACCCACTTCTTTTTAAAGTACTCTGTGAAGTACTAATGGCATCCTACAATAGCAATATAAGAAACTGTCTGTATTTTTCTTTTTTAACTTCAAATTCCCCAAGCTCAGTAATACTACTGAGAACATTTTCACACTTAATGGTTCTAAGAAAAATAACAAAATCTGATTTCAGCTGACCATTACAACACTATTTTAACCAAAATTAAATTATTTTTTGAAAACACTTTGGTCCTTTGAGGGTGCTTTTTTATATCCTAGATATATGTTATAAGTAGAAACTATACTCTCTATAGATTATCTATATATATATTCTATATAGATATTCTAATTATAATTATTATACCTATATTATATAAAATTTATAATTTATAAAAAATAGAATATTTTTTCTTTTTATAAATGTTACGAAAATTATAGAATTTATAAAAGTACATTAGAATTAGAATAAGAATACTATATTATATATTCCATATATATTATATATATTGTGTATTGTTGCTATATATAGAGAGAGAGAAAGAAAATATCCCTATGCTGAGTGTATTGGGTTTGCACAGCAAGGTTTAGGTAGAAGGTTAGTCTACTGAGGTGGCTTCTTTGAGACACTTCTAGAGAAACTTTCTCAGATCCTACAGCCAACACCAGCCAGTTTCAATATGGACACGCCACTGGTCAAGTCCGAGTCAATCAGTGACAGCTGTAGCACCAACAGCATTAGGGGTTTAAGAAGTGCACAACAGCAACTACAGCAGGAGTGAAGAGCTGGGAATATGAGAGAGGAGCAGCCCTGCAGACACCAAGGTCAGTGCAGAAGGAGGGGTAGGAGGTGCTGCAAATGCCAGAGCAGAGATTCACCTGCAGCCCCCAGTGCAGCCCATGGTGAGGCAGCTGTGACCCTGCAGCCCATGGAGGTCCAGGATGGAGCAGAGATCCACCTGCAGCCCATGGAGGATCCCACACTGGAGCAGGTGGATGTGTGAAGGAGGCTGTGACTCCACAGGAAGCCAGTGTTGGAGCAGGTTTGCTGGTAGGACTTAGGATCACACAGGAGAACAGCCTGCTCCTGATGGGCTGCAGCCCATGTGAAGCACCCACTCTGGAGAACTCATGGGGAACTACAGCCCATGGAAAGGCCTCATGTTGGAGAACTTCACTGAAAAAAAATTTCTAGGGTGGGGCCCTCCTGTGAGAGGGACCTCACACTGGAGCAGGGGAAGAGTGTGAGGAATCCTCCTTGTGTAGGTGTGTTGAACTGACCATGACCCCTATTCCACATCCCTCTGTATGGCTCAGGGTGAGGAGGTAGAGAAGTAGTGAGTAAAATTGAGCCTGTGATGAAGGGAGAGGTCTGGGGAAGGTGTTGTAAGATTTGGCTTTATTTCTCACTATCCTACCCTGTTATTAATTGGCAATCAAATAAATATTCCCCAAGTTGTGCCTGTTTTGCCCATGATGGTAATTGGTGACCAGCTTCTCCCTGTCCTTATCTCAACCCATGAGTTTTTCATTATATTCTCCCTCTGCTGTCCAGCTGAGGAGAGCAGTGACAGAGAGATTGGTGGGCACCTGGCATCAAGCCAGGGCAAACTCACCAGAGAGACAGAGCAGTTTAGGAAACAATACATGAAAAAGGTGAAATGCTTTAACTAACTTTGACCCCAGTGGAAGAAAAAGCCATCCAGAAATCAAATACCATTACGATATCACTGTTCTCTTCTTAACACTTTGGTATTTGTAGTCCTGAATTTATTAAATCATGCCAAATACTTTAAAAAATACATTTTTTTAAATCTCTTTTAACTGTCTCAGTTTCAATGAAAAAAATGTTTATGATTAAGTAACAGCTTAAAGACTATGAAGCAGAAGAATTTTTGGCCTTGTATCTAAGCCATGTTTTTTAGCTTGGAATGTTTGTACTGCAAAATCTAGTCCAAGTCCACTTCATCATTAGCATAGGAAGATTACTTAAATTATTAAGAACCTAAACAGACATTATGTTTTTCTGCATAAGATACTTATAAGACCTTTAAGGAGACCAAAAATATTTGAACTTCAGAAGAACCTGACAGCCTGATCAATTTGAGTCTTAGAAAATCACCTTCTTAATCTCTTCATTTCCAAGCAAACTGGAGATAATAATACCAATTCCTTCAAAAGAGGGAGTTATCTAAAGATTAGTTAGGCATTACGTAATTCAATACATTTGGTACATTAAAATTATTTCCAGGTTCCTTTGATGATTTATGCTTCCTACCTGACGCCACGTGTTCCCACAGTCAGATGTTATGTACATCTCTTCTTTATACTCAACCAGCTGGGACCCCAGGTTACCTGTCACAAAAGAGGAGAAAACAAGGGTTGCATCCACATGAACAAGAGAGATTGGATCTAGTCCTGATGCCAGACTGAGTAAGAAGTTTCCAGGTCAGAGCAAGAACTAAACACAGTTAAACAGGCTTACTTCATTTCTGGTAGAACCAGAAAAATCCTTTAAAAACACATATCTATAATTTCAAAGTCTTCCTTTCCACTGCTGCGTTGTCCATAGGTGGAAGCAATGAGGCTTGATTCTACCAAATCACAGAAGTCAGACCAACATTTTAGTTTTGCTCCTGAATGCTGGAAAATTATTACGAAACAGCATGTATTGAAGATGTAAAGTATGAAACATCCATAAACTCAGAAGCTTTAAACTTAACCTTAATCATATTCTAAGTTATTCACATTGAATTCAGACTGTTAAAATGAAATATTTCATCTTTAAGACTTGATGAAGTGGCAACTAGATTAGAATCTGGTGAAAAATGCAACATAAAATAGGGGACAGGGCTTTTGGAAAAGAGTAAATACAAAATAATTGAAAGCAGAATTATTTTATTTACCTAAATATTAACCAGAAAGCTACTGAATATTTTGAAAAATAGCACTGAGGAGAATTGCAAAGCACTGAGGTTCCTGCAAAGTTAAGAAAAGTGTTAAATTTGGGGAAGATGATATCAGACGCAGTCCCAAATACAGAGATCTCTGTCTTTTAACATGCAGTATCTCATACAGCAAATTATTAAACTGCCAGGCAGTTTAGTTTTGTAGGGGAGAGCTATTCATGGCACGATACTCCTTCTAAATTATATCCTCCTGGGGATTTTAACTTAAATATATGGTTTGCATGTTTTCACAGTAGAAATAAGATGAAAATTATCAGATCCTCTTAAGCAGAAGAGACGATGAAAGAAAACACTTGAGATTTGAATAGCACTATGAAATTTCACGTATGTTGTATAAATAGCTGCTTTCTAACCACTAAACCAGATCTGTTTATGCAGAGTGCTTACTGGTGCTGAAAGGTTCCCAAGAGGAATGACAGTGCCACTGCCCAAAATACACATTCTATTTAGACTATCAAGGTTGCATGTGCTCCATCCTTTACTAGGATAACTCTACATCATTTAAACCTAAATACATCGTGGACAGGGTTGGAATATTCATATTGAATAAGGGAATTTATAGGAGTCACTTAATTCCTTTAAATTGCATCTAACAGACCAGAAGATTCCAGTTCCCATTCTTGAGCTTTTCTTTCCAACACATTGCACACTCTCTCATTTATCAAATAATTCAGCACAGATTTAGTTGGTCATAGAATATGTTGAATTGGAAGGGACACATCAATATCACTGAATCCAACTCCTGGCCCTGCACAGGACACCCCAAAAGTCACACCACATGCCTGAGAGCATTGTCCAAATGCTTCTTGAACTTGGGCAAGTTTGATGCTGTGACCCTTTCCCTAGGGAACAGTTCCAAAGCTCAATCCATCAAAAGGTGGAAAACCTTTTTCCTGATATCTAACTTACACCTCCCATGAATATAACCACATGAAATAGCTCTAAAAGGAAAGCTTCACATTAATTCAGTTATATTTTCTCTCCAAATACAGCTTTAAGATTAATCTGATCACTAGAAAGAGATATGAATGAGAAATCACCTTTTCAAGGCTGAAGGAAGATTTGATTAATTGTGTATACAAAATACATTTATTTTGCTATTCTTACATTCCTCTATTATACTTTTCACTGCTGTATCACCTGCAGATGGATATATTCTTGTGCTTCTGCAGTTAATCACAGAATGTTTCCTATAGGACAGCTGAAAACAAAAATATTTCTTCTCTTGCTAGAATCTAACATACTGCTATCAGTCTACGCTCATCTTTACACAGATAACTTTAATGAATGTAGTGTTAATTTTGCTCCTGGATAAATACTGTTTATTCTACCTCTTTTCACCACTTACTGACTTCTACTTCCATGAGTAGTTCTTTAGTTTGAGCATTGCTAGGGATCTGCACTTTAAAAAATACAGTGGTAAATTGCCTTGCTAATGGAAAATTAGTCTGTAAACTAAACAGCATCTACTTTTGCTTCATTAAAAAGCCTTTCCTATCCAGCTGATTTAGTAATGATATTAGCAACAGTGTTGTAATTGCAGCTCTTTTTAAAGACAGACATGACTTCTAGTTCTGATTTTACCTTTACTTGTCTATGTAAAAGAGCAAAAAGAGTAGATGGGCTCAGTGATTATTCCAGTGACTTCATTCTGCCTAAACAACAACTGATGCCAACAGGAACAGCATCTGGGACACTGCTTTTGGAAAAAGGACTTTTGTGATATTTGACCTTTGAAAACAGTCCATCCATGCGCCAAAGGTGGAAGCCCGGAAGTCCTGCAAGCAGAACCTGCTGATTGCTGACACAACGTTTAATTGTGTCATTAACAAATGATGTAGTTTTCATCACTTCCAGATTTTTTTGGGATACAGAATTATATGACATAATTTTGCAAACTTTGTGAAATGGTCTTCAAGCAGTCAAGAAAAAAAACCCCACAAAACCCAACAAAAAAACCCCCACCTTTCTCTAAGAAAGGATAAAACTTCTCAGTGCAGCTGGAGTTTGCTCTGTGGGTACCACAGACCGTGGCTTGCTGAAAAAGAGCATCAGTGGTTTCAGAAAGAAAAAGCACGTCAGGCCAAAGGAAGGAAAGCTGCAGCACCAGGGGAGACAGGCAGGCTCCTGCAAAAGTGCAGTGGGAAGCACTCATGCAGCCAGATCTGAGCCATGAAGACAGAA
The DNA here is from genome assembly GCA_013399455.1 of Anthoscopus minutus. NCBI lineage: Eukaryota > Metazoa > Chordata > Aves > Passeriformes > Paridae > Anthoscopus > Anthoscopus minutus. The sequence continues at coordinate 47,345 of VWYI01004831.1, read as the reverse complement.
AGAAATTTCCACAGGGATATATGGTGATGTGTGTCACCCTGAAAATTACAAGCCTTCTGATCTTCTCTGATGTTCTTTGGAGTCCCTGAAGTTCTTCTTCAAGTTCTCTCATGTTTTCATATTTGTAGTGCATGTTCCCACGAATTGTAACCTAAACAAAGGTTGTTTTCCACATTCCTCTCTGAGGATGTCACTTGATGGACTTTCCCCTTGACCAGTGGAACTAGAGAGGAAGCCACCTTATTCTCAAATCCCTGGTCATTGTTCAGAATGTATATAATTAGTGAGGTCAGAATAAAGATAGTTCTTTTTTGTGTCTTGATGAGAGACTGAGTGCTGCGTCTCCTTTGTGCTCTCCAGCGACAATGCATACGTTTTATAAGCCACAGAAAAGCCACTCTGGAAGCTGTTAGCCTGAAAAAGTGGAACTGGAATAACACCAAGCCCTTCAAAGATCTAAGTGAACTTCCCCCAACTTTTATTAGCAAACCATTCTATTTAACATGTGTGACACAAGAGTTATGACTTTTCTCTAGTTAAAAAGTTACATTGTTTTAACTTTATTTTTCAATAGGCTAATAAAAAAATAATTTCAAAGATTTGGAGCATTTTTGTTCTTTTTGAGATTTAAAATAAATTGCATAATTTTAGGCTCCAGCTACTTTGCAGAGTGTTGTGTTACTGGATAAGCCAGCTAACTTAATACAGTGCATGTAATGGCACCCCATAAACCCCTGCACAACAGCTCCAATTCACATCAAATGAAATGTAAAAAATCCTGACATTAATAACACTGCAAACAAACAACTTCCAAGCCACAGCAGCACTCAGAGTTGAACTGAGAAATTCTGAACCCTTCCATGACATATCTGAGGAGAACTATAAAACATATTTGGGGTAAGTGTGGCAGCCAATAACATGTGAGCACAACTGAATTAGTGATCAAGTGACACAAGAGGGTGAGAAAGAAACAATTATGCTCAGCCCAAGACTGGAAGCCAACAGTGTTTGAGTACCATTCCCACCATGTCCTGAAGGGTTTGGACTGTACCACACCCCCCAAATATCAGTGTGCTACTTTGCCTGGTGGGCCACACCAAAATCTATACTTCTTATTACAGCTGTAAATATCTGCAGTAACTCCTCAGGTGTGTCACTACAACACAGAAACTTTTCTATCATTTTAGTAGGTCTGTGTTAGATCTCAAAATCTGTCTGGGGGAACAAGTAAATGTAATTGAATACACTAAAGGCAACTCAGGCTCATACTGAAAAAGTTACTGCGGCTGGAATGGGTAATCAGCTGCAGGCATGTGCTGCTTTGGGCTGTGCTAGAGTTAATTTTCTTCACAGAACGCGGTACAGGGCTGTGTTTTGGACTTGTACTGAAAGGGCGTTGATGACAATACAAAGATGTTTTCAGGACTGCTGGACAGTGCTTACACAGAGTCAAAGCCTTTTCTGCTCCTCACTCCACTCCACCAGTGAGGATGCAGGGGAATGCACAAAGGAATTGGAAATGGGCACAGCTGGGACAAGTGACTCCAGCTGACCTGGGGATATTCCAGGCCATATGTCATCATGTTCAACAACAAAGTGGAGGAGAGGTTGGTGCAGGGGAATTGCTCAAGGACAGGCTGGGCACTAGGTGGTTGGAGGTGAGCAACTGTTTTCATTTACGTCACTTTTTGGGTTTCATTTCTCTCTGTCCTTTTTCATTACAGTTTATTATTATTATTTTATTTCAGTTATTAAGCTGCTCTTAATCCATGAGTTTCATCACTTTTACTCTCCCAATTCCCCCCATCCTCCTGGAGGGGAAGTGAGCAAGGAGCAGTGTGATGCTTAGTTGCTGGCTGGACTTAAGCCATGCCAAGTCTACATTAGCCACAGCTATAAATGGTACCATTCTAACATGACCTCTGATCTGAGTGCTCTGAAAACTCCTCTGACACATGACACAGAGTGTTTGCCATCAGTTTCATGTTTGTTTGCAATACAGAAATTTCTTCAGTTTGTCTTACAGTATTCTGTATTCTTTTTGTAACTAAATGACCCTCATGTGTGTCATCTCCAATGCCTGGAGGATGATATACACCTTAAATTGTCCTTAAACACTCTCCCAAAGGCTTTTGCCATCAACACAGCCAGGATACTGTGCTAGATGGACTCAGCCTGAGTCAGTTTTGCTCTGCTGTTATAATCTGACACTGCTTCTATTCAGGAAGCAAAATGAAACATTTTGGCCTGCATTTTTCATTTTTTTTCAGATTAAGAACAGTCATTTTTCATTTCCACTACTTGCATTCTTAGAAACCTTTCCAATCTGTGTTTTGGGATACATGAAATCTTTTGTTTTTTCACTTGTCCTGAGTAAAGGCTGATTTAAGTAACTGCATAAAATCACGTGTCCCATCCTTGCAGGGGTGGCAGTACCAAAAAACTAGAATACAGAGGCACCAACTACTGTTCAACATAGTTCCCCAAGCTTTCTGTAACTCTGCACATGACAGTTCAGCAGCTGGTAGCACAGAGATGTGAAAGAAAGAAATGTTTTCCAGTGGTCTGGTGGCCAGCAAAGTTCTCTGGAAATGTGGCATGGCTGTGAGAATCACAGCTCTCAAAACAAATCTCAGGAGAGTCAGGCATTTTGTCAGGTTCTTACTGGGTCACAAAAAATACGGAAGATCACTTCATTTAAAATTCACCATCAAATTTACATGCTTTAAGTGCTTGTTATTGCTGTGTTTACCCATACTTTTATATTTGACTTTGGATATGTTTAGAGTAAGAAGAAAGAATCCCCCATATGCAACGCTTAGATAATCCTTCTAATATGGAAAATCTTTTCCAGTCACTTAAATTTAGCATACAGGCAGACACCTCCTCCAAAAAGAGAGATGTGCCTTGCCTGGATTACTGGTAATTAATACAGTTGTAAGATGCCTTCAGGCCATGCACAATAAGTTAAAATTTCATGGTTTGCAATCATGTAGTTGCAGTATAGAATAAACATACAACCAATTTGTATTTAAATCTCCCAGACACACAGTTTTGCCTGGCAAGCTGAGATGTGTTCAGATGAGGGAGTGGGAATTGAGGAATGTAATAAACATTTAAAGGAATTTCAGGATGTTCACTCCAAAATGTACTTGGAAATGATCAATCATCTCCCTGTTCCCTTATCCTTTTTTTATGGAGGCATCTTAGCATGCTATTTCTGTGAAAAGTGATAGAAATTCGTCACAATGTATGCAATTATATTTGGCCCTGATATGACAAAAAGTAAACAGAACTTTTCTAGCACTTCCTCAATTTGTGTGAATGCACAGAATTTACTGCTTGTTTGATTTGCCATATGGATTGGAAGCTAAGCAGGCAATTATTGTAAACTAGCACCTGAAAAAGCTACACTTCTCTAAACATTTTTCATAGAAAAGTCCTTAGCAAGTTTATAGTAAAAATTTACACATCAATTGACACACATTTCATAGCTGATGCTGTGAGAAATAGTTGTTGCCAAGATTAAAATGCACAAAAATCAAATGTAAATGCAAAATCCTATTGCATTTCTTAAAGAGAGCAAGGCAGTTATTTAAAATACCACTTTCATATGCAGCTACAAAATTTAATATTCTGTCTGAACAATTTATATATAGACATAAGCTAAAAATATGCATTCCTGAGAACTATTCAAGCACGTTTAACAGAGTGGGATTTTTATTTGTAAACATGAGTTTAAAAAAATGCAGTTCTAACATCTTATTAAAGATGTTAGGTTTTCTTAGTTTTCTCAGTGTTAATGCAGTTCACCATCTAATTATGCCTTTTTTTAAAATTTAAACAATATTCAGTAGTCTCTGATATCTGACTTTTCAGAATAGCTTTTCCATTACCATAAGCAGCTGTGGTATATAAGCTTCCTAGAAAGAAGCCAAATCCACTTTTTAAAGGGATTTTTTTCTTTTTCTTTTTGATCAATAGGGTTCTTATGCCTAGAACCAGATTTCCAGTTCCTATCCACTTGTTTGCATCACTTGTTTCTACCTGTGGTTACACTTGGAGGAAAAAAAATCATATTCTTTATTGTTCTTTAGTTTTTCAGCTAATGGGGGTTTTCTTGTAAATATTCTCTATTTCCATCAACTGCCAAAGAGGCCTTCTTAGCACCTGCTCACTGGTCCTGAAAATTGATTATCAGAATTGTACACAGTCGTATTAGTAATGTCACTGTATTTTGCCAGTTTATTAATATTTCCCTCTCTCTGTTGGCAATTATTTACCTATTTCACCCCGAGAATAAGTTTGCTTTTTTACAGCACAAGGCACTGATGACTGTGCTGTGATCAACTGACAGTCATGGATCTTTATCATCTTCAGTCATTTCCAGAAGATGTGCTCTCCCTAAATCTAACAGCAAAATTCCAATAGTGTGTGATGTGGCCCAAATAATCTCATTCCTGGATGTACTAAGAGCCTAAGACTTATGTTGATTTGTATAGGATTATCAGTTTCAAGGATCAGGCCAAAGGAAATTCAAGCTCAGTCTATGTAAATTATTTCTGATAAGAAGTGTAAGTTTACAAGGCTATCAGGTTTGACAGATAAGACTGAACACATGTGCTGAATCCAAATGACCTGGGTATCCAAATAATGCAAGTGCAAGTCAAAATCAGAGTTGATTCAGGCAAGGGGATGCAATTGCTCTAGAGTATTTTTAAGGTTCCAATGTAGATCCCTTTGCTCTGTTTTCAGCTACAGAAGATTTTCTTCCACTAGAAAAAGGACACACTGCACTCTTTTGGGCAAATTTTTCCCACTTTCACATCACCCCTCCCAGCTTTTTAAGTAGCTAAAAGATAGGTGACTTGCAACTGAGCAAGGGTGCTTTCTACCATTCCCATTACATTACAGGTTGCTCCAAAGCAAGTAAAATTTAACATGTTAGCTCTATTATTCATAATATCAGGATGTAATCCAAACCACTCCCTCCTGATCACATTGAGGAAAGCTGTTGACAAGGTCTCTACCTGGCAGAGTAAGACAATGTCACAGTGATAAAATGTCACCCCATCCTACAAAGGAATGAAGGGCAAAATACTCTTCTACTGCCCTCCCTAACATCGTCTCAGAGAACAGAGCGCTTAAAAAAAATCTACAAACCCCAAACAAAAGAAAACAATCCAACATCTCAACAAATATCTGTTCAACATATCAGATTATACTGTAAAGGGAAAGAAAAATGAAATAAGAATAATGGACTAATTAAATCTCACTACTTAATTTGCTGCTGGAAGGCATTTAAACACGATATGATGAGGCTAAAACTAAGAACCTACATTTTGAATGCCTTCATGAAAAAAGACATTTGAAACAGAAGATATTTTTTGAAACATATGAATTAATAAAGTTTGACCTGAACACATATTAGGAATCTATCTACAAAGGCCCTGCATAAATTCTTAGTCTCATTTGTACCCATAAAAACATAGCAGCATTTCACCAGGTAAGGTCTGTCTCCTGCAAAATACTTTAAACTCCCTTTACATTACAGAAAAAATTGAAGTCTTCACTCATTTTGAAGATTACCGGTACTGGCAGCTGTCATTCTCTTTAAACACCAAATATTCTCACCTTGAAATTCTCAGGAAACTTTCAACTTAGTAAGTTGTTTGTCAGAGACTAATGTAAGATGAAGTAGAAGCCATTATTAATTAAAAACAGATACACTTTTATGAATAGAGAAGCCTATATGTGTGCATTTCACCTAAACATTATCAATAACATAAGAATAAAATAAAATAATTTTTAAAAGCTCTGAGACTTGTTAACATTTAGACAATTTTGAAACAAAGAAACAGAAGATTAAATAAAATGAATAGACAGATTAAAAAGACATAAAGCAAAACTGAGTTATGTGAATATTTTTCTTGATGAGTGCTCAACACTGCAATGGAATTTCCTTTATTAAATTTCACTTCATTTTGACACAACTCCATGTGTAAGTCATAATGGAGAAGCCACAACCAGCACTGTTTCCAACACAGTGACACATTTGCCTCTCTCTATGCAGGTCTCTTTAGGCAGAAAGGAATTAATAAAAATTACAAGATAAATTATCTGCATCCAAGCTTAAAAAACAAAGACTTGACCACCGTTTTCATCAGTTTTTCTGGGTTATTCATGATGCTGGAGGGCCTACACAGCACTTCCAGAGAAAGAGAATGCAGGACATGTCTGTCAGCCACCATCACACCTCCAGAGCACACTAATGGGGAAGGAGGCACAGCACAGCACGATGCACCCAGGTGACTGATCTGTCTGAGAAGACACATGGGCCTTCCATTAACTTACACTGAATTGTTTGATCAAAAGATTCCACACAGGATTATTCAGCAGGAAAGCCTTATTTTGGCAATGTTTGTAGCATGGTATTCCTACAAATCCAAAGACTAGATCTACAAAGAGCCCCTGCTACATTTCAGGTCTTAAAAAGTTAATTCATGCACTTACCTGCCCCCATTATGAGCCCTGGTGCAGTGTCCTTGGTGTGCACTGTGCCTGACACATAGGGATTGTCTGCCCACCGCAGATGGAGGTGCAGGTAACAATCAGGCTTGTGGGGGAAGAAGCAGAGAACGGGTTTTAAAAATCACTGCTACCAGTTATGCTCCTACAATAAATTAAAGCCCAGACAGGGAGAAACTTCAGCAATGTATGTCTTCATAAAGAAAAAGAATGGCTGCTTCCCATGGAGACAAATTCCAGTCTGAAGTATCAGTCTTCATTTTATAACAAGAATCTCTGTTGATGTCTGTATAGTACGTCACTGACTCAACAAAAAGGTTTCCAAACTCAAAGTCAGTATTAATAAATAAATCCCCATCTGAAAGAATATTGCTTGAGAAGTTAACTAACAGCAACAAGTACTGCATGTTTGTTAGTCCCAGATAAATGGTAAAATTATGATTAAAAACAACTGTTTGGGCTGAAATGCCTTTTCTTAGTAAAAAAGTGGTATGAAAAATAGCATAATGACTTTAGGACACATCATGTCTCCTTGCTAAGCAACTTACTGCTTCTTGCCCTTTGTGCACTGCACTCAAAGGTCATGTTTTTCACAGCAATGTGACCAGGAGCTTTACCAGGAGCCAGCTGCCAGCACTGCCTGGGAGCTGCTGCCACTGCAATCATCCCACTCATCTCACATTAATCTGCACCAGTCCCTGCAGGCTGGAACCTTGCAGCACAGCCTCGAACTCCTCAAGAAAAGGGAACCAGCAGCTCCAGCCCTCCACTTCTGCCACACGGAAAGGCAGTAAATCTCTGGCAGTGGCAGGACTACAAGCATTTATTTTGCCCACCAATGTGGAGCTTTGAGTCTCCAGGAGCAGAAAGTCAGTAAGAAAAATACAAGGTTTTCAGTACAGCCTTGCAAATAACAAAATACTATGGGCACTTGGGACATCTAAACAAACAGAAATAATCTTACAACAAGAAAAGAATATTTATGCAAGTTACCATGGCATTTATGTTTCAAGCAACTGTCAGAAGTTCCCTTTAACAGGGAACCAAGGGTTCCCTTGTTTCATTATGAAACAAAAACATGAAGAGATGTTAAGAGAAAAATTATTGGTATTCTCTGTTTGACTCATGATGTGCCCCATATATCCAGACACAAATGACTATCATGATTATTCTGAATGGAGTTGTGTGATTGACACACAAGAAATGTGTCCTCTTTGAGTCAAAGTGATCTCAAATACGAAATACAGTGCAACAGAAAGCCCTGACTACTCACTCTACACGATGACTGAACAAAGAGCCTGTGGAACCACAGTTCATGCAATGCAACTACATTTTCCTGCTTAGTTTGGCTGGTAAACCCAGCACAAAGCTCTTGGGCTGTTGGAACTACTGCACATCCTACCGTGCAGATAATTCTTGCACACTTTAGAGGGGCATACGAAAAAGAGCCACTTACAGGTTTGCAGTTGGTCGGTTTGCCATTCATATCAATATCTGGAGGGTTTAGAAAATCCCAGTCACGGCCTTTGTTGTAGGTTATCAGAGTTGTAACTTTCCCATCAATTTTCTGGTTGGCCAAAAAGACTCCTTTTACACCTCTGACCTGAAGCATAGAGAAGGATAGTTAATATCTAGCACATACACATTTTTTTCAACAAGGATTATCCCTGATTAGCTGATCTTTTGTGGTTCTGAACTGTGTATCTCAGGTAGTTTCTCCTGGAAACTGAAAGGAAAGTGGATGACACCTGAAAAAAAAAAAAGAGAAAAACAAAAAGATAAGAGGAAAAGGAGAAGGGGGAAGGCAAGGAAAATTACAAACTGATTTTTATTTCTAAATGTATTTTAAAAGGATATGCAGTTCTTTCCATGTCAGAAGGCTAATCAAATTACATGTTTAAGATAGCAAATCACAATAGTTTATATATCAAAATATAAAAATTATGATAGCATGGCCTCACCATTAAAATGTCACCTCTGCATTTTCTTTAAATATGGACATCTTTAAAATGCCATTCTACAAATGATGTAGGCAATTTTTAACTTTTACACTGAATTTCTGGGCACATATCATATAAATATTACACAAATGGGTTACAAAAACATAACACAGTATGATATCCTTAAAAATAATGCTGAATTTGGAAGCACTCTTGTCCTTTGTAGGAAATAAATACAGGCAAATGATCTGAGGAAGAAACACTGAAGGCTGAATCACCCTTTCAAGCATCTGAAATGCTTCTGCACTCCAGTCAACCACTCTTCACCTGTTTAACCTCTGGAGAAAAAATAATAATAATGAAAAAATTACTCTCTTCTCTTGGGCTGTTATTTTATTTCAAAACAATTTGTATTAGAAAATTATTACAACTCAAAGTATTAAAGTTAATGGGTATAATTTTCGAAGCAACCTGACAGTAATTATACCTCAATATGTTTAGTTCTAGCCCTAACATTTATGTTATTAACATAGTAATGTATATTCCACCCAAGGGCATGAGATAAGATCTTCTATTAAAAGTGAAGGTTTCCTTATGAGTACTCTTGTTTCCCTTGCCATTATTCTGGAGACTTCCTGAATTTTTTGAAAAATTCTGGATAACATATATAAAATGATGTTGTGGCGCAGAACTGAACCATTCATTAAAAATAAATGCACAAAACAGCCAGCTCTTTGAATGGTCAGGAATATTTGCCTCCTGACAACAAAAGGAACTTTTCATCTGAAACATTTTCTGTTCCCTTCTTTTTCTAACTGCCAGCTATTAACTCCATTTAACATTCATTTAGCAGAAGCCGGCATCAAAGGTGAAAAGAAGGCATCCCTACCAGCAGGCTACAGATTTGATACTCACTGTTTATAAATATGGGAAGGAACAGTTCCAAATCCACAGAGAATAAGAACGTTCTGCTGGTTATGGTAACAGCCTAGAACTTGGAAATATATGTAAGTTTATATTTAAAAATCTGTATAAATGTGTAAATACTCTACTCGTCCATGAGCTTCTTCTTTCTTAAATCCTATGCATATGTGGTTGGGTTATTTATCCAGGATGCTGAGAGCTCAGAACCACCTCCAAGTCAAACATACCATAAAAGTCAACTACTATGCACTTCAGGTGAGAAAAGGAAAGGAAAAGAAGAAATGATGAACCACCTGCTTTCTTTATTAACAAAGCATTTTAATCTTGCTGGGGATTTTTTACATAGTCTACCTTAGAGACAGCTCAGCCATGAAAAGCCTGGCAACTCAAATATTTACATGGGAAGACAGACTTGGTGTAAAAATTTCTGTGCATGTCTTTCTTCCAGTGAACACAATATTAAATATTTAAACAATAATTAGATCAAGGGACTGCAGCTGAGGTTTCCCTCTTCATTTGTGGATGGCAAAACCAGTGCTGCATCATGATTGTTTTTGTTTCTCCTCTCTTTCCCCTCCCCACCCCCTCATTTAATGAAAATTTAATAATTCCATATAATCATCAAATGAGAGTCAGGCTAAAAGTTTTCTCCATTCCCATTCCCATCTGTAATCTAACCAAGCCCTAGGATAACTTTTCCTCTCTAGAATATGAGACATAAGTGTTTGAATCAAACATTTAAAGGTTATGAAAACATTTTGTCCAGGGTCTCAGTTAACTTCTTGCTGCTTTAAAAGATAAAAGCTGACTGGCACTTCCCAGCAGTTGTATTTTGAATGAAAGACTTAAACCCTGCTTGAAATAATAAATAGATTTCAGGCAGTCATCTTTAGAGCAAGTGCAGAAATCTTATGTTCGGAGTGGTGCATTAGCCTAAAACCCAGTAACTAACACAAAATTATGGTATGTAAAAAATGACATTTTTAAAACATTCCACTCCTGCTGTAGCATTTTCCATTTCATTTGTCCTGTGGTCTATACAGATACACACCTGACTCTGTAAATACTGGAAATTAAGTGTGTCAAATCTACCTCCTGGATTGGACTGTGATGCCAAAGCACCCAAATTCTTCCATACATACTATTTATTGACTTAGCTGCCTAATCTAAAATTGCAAGGTAAGTATTTTTATATCAAGAAAGGAAAATACTCACATTGATAATAAGTTGCTATTGAAAAGAAGACATTTCAACATTGTGCAGTGCTCAGTTACCCTGGTGAACAGTACAGGAGCCACTCAAGACTTCTGAACATGAGGACATTCAAAGCACCTTTGTGTTGAATTTTTTGAACTTTGAGCTTAGTTCTCAGAGTACCTATTTTCTTAAACAGTTCAGGGGACAGCTGTTCCCCAGTACTCTCAGAAAAGCACTTTGTACCTTAAAATATTATTTTCTGAAATTTTCTGCTGTAACTTATTAACTGCTCATCATTACATTTCTGATATTCCATTCCAACAATATTCTGTTTAGTTGGTAGCAAGAAGCACAGTTCAGATGGTCCCACAGTGTTTATTAGCAGCAATTATGGAAATGTAGAAATTACTGCTAACTAATACATGTTTGTGATTAAAATTTAAATCCATACCATTTGTTTGGGGGAAAAAAGGCATGAAGAAAGTGTACTGCAACTTGTGTAGCTCTTAACTAGATAAGAAGTCACAGCAGGAACCAATGTAGATGTATTACATTAATATGCCCATTCTGAAAATATGTCAAATTTGTGATTCCTTCACACTGGCATGACTTGATACAATTTCAAGGACATGCTCCTTGTATGAAGTCACGTAATTCAAGGGCATGCTCCTTTCAGACAGCCATTCAGTACTTAAACCTTTTTTTTCTTCTTTTCTTTAAACAAGTATTTGGAAATTATTCCCTTTTACGTGTGAAACATGAGAAGAAATGGTAAATGATATAATGAGAAAAATAAATAATGAGAAAAAAAGGTAAAGCATATCAAAGAAGATAAATAGGCAGACACCTATTAAAAATTTTATAGCAGATGTACATGTAAAAATGCAGTGGAGTCAGCAGAAGATAACAAAGATGAACAGTACAAATTTTAAGGGGAATTATATGCTGGCAGAAAGAGAAATTTTCCACACTGGGAACTGTCTCTGTGCTGCACTGAAGGTTTCCCTTCCCAAGATGGGATGCTTGCATTAAAATGCACAAAAAGGAAAACCCAGATTATACACAAAATATCCCATCCTCCATGGTTGAAATACGTGTTTTATTTATTAGCAATATTATACTGAGTAAACAACCAGCACATTATAAGCACTTGATCCCATTCTAGTAAACAAGATGAGCACTAATTATTTATTATGCCAGTTATCTAGAAGCCATCAGTGCTCTCCTATAAAGCAACTCAGTTTCAAAAACAGCTTTAAAAATTGAATTTTATGGCTCCATGTGTATTGTCCTTATCATGTGTACATTTTCTTTCTAATGTAACCCTACAAATTGATCCAGCACACAATAAACTATGATTGCATTATCTAATACGCCCTGGGTAACATTGGGAAATTATGAAACAATCAGTGTAACTGAATTAAGTTAATAATTCTTGTAGACAAAAGGATAGACAGGGAAAGCATCTCTATACAACTTATCTGAAATTACATATTACAGGTGAGGAGGAGGAGTAGAGATTGCACTTCACTGCCTTTTAGCTTTGCTTGGTCACAGGAGTGACCAAGAGTAAAATACTGCAAACTAATGTTGTCAATAAATACCCTGTGGGAACATGTCTGCACACAATGTGCAGCTCCACTCATTAGGAAGCCTCCTTTCTAAAAAAATAAAGTCTAGCAAGTAGGCAATTAGAGACCTTTTTGTTTCACTAGAACCATTTAGAAAGAAAAAAACAAAGAAAGATGGAGATAAGGAGGAAGAAAACACTATCATTTTCCCCCACCAAGAAGGGTCTAATTACAGCCATTTAACAGTTCCGTCAGTGTGTACCTTGTATCCAGAATCACTACAAACCGTTAAACCAGAGAAGTCTGGTTTAAAGTTTTGGGTTTTTTTTTAATTAACACCAGGCAAATTACAGTGTAACAGAACAAACTGAGTCAGACCAAAGCTCCGCCAATTTAATGTTCTGATAATGGCCACAAAGTACAGAACCAGAGCAAATGTACACCTTATTACACTGAAATTCATTACATTGAAATTCCATTCCCTAAACAGAAATGGAACTGATAACAGTCTGTGATACTTTTCCAAAACACTATAGTCTTTGCTTTTGCCAAGTGCACTGATGTTAAAATACAAGATAGATTTGTTTACAGCTGAGTTTGTCTCACAGAAAATGATTTTGGCACAAGACATGTACTGAAAGCAAGTGGATTTGCTGTCCAATATCTAATTTCGTTGGCTCTTAGCCTTTCAGAGCTGACACAACCTAGCACAAGGCTTGCAGGATTACTACTTAAAATGCTACTGGCTAAAAGATGTGCTGCTCTTAAGTCAGGAAATACACCAAGTCACTTAGAAGAAAAAAGCTGCACATAGACAGCTGCATAACTTCTTACTTCAATAATAAATTGTGCTTCCAGACTCTCTTTTCAATATCTTAAAAAAAAAAAAAAAAGAAGAAATAAGTAAGTTTTGGATTTGCACATCCATAGAACCTGATCCCAAGAATCTAGTTACGAGTACAGAACACATTAGTAGGGCAACAGGGAAACATGTAAGTGGTAACAATGTCCTACAAATAAGACAGAAATCCTAGACTTTTTACTTTATTTAAATATAACTGTGAAATTGCATTAATTTAAAATTAATTATAATTAAAAAAACCCTTTCACACAGACTACACATAATAGAAAATATAAATATCTACCTCCAGAATATCTATCAGGACATTCTCTTCTGGCTGCTTCGTGCTCCGGACATTCTCCAGCAAGATGGAGTAGTAAACACCTTGTGGGTCAGACTGGTACAGGTTGTATGTGTCTGTCTGGTACCACTCCTGTACAGCCACAAACACCTGGTTTTCATCTGTACTGATTATCTGTAAATCCTGAAGGAAAATAAGATACATAATGACTAATTTTTTAAGTAATTTCTATTTTACAAGCAGTAAGTTGGTCTGGAGAGTTTAATTCTGGGGGAGGGGAAACATCTGAATGTTTAAAACCAATAATCTCCCAACATTACACTAATCAACACACTCTATCCCTCTGCTTCAAGGTGGTTCCTCACTGTCTTCTGACTGCAGTGCAAACCACCTTAGTGAAGAAAAAAATCATGAATGTGCAATAGCTGGAATCTGCTTTGACTTTAGCAGGAATGACTTCTTGAAAGGAAAAATAAGGAAAGGGAAAAAAAAAACCCAAGTGACTGATTTTCCAAGATCTGGATAAGAGTCAATGGAAGACTGAAACAACATTAACAAAGCTAATCTTAAAAAATAATCTTCAACTAATAGAGAAATTAAAATTAGGTTAAAAAATAGCATAGCACAAAGAGGATAAGATACAATGTACAGCAGTTCACACAAGAATTAGTACTTATCATGCACACAGCTCATGTGTATTACAGTAGATTAGATTAATTAGTCTATCTATGCCTACAGAACCACTTAAATATTCTTCAACAGTAATAACAGGAGTCGACATTCTGCATTCATTTCCCAAGAATTTCAGGCGTGGATATTGCTACAGCTTGCTTTCAGTTTTCCCAGTATCTTCACACCAAATGTCTCAGGCAAAAAAAATGCACAGCTGGAGAAAATAATTTAACACTAATACTAAACAGATGAAATAAATCAGGAAATAGCAACACTGAACTAAGTTTAGGAGAGAGAATAAAGGGACATGAGTTTGCAACATGATTTTTCAGCACAAAGGCAGATGTTGGGGCTATGACATCAAGTCACAGAGACTGAAACCTTGTAAACTCTTCATGACCTTGACTGGGATACTATGTTCAGTTCTGGTCACCTTCTTACTGGAAAAGTACTAAGGCAATTGAGTGAATATTAAATAAAGCTAACAGAATGTCACAAGATTATGAATTTAGGATGAACTGGGAAAAAGAAAAAAAATAAAGCAAGAAAACAACTTTGTAGAACTCAAGGAGACAAATAAACCAATTTTGTAAGAATCCAGTTAAGACTGAAGAAATTGTGAGTAACAGAGCAACACTGAGTACTCAGCAAAGCATGGCAGTCACACTGCAGGTGATATGCACAGCAACTGAGGCTCTTAGATTGAAAAAAAGACATGTATAGAAGCAAAATAATGCAGTGGAAATATTTTAAATAACTACAGAGAATTATTAAATACCAATAGTTTAGTTAAAGTACTTTTGTATATGTGTCACATCTCAACACAAAAGATCTAAGTGAAGTTTCCTATCAATGACAGCTCAGTGATGTTTCCAAAGATTTTCATTTCAACTTTGCAGTAAAGTAGATTTTGTTTAGCATCCCTGGAATAGTTATCTTTTTTTTTTTTCTTTTTGGTACTGAAAAATTACTCCAAAGCAGAGAGTCTGGCAGAAATGCCAGCAAAACACAGCAACTGATCACAACAGGTTCTTTTAGAAGTCTCTTTAATGTACAGAATGTTTCATCTGCTGCCTTAAACCAGGGCAACATGAGGCTTGGTAGCCCACATGATACCATATGGCAAGTTCCCATGACTATCTGATAATAAGGATGGAAGCGAAGCAGAGTCAAAAGGAATAAAGAAACATTTTTTTAAATGTGAAAACCTCTAGAAAACCCTTAATATTCCATGAAGCCAGGAGCTTTCTGCAAAATTATTGTCGCCATTTTTGCAATAAAACATTTATACAGTGCCACAGACAAATGAAAAACTCCAGGGAATATATGCAAGGTACTTTCCATGCCCCAAGGCTTCCCCACTCCATGCTTTCCCTGGTGAGGTGGCAGTGGTGACAAGAGTGGCCATTGGTGGCAGAGGTAAGAGCTGGGGGACAGGCTCAGCTCTGCGTCTCCCATCCCAGGGTGGGGCAGGAGCAGCTGAGCCATCAGAAGCAACATGTAAAGAGCCAAAACATGCCGTGCACAAGGACAGGGAAATTAATTTTGGGCAGACTGTAGGGGCCAGGTAAGGGAAAGAGGGGTTGGATGCAAAAGCTTACTCAGCAAATGAGTTCACTTTTCTCTTGGCAGTGGCTGTTACTGATAAAGATGTTTGTCCACTCAGGCTGCTGGTTGGCAACTTTGCTGAGGCAAGAGCTTAACAGATCCTGGTCTTAGCAAGTGAAATTACCCTTGCACTGCCTTGAACTTTGTTCATTCCTTTCAGAATTTATGCTTTCAGATTTCCAGTTCAGCCTTACAGCTATTTTCCTTTCACAGTGATTTCTTTTCCCTTAAGAAACAAAGCAGTCCTTCAGTTATAGTACCTTGCAACAGCCCTGTGCAGCATTTCCTGCCCAGGGCTTTCTGATACAATCCTCTGGGAAAAGTAATTGACAATGTGAGAAAAACTACAAATTTCACGCCCAGTTCTTCAGCTTATCTTTCAAAATCCTGGATGACAGAAACTGCTGAAAATCTAGTTAAAACAAAGGTAAATTTTCATGTCACTCTTGTACTATTGCTATGCTGAAAGGTGAATTTAAAAAGAAGAAATTGATAAATACAGAGGATGGGTTGTCAGTGCACCAAGTCCATTCCTTCATCCCAGCCACCCACTGCTCAAGAGGTGAGAATCACATGGAGAGGGACATCAGCAAATATTGCTAGACAGAACCTGCTGTCTGTCTACCTCAGAGTTCACTAGAAAGGATGTCTGAGAAAAAAATATCTCGATGGAGGGAATGCATTTTTTTACTGCTTTATGGACACAGATACAACCTCAGGCTGTAACCTCGGCAGATCCTATAAGGAAAGCATTTATTCTTTTATGATTTCACACTTGGATTACAGCAATTGCCTTCTTGCTGGACCTCCTGCTTTCTCTCACTCTTTCTTTTGCAAGCTGCTCAAAGTGCCACTGATCATCTAATTTTTCTGCAATTATGCTATTCACACACAGTTTATTCAAATTCATTTATAAAGACCTTCTTTACTGATGCTAGAGATCTTCAGGGTTTGGAACATTCTCTCTTGTCTCTATTCAGATTTTGGGTCTCCCTAGGCTGCATTTTCATATACATTCAGTATTTAAGGTCTTGTGGTTTTCTTTCACTTCCATGCTGAAATGAGAGTCCACGTCCTTCTGGATGTCCCAAGGCAGAACCTTCTCCCCAGCTGGCTGTAACAACCACGCTGTTTCCTGTGCAGTATGCTCATTTCTCCATGGGCATCTTTTATCTCTAGTACTTTGCTTTTGTCCTCTCAAGTGTGGCATGCCTGCTCTGCTCTATCTCTTGCTGACCCAAGTACCCACACCCTTGCCATTTTCACTTTCCTCTTTCTCTCTGTTTTTGCAAAGCTCACCAATGTCAGTTGGTATCAACCACAGACCATGATTCCCAAATACCAGCATTCTCCCTTTATCTCCTCTTCTTAGGTTGTAAGCTTTTGCACAGTTCTGAGGTTCAACAAGCTGGATTGTCCAAAATTTTGTTTTTGGGGTTTTTTTAAACCCTCTAAACCCCCATGAGATTTCTCTGTTTTGTTTACTAAGGTGCTTCTTGTGCACCGTATTTTTTTAATTCCTTTGTTACAATTTTTTCTTCATCCTTCTCTCTTCACTGGGACATGTTACACCACACTAAGCACAGAAATCTGTATATTTATCACTAAAAATCTGTGAAACTACTCACAGGTCCAAGGCAGTGAAGCAGCCCATGGAATTAGAATGAAGGACAGCTTGAATCTGTTGAATCAAAATTACTTTTCTACAAAAAATGTTAAATGAATCCTGATCAAAGACTTCATAGTAAAATTTGGCATGATTAATTTAGGCATCCAGTGACAGGTCATGTAACTCCTGCTCTCTCAGGGACTTGTAAGCTGCTACGTTTGTACTACATCAATAGCAGAAAACATAATTAACAAACAAGTAACACAAAGACAATTTCAAAGTGATACCCAAAATAATTAGGCATTTAAAGAAGGCCAAAAGATGAGTACCACTTCAAAGAAACTCTGTATCACATGGACAGACACGGTCTGTTAAATAAATGAGTCTGAGGGTGATACAAGGCATTGAAACAACTGTGCATGTTCAGCCACAACCTGGAGCACTGACATCCAAGAACTCTTCTTTCAGGAAGTACACAGACACAATCAAATGTTTCTTCTTGAAAACATAGCTTAAGAATTATTTCTACACTTCTAACACAGAGGTACCAACATGATCAGTCCTTCTATAATTACCTGCTTTTAAAGTAGTCAAGTCTGTTATCACATAAAGCTGAATCAACACCCAATCAAAAGTTGATCCAAAAATCCCAAAGCTATTAAACAGAGTAGGGATATGAGGGAGTTGTGGATAGTAGGAAAGAAGGAAAGAGGTTTAAAGAAGGAAGAAAAGAGAAATGAGTTGTTTTCATTGTACACAGTCACATACCATCCACATTCAGTAACTGACTGGCCTGTAAGTCTGTAAATCCTTTACAGAATTTTATATTCAAGAAATGCTCAGTATGTTTTACTGTATTACTAACTGTGACAAAAATCTCTATGACACAAATAAGTACAATTACAGCCTGAGGACAGAAGACAAAAGATGACAAAGATTGTAGAGTTCACCAGTGCACTTTTGTCTACATTGTGCTGCTGACATAGAAAGCATCATTCAGTGAAAATACTGTAGGTCAGTATAATGATACACAGGCAGGACTGTGATGCTTCAGTCAATAAGGCAGATAAAAGAAACCTCAAAATTCTTGGGTTTTAAATCTTGCAATTTTTGGTCAGTTGTCAGAATTCTGCCCCTTTGCAATCTTTTAATGCTGTGGTTAAGGAAAATGTTAACATGAAATAAGCAATGTATTAAACAGAGAATGGTAAGGAGTAAATGTATCAGTAGTGGAACAGATGTAAGCACTCAAGGCTCTGTAGTCTCAGTCTTGACCTCCAGATGTATCACATTTATACCCCTGTAATCTCTCAAGCACAATCAAGGTAACTGGATGGCACATATCCCAGAGATAATCCTTCTAATCTTCCTTGCCTGGCCAAGTAAAAAAAGTTCATGGAGAGAAATCAATAAGTTGCACAGTGAAGAAAAAGAACAGTTCCCTGAATCCTCCTCTGATGGATTTGTACAACCAGCAAGTAAGACAGCTACTATAACTCAGGGTCACCGGCTGCTGTGGTGACACTGCCTGGGAAAGGAGTATTTCTCCTGCATCAAATGCCACTGCCACCTGCATTTCTACTTTGTTCCCCTTTTTTTTCTTTCCTCAACAGCCATTCCAGTGGACTTTCAGAAGAATGGAGCTGCAGCTGAAAACTGCTCTTCTGCTGGTACAGGGGAACAGCCTCAGCTAAAGCCTCCCAGGGTGGCGAGTGGCAGAGGTGGTGAAGGAGCTTCCTAAGTGGAACAAAAGTTATTGGGAGATTAAGAGCCTTGCTAAATGAGCTGTCATAGACTCAGGAGTTTGCAAGCCAACCATCAGGCAGCCAAATCCTTAGAGAACATCCCACGAAAGGACTGCAGGAATCTTCTATCATTTCTGCTGTTAATGGATAGGCCCATTTAAGGACTGCCTTATATTTATTACTGAATGATACAGACAATTTGAGAAGTCTATGGTTAAAACAGTAATGTGTATTCAGACTGAGGCAAGGAAGAGGTGATGCTTTGAGGCATGCTTTGAGATGACTAGGTAATAATCAAACAAAAAGAATACATGGATCTGATAAAGGCTTCTATAGGAGATTCATATTACCATGAATACAGTTTCAACCTGTTTTTAAGGCAATAGGATTTTTTGTTCTTTTGTTTTTGCTCACTCATTGCCTATACTTCCATTTATCTTGTTTACCTGAAAAATTTTACATTGTTGCCAATTTCACTAGATGGAAAAATAGAGATTGAAAAAGATTAAAGAAGCTTTTTTCCACACCATATCTTTTCAGAACTAAACTTCCCAAATTGCTGCAGGATATAACAGACAATAGAGATCTTGCATCATTAAGATTTTGTAGGAGGCATGAATGAATGCAGAATCAATCAATGCCTATCAGTTCTTAAAAGGAGATCATTATCAATGGAATTTATTTAAGCAAGATGGGAAAAGGACTTAGAATAAATAAATTATTCCAAATTGCAATAGTAAATTTCCATAATTTGTAGCAGTTTCCTTGGCTTGGTCAAAAATTTTGTTAACAATTTTTTTTTGCTTAAACTCTCAGAATGAACTAGTTCCCAGTTTTATTGTTACCTACATCAGAGCATGACTCAAACACCTGAACAAGGACCAGAACTAAAGCACTCCTCCCTCTCTCCCTCTCCAAACTGCACTTCTCAAGGCAAGGGCAATCAGAGCTGCAGGAACGTTTGTGCAATACAGGTGTGCTGGCAGTCTGGATGGGGCTTCAGCTTGTGCCCCTGGGCAGACCTGCAGTCCCAGCAGTGGCAGCTGAACCTCTGCCCTGGGCTGAAAACAGCCCAAGGGGAATTTCTGGATCCCCAGGACACTACTGGAAGCCTAACCAGCCAAGCTGACACACAGTCCTGCAGTCCTGCTGCTCTTGGCTTGATTTTGGTACTCGCTTCCTAGGAGTTCTTAACTTCTGATCTAGTTTTAGCAGCACAGAACAAGCAATCTTGGTAAAATGGAATATAGTACAAAAACTGGTTCAGTTTTGAAACTGGTTCAATTTTGAGGGGTTTGAAAATCCCTCTTCTGTTTTGAGGAGCATGCAAGCAGCCTTTGATATGGTCTCACCAGCCCTTGCTACCACCCTTCCTGGCAGCGGGCAGCACTTGTGAAAAGCAGGAGACAGCTGTGGGATTCCATGCAATGTCAGTATCAAACGCAGAGTTAAAAACAGAAAATGAAAACATCTCTCAACAGCACAAAAAAAAAGGTTAAAAAAATTATCTGGCCCCCAATGGCTCTGCTGCCTGTACACACACAGAGCTATGATGTGTTACAAAAGGTGATCTCAGCAGCACTGTGGAGCTGGAGCCAAGAATCTTAACAGAAGTAAAGCTTGGCTGGAAGCTGCTTTTAGCAGCCTTTCATTCACGAGTAAGGAGTGTAAATATGTCCAAAGACACTATTCTTTTCTAGGTTTCTCTTTGGAGAGGCATTTGGACAAATGCAAACACAAATGAAAATGCAAACAACGTAAAACACAGAGAATAACTTCTTGCAGACTTTCAGCCTTTTCATATGGAAAGGAAAGTGAGACATCAAAAACATTTTGTAACTATTCAGTCTGAAACTGCTCATTCTATCTCTATATGCAAAATCATGATGAAAGGAATCTATGCAGCAAAACAATAACATCTGAAGAAGCCAGCCCTATTCCCTAAGGCTAGAGGCTGCATTTTGGCACAGCTCTCCTGATATTAGACACATCCTTGACCAGTCTACAGCATCTTCTGACTTAGCAACAGTTTTCCTTCACTGTATACAATCACTGCTCAAAAATTCTGTCCAGAGACCACACGGAAAGAGATTTTTTTAACACTTCATTTCATGCTTTTGAGAAAAATGAAATGTAGCCTGATATAGTAATGCTTCATCTCCTGGTTAGGCAAAATTTAATATTTAAAATGCTCTGAAACTCAGATCAATCAAAAGCCATTGGTTTTAATCAATCTTTAAAAAACTCCTTTGTAAACTCATCCATTCTGTTTATCTCCTTCCTCCATAAAAGAATCAATTCCACAGTCACATGTTCTAGATGCACTTTTAATGTGCCAGTGTCTTTGCTGATATCCCGTCTTTGCAAAGTTCCATGATCCAATTCTACTGCACTTGGATGATTCTCACTGAAATATAGCACTGTGCAAAATTTCAGAGCTATGTTCTTATTTACTTCAGTATGTAAAATTTCTGTTGTAATGTGAAGGTACCAAATCACTTAAAAAAAATGTCACTTTCTCAGAAAAGGTTAAAATCTTTCTTTTTCACCATTATTCTAATGTTCCAAAGCTATGTCTGGCTTCCAGGCCCTCTTACCGAAATTTTCAACTCTGTTTTTTGCAGATACCAAAGAAAAGTCTCCTGGAAGCATTGTCAAAATGTTGAAGGGATAATATTTACTTCATTCCTCTTGCTGGGTATTGCCTGAACTATTAAGAGCACAAAAACATCCCTTTCAAAATGACATAGTCAACCTGTTCCTAGGTAGCTATAGACTCTATCCAAACTGAAACCATTAACTTCCAATTTATTTATTCAGTCAGGCCTGGGGTAACCCACTTGGCAAGAAAAAAAAGAAAAATAAACAAAAGCCACATTTTCCAAGGCAAAGAATTGAGCATGCATCACTATTTCAAACAATCTAGACTCCATATAACAGAAATACCAGGGAATTGTGAGTGACACTTTATGAATGTGTCAGAAGCTCCTTGTTTACACTCTGCTTCCCTGCCTTGCTCCTTAATTGCTTATTTGTATCCCAATGCAGGGTTCAATGGGCTGCAGTCTCTTGAGGCGTCCATGTTTGGCATATTTTAACATTCAAAAGCTGGATATTCTCCTGCTGTTTTCCTGACTACAATTTCTCCCAAGAAAGCATAAAGGCAGCCATGAAGGCCCAAAAACCACAGAAATAATTTTGTAGAAGGGTTGGTCTATGTACCTGTCTTTGATGATACATTTCTCAACAAGATAGAGAGACAGAGAGGGAGGGAGAGAGAGAGAGAAATAGATAAATAGATAGATACTTCTGTAGTGCCACTAGGAGCATATCCAAGTTTCAGAATCTTGTACAACTAATACCTGAGGATTTGATCTGAGATTCTGGTAATATGTTGTACATTTAAAATAAGAAGTCCTCAGACCACCATTTTACTGACGTTAAAAAAAAAGATAAAAAACCCCCAATATTAGCATGTTTGCTTTATAACAATAACAGCAAAAGGAAATAAATTGTACTCTAACGTCCTTCATAAGATGAGCAATGAATAAAATCAAAGTGCAAAGAAAAAAGTTTTCTGCTAAGTGATAGAATCACAGAGAATCACATGAAAAAGCAAGAACCTCATGAGGCCTCCAGATCAGCTTCCTTCTGGGAGCAGGGTGAACTGTAAGGCCAGAGCTGGTTACTGAGGGCTTTATCCAGCTGGGTTTTTCAAACTTCCAAGTTATTTTTCCTCAGGACTGCAGAAGCCTTCTAACTGTAAAGTCAGGAAATACACTGTGTGCAGCACAAACAATTCCACTGCATCAGTTAGACCATATTTAAATTTCTGTGCTTAACTGCTGACTTACAATGGAAATATAGAATCCCTGTCTCTAGGAAAATATGGTAGACTGAAGAAAACTCTCACCAAGTCTTGCAATTTCATTGAGCAACCAAAGTCCATACTGGGATTCTTTAATGAAATAAAGCAGCATCAAGTAGCAAGATTCTTATATATTCGTACTCATGCTTATACCAGAAAGCACCACGTGGAATTAAAATGTAAGTGATTTTTGAAAGAACACTTGCCATTGGATGTATAGCACTGCCTCATGGAAGAAAAGCTCTAAAACTGTTGCAGTAATGGGTGACAAGCTGTTGTACGTTATTCCCCTCTATGGTTTATGAGTACTTCACTAATGGAATAAAAATAAAAGTTGTATTCAAGAGAAAAATAAGGATTCAAAAATCCTTACACGGGGAAATTGTGAACTCAGAATAATGAGGTTTGAAAAAGAGCAGAACAAATCTGGTTTAGGTAGAAAGAGGAGACGACAAATGCAAAAAGAGAAAGGAAAGCATGCATACTTACTTTGGGCAAGGCATATTTTGGCAATTTCATCTGCACAAAGCCATTCCGTTGGTAAGACACGTAGTACTTGGTCCGATTTGCTGATGTTGTCTATACAAAGGAGAAACAGAACTCTGTGACAGCTTATGTTAAATCTAAAGAACCTGAGATGGAAGACTGTGTTGCTTTTAGCCTGTAACTGAAATA
The DNA here is from genome assembly GCA_013399455.1 of Anthoscopus minutus. Taxonomy (NCBI): domain Eukaryota; kingdom Metazoa; phylum Chordata; class Aves; order Passeriformes; family Paridae; genus Anthoscopus; species Anthoscopus minutus. The sequence goes on along the minus strand of VWYI01004831.1, from coordinate 23,866 downwards.
CATAGTCATTACTTTTAGTGCAATGTTCCAAAGTACCAAAAGGTATATTCCAAATAAACATCAGTGAAAACAGTCAGCTCGCCACCTCTCCTGGATTTTCTAATCAGAAATGTATCACCAATGTGCTGATACGTAAATTGGCATAATTCCAGCTAAACCTTTGAGCACCATGAGATGATATCAGTAAATAAAAGTTAGCCTTTGGTAATATTTCACTTTTTTTTCCACATTGAGGCTCATCTTCTTTCTTTGATTTAGGAAAGCCATTTAAAATCCTACCCTAATCCCACTATTTTTCTCCAAAATTTTTCTATTTAGAAAGGGAACCTGATTTGAAAGCAGCCTATCCTGAAATATGGGAACTTGATTTGGCTTGGTAAAAAAAAAAAAGTTGATGTATGACAGCAGGTCCACCTGCCTGAATATTTTAAAGGTAACAAAGTATTTAATATTGTATGCATTTTTTGTGGTGTAAAGAATGTGATGCTTTTAGGAATGTAATTTGTTAAATGATGATGGATCAAACCAAAAATCTCATCATTTAACTAGTGCTAAATATCAATCTTATTCAAATATTCATAGGCTTTTTTATAAATGGATGTTTTAACATCATTCATTTTAAATGACTGGAGATGATGCAAAGCAGAGGAAAATTGGAGCTGAAGCACCTAGTCATGTCAAGCCTCACTGGTATTAAAAGGCTGGTCTGTGCTTAAGAACACCGTTGAAACTTTAATCCTCCTACTAAAATCACCTCTGAAACTGTCTGGCTGTCAGTGCAAACTGGGAAAAAAATGAGTACTAGACAGTTTCTGATCTTTGTGAATATAGATATACTAAAGAAATGTGGCTGAAATCCTTCTCTAAGATGGTAACATTTCCAAAATTGATTTGGGCCAGGATTAGCAGTGCAGACTTGGAAGACTGATTCACATCTGCACAGGTCAGGAAATATGGACAATGCTGGGAGCAGGGAGACAGTCTCAAACTCGCCTCTGTTTTTACACAGAGGATTCTGTCCCATCCTCCTTCTGACAGGCATTGCTGATATCATGAGGAGTCCCCAGTCTGATTATAACTTCTATAGCTATGCTTTAGTGTAGTGATAAAACAGTCTCCACATGTATTCAAAAGTATGCTGTTTCTCAGATATGCAGCTGCTGTATGCTTTCACAGGAAAGGTTTCACTGGAGCTGGTAAGTGCTGTCCTGCCTAAATCTCTGGTGTAGCTGTGCTTCAGATGTGACTATAGGATCCCAGAGCCACCTTGTCTCCTCCAGTAATACAGATATGGCTAACTGCAAACCAATTTAAAAATTAGATATACATTACATACTGTGGTTTACTGCAGAAAAGTCCAAAAGAAAAAGACTAGAGATGTTTCCCCTTTATGTGGAACACATAAAATTTCATCTACTGGCATTGACATGTCTCAGATCTAGAGACCAAATAACCAAGGCCATCATTGAGTAGCAACTCTATTTCTTATGTGTACATTTCCACCTTGCATTTCCATTTTCTGTTTGCTCATGTCTTTCATGAAAGGGAATAACAGATCAGGATGCAGTTGTACATGACATCCAGCAAAGCAAAATGCATGACAAGGAAGCAGCCAGTGTTTTGCTGAGCACAGCAGTCTGGAAGTTTGCATGGTGAGAAGAAGCTCTCAGCATCTACACACCATAAAATGGATTTTAGACCGTGCCTGGGGCTAGCCACAGATGATAACAGCTTTGAGCAAAATTAGTGCCATGAGTGCTAGATCTGATCTGAAAAATGCCTACTTTAGTCATAAAGTTCTTTCCCAATGCCATTGTTTGGGTTTTAATTTTGTATTTGTTTGGGTTTTTTTAATATTTTTTTGTTTGCTTTGTTTTTTCTCTGGGTCAGTATGTGAGTTTTTGGCGTTTTTCTTTTTGTTTGTTTGGGGTTTTTTTTGTTTGGTTGGGCTTTTTTTTGTAGTGTTAATTCTTCTAAGCCATACAGGTTCTTGAAACCACTACTCCAAACAAGAGGAGACCAGATCCTTTGTGACCCCACTAATTTTCAGGTCCTTGTGGAAGGAACAAGCACAAGTGGGGAAAGTTGGAAAGGAGCCAACCTGATGCACATTGAGGCGCTGGTGGGGAGGCATATCCATTGCCATGAAATAGCTTTCTGCAAAATTCAATAAATAGATAAGCCTTGCAGCAAACAAATCTCATCAAAGTAAGGGAAAAAATGATAGCTGAGCACTAAGGAAAGCACAACTTCCCTAGTAAAATCCAATAAACCAAAGAGGACATAACTGCTCCTTGAGAAGGTTGCAGCTCTGATAGATTCAAACCACAACCAGTGCCAAGCACATAAAACAATACTTACAAGTGTGCCTGAGCTGTGCTGGTGCCATATGGCTGACCAGCCCATATTCCAGCCCATATTTCTGTAGGCAGGGCTAGTAGCTTGGGAATGAAATAACCCCACTGTAATTTGGACCACCATGAGTTGTAGGTGTGGCACTCGGGGACGTGGTTTAGTGATGGCCTTGGCAGTGAGGTCTATGGCTGGACTCGATTTTAAGGGTCTTTTCCAAAATCAATCATTTTATGATTCCATGCTAATTTGCTCCAAGCTCCCCTGCTGTGGCCATTTGACCCTTTTCTTCCTAAGCACAGCCATTTTAGTAGTTCTTTCCTGGCAAAGCCTCTTCAGAGGAGAATCCATATGAAGCTGTGCAACTACTCTGTCAGTGGTTGTGCTTGGATGCTTTTCTCAGGGAATGTTTTTGTATTTTGTCCTGGAGAGGACCCAGAAGAGTTTGTAATCACAGGAACACACGGTTTGCATTTCACCTAACACACAAGACTATGTATAAAAAGTTCCACTTGAAAATTTTCATATAGTTAAAGGGCAACTATAACTATAGGCACAAACTAAAGAAGCCTTTTTTTTTTTAGTTTTCTTTTTGTTTGGACTGATAAAAGAATGTTTTTTTTTCCATGTAAAAAAATCATTAAATCATCATTTATTAATTCCTCCCTTCTCCTAACAATGCTGCTGCACTGTTTAGAACTTTATTTTTGAATTAAAAAATGAGCTGTCTCTCCCAAAAAGGGCAGTACCTGAAGAAATATGTATTCATCCTGCACAGTCAAGGAATCCCGATCAATGCTGCCAGCAAATGGGACTGTCCTTGTCCCGTCAGAACAATTCTGAATCTGGCAAGTGATGTAGCGATAATCTGAGGGAAGAGAGACAGAAACATATGACAGGGCTATCAAGGGAATAAGAAGCAAGCAGTAATAAATGCTACTCATGTGGGAAAAAGGCTGCCTTTGCCAGGTGAGTTAGTTGTAGAATTATTATATTAAACTCTCATATAAGACTTTTTCAATCTCCAGCATACTGAGAATATATTAACTGCTTACAGTTCAGATCGTTCCCTGGAGGCAGCCTGTTATTATCCAAATTTTGCTGGTCCAGAGAGATTAGGGGTTAGATGAATGAGCCATTCATGGGTGGGGATAATAGAAGAAGCCTCTTTTCTCACTTAACCTATGCACAGAGCCGAATTATTCACTTGGAGAAATGGCAGCCTGACACAACATAACTGAAATCAATAGATCAACTGCAGTATAAAATTGTGATGAATGAGAAAAGAATCAGGCTCCATTTAATAGACAGCGTGCAGAATTTTAAAGCCTATTTTCAAAGCTCTGTAAGAATGTTCAGACACACTATTGGAACTGGTCTGTTGGGGCAGGATTCCTATATTCAGAGTTAATACCTTGCTGAAAAAGCCTAGACTGATTTCTAATCAGAGGAGCCTATGGCCTTTCTCTTTCTTTCCCGTTAGCAAGGACTATCTTCCCTCCCTGGGTTCTTAGAACTGCACCACTGCATCTTGATCCAATCTGCTCTTATCAGAGAGAGCAGAGCCAACAGTCACTGTCTTACACCAGCTGTGACTTAAAGGCCCTCCCTGGGGCTCTTAAAGACCTTCCCTAAGCTCTTGTACAGCTCACCCTTTGTCACAAGCCTCTGAGCACAAAGAAGTTGAGTGATTTGCCAAGCACAGTGAGGAGAATTTTATTTACACAATCTTGTGCCCAGATCACTAGTGCTGCTTGTGCTCCACATAGTGTGAGACAGGAAATAATGTATCCCCATGTCCTTCACTACTTTTGCATCCCACATTTAATGACTTTTTATTAGAGAAGGACAAACCAGTATATTGGATGTAATTATGTTTTAAAATCTGGATCTGTTTAAGAGGCAGTTAGAGTCAATCCAAGTTCTTCTGCTTATGCCCAAATAATCACCTCAAGGACACTTGGTGCAGCAGTGGACCATCTAAAGTCCTGCAGGTGTTACCAGTTCACAACACAAACATTACAGTTCTATGTCATATAGGTAGTGCAAAGATATGTTTCCACTAAAATCAATGGCTATGCTTCTATTGACCATAATTGCATAAAGTCAGAATCTAGCCTGGAGATATTTCATGAGAATTTTTCTTTCTCTGCTGTTTCTGTTAAATAATGAAAATAAAAAAAAAAATCCTTACACTGCAAAAAAACCCCAATGAAACAAACAAAAAAACCAAAACCCCACCAAAATTGAAACAAAAAAACAAAAACCCCCAACCAAACCAAAAAACCCAGTAATCAACCACCCAACCACATTGCTCTCCAAAAAAGCCACCCTAAACCAAAACCAACCAAATGAGAAGAAAACCTACCCAAAATCCACCACCAACAAAAAACCCCTTTGCATTCAGGTTCTGAATAATCATCTTACATTGTTTCTAAAGAAAGCAGCTGATGGAGCTGTCACCATGTCTCATAAATCTCACTGCTAAAAGATTTAGACTTATTTCCATCCAGCTTTTAACATGGCAACTTTGATTTTTTAATAGGGTTGAAATGAAGAAAAGCTATGGGAACAGGGCAAGCCAAACTGTGCATTCTTTATGACTCACTTTTAACATTGCACAGGAACTTAGATGATCTGATTCAAGGAATTAAATTATCTGTCAAGAGTATGGTTGGTAACAAGAAACTATACAAGCTTTTGGAATCATGGTGACTCTTCAAGCACATTCTGACTACTAATCCTACTACTATTTTCCTTTTGAAGATTCAAAGTATACTGGATACTATAATGTGAGGAAATTCTGAGAGATGGTGGTTGGTGCACTAGACCTGACACATGCAATGATTCACATTAACAGACACTTACCCAGCACCAACACTGCATTGCCAGTTTTATTTGCAAATCAGGAAAAACTGTTCAATGTTTAAATGCCAGGATAAATTGCACAATTAATGGAAATTATCAACGGAGCATAGCATCTTGACATCAATTCCTCTCAAAGTGGAAAACAAGTAGATTTTAAATTACATTATATTTTTATATAACTGGACAGTTTTGTTGACTTCAAATAAAGAAAGAATCTGACTTGTACACTTTCTCTTCTGACTAGTTTTAAAACCAATCCAAAAAGTACCTCTAAACTAAAGAGAAATGACTACATACTAATGTATCAATTGATAACATTTTCATTTGCATACCTCCACTGGGGTCCTGGATTTCCATATGAACTAAATCAAGGTCCCCGTCAACTCCAGCAACAGCCCTGAGAACATAATATAATCAAGTTATGTAGAGCCAGCTACAGAATAGTAATTATGTGGATGGAAGGAAAAAGAGGATTTCATACTAACCAGCTTTAGAATTCTAGCTGGGAATAAAATAAAACCCATTTATAATGTCCTATAGACATGCATAAGGAAATTATTTTTTCTCTACTTTACATTATGTTTTTCTTAAATTTCTTTAGAATCTCTTCTACTAAAAAATGCATACTAATAGAACAAATTGGAAAAAAAAGAATAGAAATCTGCATGAAATTAGAAAAAACCTTCAAAATCATAAGTTGGTATATGCACACACACAGATATGCAGACACTCAAATGCACTGGCAAGCACTATAGCATCTTTTTACAATTATGTTTAACATTTGAGACTGCAAGGCAGATCTAATGCAAAAAAAGGGTTAGATTCCTTTCTTATGAGAAATATCTTAAACCTGACACACAGTTTCAAAAGCAAATTGATATATCTTTGGTTAGCATATTCAAGAGAAGAGCACATTCTGCTTTGACAAAGAAAGTGAAGAACAATTTTGAGAAAAATATCCTGAGAAGGAAATTCAGTCAGAGTTGACCAAGGTACAGTTTAACTTTGTAAAGGTGTAATGGGAATACAGGATGATTTTCTCCCAATATCTCTCATGTCAAATATGCTCAGCAAAAAGATGAGTTTTCTGCCCTCAGGGCTCCCATCCCAGCCTGGCAGTGGCAGCCCCAGCTGTGCTTTTTTCTGGCCCTTCTATTGTCATTAGTCAGGCAGACTCTGCAGAGAAAGCTTTGAGCTGGCAGTTTGCTGTCACAACGTGAAGCAGAATCCAGCCCCACAGACACATCCCTTTTCTCAAGGCCCTTCACTGGCAGGGCAATTGTCCACCCAGTCAGGAACTGGGAGCTGAAGACAGGCAGAGATACATTGAGTGATAACCTGCAGCTGGATGCAGATATTAAAAAGGTCCATTAAGATACGTAAGAGAAAATTATCATTTTGATACAATTATTAACAATCAGATGCAGTAAAGCTGTACTTTGGACTGAAATTACATCACTGTTTCATGATTTTAGTAGCAGTGATTTATGAGGAGTGGTTAAAACTCAGACCAGTAATTGGTGGCTCCTTGAGAGCACAGGCCAGAGGGAAGAAACTGGATGATTTCCATTGCTGCATAACAACCAGAAAGAATCACATATGCTGTTTTTCCCTAATAAGATAAATGATTAGTCCAAAGGAGGAAATGGATGAGGAGGGATGAGCCCCCTCCAAGCCATAAGATGTCAGAGAAACATATGAGACTTTTTTTTCAGAAAATGCTTGGAAAAAATCTTGTATTTATTAAGAATTTGATCTCTCAAACACAAACTATTTTGAGGCAATACATTAGGTTAGAGAAGATTTTAGATCACTGAGGTCTGATGAAAATATATATATATGAGCAGAGAGAAGGAATCTGTGAACTTTTGTGCTGCGTGTGTTGTTATCTATGTTAGATAGCCATAATACAAAATCAAACCATTTATAACTCTTTAGTCAGCAATTTGAGGGAAGAAAATATTTGCTGAATATTTTACTCTTAGTGTTGGACCTCAGGCAGCTTAACCAAAGAAACTTTTGGGTTGAATTTTCTGAGCCTGACATACTAATAAGCATCAATAATGCAAAGAAAGTTTTTGGGTACTTCTGAAATTACTTCTTATATCTATAATTCATCACACATGATTTCATAGGCACAATTTATTTGTCAATATCTTTACCTTCTCATCCTTATTTCCACAGCTCAGAATCACAATGATCTCACTTCTACCATGCTCCTCCTACCAGTTGCACATGTAGACTCTAATCTTCTTTCGAGTGCAATTTTTCATTCAAAGAAGATGTTTTAATGAACATTGCAGAATGAAACTTTCCTACCCAGACTACTTGTATTAATTATAATTATTTAATTATAAATTAAGCTGAATATTTTAAAAATATTCTTTGTGGTTTTTATTATCATAGTTGTACTGATGAACTCTAGCAGCAGACACTATTTACTCACTGAAGATGTTACACCCTTAAAGTCTACTTTTGAATGCTAGCTACAGAGCAGATTTTCTAAACTCCAAAGTCCCTTTACCCAGCTTTACAAACACTTAGGAATAGTCCTTCTTTTATTGAAAAAAAGACCAAATCTCTTACAGCTGCTAAGAAAATCTCCCGAAGAGAGTATAAATAATATAGAGAATTTGAAGCTATATCCCTGCAGAATAAACTAATCTCATTTCAGTGAACTCCTCTGCCAACAGTACTTAAAAGATAATACTGTTATTTCACTGGTACTTAAATCACGAAGCAGAGGAAAAGTCGTGTGGTACTCTGCAGGCAAAACACAGACCAGGGCCTCTGCCCAGCTTCTGAAAAAAACAGGCAAACAAAGTGCATAGAGGAACACAAACTCTGTGTGGTTCCCTGAAAAGGAAAGCTCAGTTGCATACTTTTTCAAATTGAGGGAGAAATGTAAGACAAAATTGTTTTGTTTTTTTTTTGCATTTTCATTTTCAAACTTACTGCTACCTCAACATAATTGTGTTGTACCAGGGTAAGCATTGTGTCCACACATCCATTCACAAGGACAGTTTACTGCTCCCCAGCTGGCTTTAGGATAGGACCTCTTCTGTCTTATAAAGCACAGATAAAATGGACCCTGATAATTTAACAGCTTCTTCCTTTTTGGTTGACATTTCAGAATAAGTGTTAACATTTTTTCCCTTCCAAATAGAACAAGCATCTTCTTAGGAACTATCTATTTTTCTTCATTTCAGTAGTGATTGTTTTTTGGTTTGGTTAAAATTCCCCCACTCTTCTTAGAGTACTCTGCAATTAAAATGTTCACACCTCAGCAGTCTGGGTGCTAAACAAACCATTTGTTTGTTTAGTAGTTTTACTTAGGTAAATTCAGGCCTTTCTGGTTGACTTTTTAATATTTTACATTCAACCACTGAGTTTTCCAATGAAATTCAGACTAACTTTCAGATCAAACATGCTCTCCTCTAGGAAAAGAAATCTTTCTTGACCAAGTGTACTATGAGATTAAGCAAGTGCAACACACCAACACTTCAGATCACGTAACAGGGTGGTTACAACACTTCAGAATTAAAATAGCCCAACTTGTCTGCAGGGAAGTGTAAATAGAAGCAGTCTCAATATGCTTCTTCCCTTTCCTGTGAACACAAGCTCCCATTATCTCCCTTGGGCTTCTCTGGCACCATGCTGAACCTCTTGGGAAAAATAACTCTACAGAATGTAATTTTAGAATTTTTTTGAGGGATTAGTTTTCTTATGCATATGAGTTTTTACACCTTACAGAAGTTCTCCTGAAAGATTAGCTGTTGTATAACCTAATTTTTCATAATTTTTGCATTAGTGCTTCACCAGGTAATTTCACTGACCTTTAGAGCATTTTATCAGCATGAAAATGGTGCAATGGAGGTGACTGAAAAGCCCTTGAGGTTTGCCTTGGTAGGTATATAAATGTATATTTCATGATACAACCATTAGATATTTTGTAGTTTTAAATAAACATACTGAAATTCTGAGAACTTAGAATTATCTATTAAAAGTTTTATGGGAGTCCTTTGGTATTATTTTAATAATTTTTTTCTTTTATATATAGCTACCTCTCTTTTTCCCCTAAATGCCCCAATATTTTCTTCCTCTAGTTCAGTGCAGCATTAGGAAAAAACAATACTCACCTGAAATTTCACAGTTATGCCATATTTATTATTATTATCATGAACACCATGATTCAATTAATTACCACTGACATATAGCAGTACACATCTCAAAATGTGAACCATAAGCATCAATCCCTTCTATGATAATTATGATTCGATTTTACTTCAAGCAGGAAACCCTTTGTTTCCAGCAGTCCAGGTTCATTTTGTAGGGGAGCAATTGTCTGCAAACACTAATCAAGTACAGTCTCCTCTGGACATATGTCTCTATGTCTCCCCTGCCTCCAGTGGATCCCTTCATTGTTAAACATTTGATGCAGTTCATTTGGGTGAGTATTAATGAAGAGACAACTTCAAACAAGACATCTTAAAACTAAAGCAAATCAAGACACACATGCTTGCTGATGTGCAGGAGCCTCCAATCAAGGGTCATCTGAAAACTTCCTCAATCTGCCTCTCTCATAATCTTGGAATATAAGGTGTATCCAAAAAGTGACATGCTCCCCATTTACACTGGTTCCTAGCGATTGGCTTAAGGCCACTGCCATGCTTTTAGAAAGCAGGCCAAAAGCATACAAATGTTTTCACTGAGTAGTTTAAAATGGCATTGACTCTTGGCAAGCTGGTTACTCAGGAAGACAAAACTATGGTTTGATTCAGACAACCTAAAAATACATTTGATTTGTGTTTCAGGCCTCGCTGTCTTCACACCCATTTTGAAAGACGCACCTTTAATGATTCAGTCAATGCCCTACACTGCCAACGTGTGCTGTTACTTGTTTTCTCCCTATGCCTAAATGCTTTTTAACAAAAATGTCTTTCTTGCCACGTTTGTCCAAACAGAAGAGCTGCAGAGGTTTGTCCCTGGCTTGGGTTCACCTCAGCTGCCCACAAGGCACTCTCAAGTTACACTCACTGCCCCACTTAGCAGGAATGGGGGAGAAAATATAATGAAAAGCTCGAGTGGAGATAAAGACAAAGAGGTCACTCAGGAATTACCGTTACAGGTGAAACACACTCGACTTGGGGAAGAGTAATTTAATTTATTGCTAATGAATAACAGAGCAGGAAAATGCCTCACCATGGCCTTCACCATAGGCTGCAGGGGCATCTCTGCTCTGACACCTGGAACACCTCCTCCCCCTCCTTCCGCACTGACCTTGGTGTCTGCAGGGCTGTCCCTCTCACATATTCCCCCCTTTCTCTCACACCTGTTGCACTTTTTACTGTTTCCTTAACCTGTTGTCACAGAGGCACCAGCAGCATCACTCACAGGCTCAGTTTGGCCAGTAGAGGGATTTCCTCGGAGCTGGCTGGAACTGGCTCTGTCTGACACGAGGGCAGCTCCAGGTCTCATCCCACAGAAGCCCTGAGTGCTCCTGCTACCAAACCTTGCACATAAAGCAGTCACACACATCACCAGGCAGAAACAGAAATTAGATCTTTTTCAGGTGATCAAGTCAAATATAATTGCCCATACAGATTCTTGGCTTTATGCACAAGTAAAAAATCCAGTGACAAAGGCTCAATGAAATCCTCTTTGCATTTCTCTCCTTCAGGACATAACGTGGCTGAAATCCTCTCTTTCACCTGACACTTGAATAGCCAGGCATCTACTACATTTGACATTTGACAGATACAGCTGTGACTGAGTATCTGTATGGAATTTCATTATGAGAAGAGAACTTTGTCCTCTGAGAACAACTGCTTCATCAAAATAAACTCATCATTTTTTATTTTTATGTTCTTACCTCTCAAGAAAATGGAAAACCTGTAGCTAAAAATAAAGGTAACAGATATCCATAGCATAGGATCCAAATATCAGAGTGAGTCAATGATAAAGAATTCCTAAGGCTCTAGACAGTCACAAAAGAAATGTGTTGGGCCTAATTCTCTGGTAATTACCAATTCATCTCTTACTGTCCCAGGGTATATTTGTGCTGGTGTAGACAGCTGATTCACAATCTATTCTTTGCTAATGTATTACCAAGACCTATTTTGAGAAATCAAAAAGATTTCTCAATGCTGTATAAGCCTTGGAGACTAAGAAGAATAGCAGCAGACATAGAGGAATCCCAAATTCCACTACTCTTTCTTCTTCTGAAGGATCACCACATAATACAGTGCTTTTTAAAATGGGCTTCATACTCAAAAGCAGTTATATACCATGGGTGGGTGTTTGATGTTTGGCTGGGATAGCTCATATCTTTGTATTCCACGCTACAAATGCATCAAGAACTGGGAAAAGCACTTATTAAGGACGAGTGCTGTAACATCTCTTACACAGAAATCATCCCACTTGAGGCAAATGCAGTTTGTAGGCAGAAGTAAAATTGGTCATAGCAAGCAAAGTTTCTTAATTTTACAGAAAAGGAAGTTGCTCAAAATTAAAAGAATATAAATGGCTAATTATTATTTATACAGAAATATTTATTTTCTATATGTTGATACTTTTTAAATTACAGTGTGACTTAGCATTTTATTTTATTGTTAGTTTCAAATCTGCCTTTCATGCTTTTGCTTTATAGCTCTTTTGGTTTCAGAATAGGGTAGAATAAACTATTTCAGTTGGAAGGCACCAATAACAACCCTCCAATCACAATGCCTGACCTATTTATCACCGACTAAATTTAAAGTAAGTGATTGATGGCATTGCCCAAATGCCTTTTAAACACTAACAAGCCTGGGGCATCAACCAACTCTCTGGGAAGCCTCCTTTGCCTTCTAAAATGCTAGGAGAAGACAAACTCTTATGAAGGCTCAGTCCACTTTATTTTCAAAAAGAATAAATGAAACAAATAGGAAAATCAGCTAGGATGGTGTAAGAAAAGATCACACTGTATCATAGAAGAAAGAAAATATTCTGTGCTCCTAAGTTAGAGATGATTGTATACACTTTCCACTGATGCTAATAATATTTTCATTAGTTCCACTATCATGAAAGATCAAATTCCCCACATTAAATCTAAAAAGATATTTAAGGAAGGATCAAGAACACTTGGAAAGCAAATAAACTCTAGAAGATGATACTAATATATTGCTTATAAATCTATATTATGTATCTGAACATAAATATTTAAAATACTCAGTGTCTACTGACCTTCCCTTAATATAAATACATAACACATTCCATTAAAATAATTGTATTTAGATTCTCATTGAGAAAAACAAACAAAAAACCCGCTTCTTTAGGAAATGCATGAAGATTTGGTCGCTTCTAGAGCACAGAAAAAATACTTTTTTACACAGCACTGGAAAATATTGTGACTGATAATATTTGTAGTTACCAGACTAAAATAAAAATCTTAGGTTATATTATTAACCTCAGTGGCAAAGCTCAAATTGAAATCAAAGAGGAAACATCTGCTAAAGATATGCCCAGTGAAATATTCTTGGCACAACCAGCTATGATCAGCAAGAGACATGCCCTCATTTATCAAGAGATGTACAATTAGTTTGACACAATATTTTTAACACATCAGATCTATACTGACAGGAAAACAACTCTAGACTTGGTGACCTTACAGCCAAGCTATTACAAAGCCCAATTCTTACATCTGTTGAAAACATTTTTTTCTAACTAGCACTCAGATAATTTGGGTGACAAAGGCCATAAAATACTGGAAAGTCTCACATGACAGACAAACTCCCCCTGGAAAGCTATCATGTCCATCTCACAGTTCACTCTTCATATATTGCAAATTTCTATATGAGATAGAACTAAAATAAATATATATCTTTATTCTGTGTAGTTTTATAAGGATAATCTGGTAGTGATGCACTAAACATCTACTTTCAAACACATGCTGTTGCTGGCTGATACAGTTTTTGAGAGAAATAACTCTGGTCTATATATAGAAAAGAGGAAAACAACCCCCTAGAAAATATTTCTACCAGTTATAGATATACAGACTGTTCAATTTCATAATTCTTATTTGTGAGGAATGTGACATTTATGAACAGCCATGACTTTGAAGTACTACATTGGATGGAGTTATTTATATCAATGATATAAGGAAACATAAGGATTATGAATCATAGCAAAATACAGACAATATTAAACATGCCCTTATTGGCTTTAATCCTTACATACAGAAAACAGTGACAGATTATTTGGGTTGGAGCAAAACTGACACACATTTCAGTGGGGTTTTTTTTTTGTATTTTTCATAATTTAAGTGTGCTGAGTATCAGATAAGAAAAAAACTCCAATAAAAAAGTCTCTGACAAAGAGGCTGCCACTCTTATTTCTTACCTGTTAGTGACTTGGATGGCTTTCAAACTTCATGCATTTTAAAATATTTTGATTAAAAACAGATAACCACATGCCCTCATGATATACACCCCATATAATCTTGCTTGGGAAGAATTACAAGGCAGGCATGGCATTTCTGACACACAGTGCTACTTAAAAACAATTACACCTTTCCAGAGGGTGCTTGAAAGACCTGCTAAGTGTATGGCCCATGAAACTCCACCTGCTTTGCAGGAACAAGCTGTTCAATCACTGTTCAAAGCTATATTTCCCAGGAACAAGTAAGCAGAAAGTGTCTGCTCAACTCAACTGTTTCAGCAGATAAACTTGAGGCAAACTGGAATAAATCAGAATAATGTTCTACAACCCAACCACAGGCTAATTTTCTAAAATTATGGCCAGTAAGTAGGTTGCAGATTGAAAATGAGGCACTTGGAGGTGTGAAAAAGCTTGTGTGCTGTGCCCAGGGCTAATGAGACCAAAAGAGCAGCAGGTCAGGTTAGGTTTTGTGCTCCCAGCTCTTTCAGACAGGATTTGAACTGTCCACTTGTCTCTGCCCTGATCACAACCTTCCCCCTGCCCTCCTTCAGCAGCAGCAGCAGCAGCAGCAGCAGCAGCAGCAGCACACGTGCCAGCCTGCCCTTGGACTCACACATTCTGCTTTGGGCAGAGGGCAATGGATGTGCAGATACCACAACACCTCTGTGTGCTTTGTAACCAGAAGTTCAGGCAGGTTTTGTTCTGCTGCTTTGTTTTACCCTCAGCAGGGTCAGGATGAGCATGTATTGGAACAAGAGTGAAACAACTGCATGAAAACCTGGGAGGGTCACAGATGAAACCAAGATCAGGCATCTATTACAATACTGGCACCACCCCCTGCAGACCACAACGTACTGCTGAAAGCCAGATATTTTTCCAAAGAGATATGGAAAATTATACTTTGTACAACTGACAAGGATCAGAGTCCATTTAGAAGTTAAAAGCCATTTAGGGAACGCAAGTGCCCAGTGTAGTACGACTTAAAACTGTAATAAAAAAATGCATACTTACACATTTAAATTAAATGTGAAAGGTGGGAGTATGAAACTGACCGATTAAAAAAAATTAATTAAAACACTATCAAAAGTTTAATTTTGGCTTTAAAGAAGCTTTACCATTTTCAAAATAATTTTATTTGGATTAATTAATTATTAGATAAATAATTTTATGCGGACATTAACTTGCTTTTCAAACATTATGTCAACCTGTTTAAATCACTCCTTAAATACTTTGTGAGATACATACAAAATATGAGATACCTGCAAAACACATGAGCTGAAAATGAAATAATTAGGTACATATGTCTTCAATAAAGTCATACTTTTCACCAGTTTCCTTAGTAGTGCAAGTGTATATATGACTCCAGCTAGTAGGTATGATCCAGCCTCTCTTAAAAAAACTTTATAGATATAATTTCTCTGCAAAAAGACTCCTCTCCTTTCTAAAGACAAATTTCACCAGTAAAATGGAGAGCAATTTCATTCAACATTGCAGCTTTCTTTAAATCTTGGGCTCCATAGATCCAGACCTATAACCCTTCCATGTGCTGATACCCAGTATGATCCCTGGCATGAGTATGACTTTGCAATAGAGGGTACAGAAACATTGCCACCGTCTGCAAAGGATGCCAAGGCTCACAGAGTCCCCATCTGTACCTCTCTAAACATCTTGGTTTAGAATGAAATAATTTTATGCTCATTTTATTACCTAAAAAATAACAGACTTCTTACCAAAAAAAATGATCTTTAGAAACTCGTTCCTGTAGAAGGTTCCATTTTTTCCCCAAGTCAACAGATACATAAATCTAGAAAAGGAGAAAAAAATGTGAAAAATTAGATGATAGGAAACTGATAATACTGTAGATCTTCAAAGACAGACCCCATATCACCGTTAGAAAGACAGATTGTACACAAATTAAAAGAAAAAAAAGACAAACAAACCCAGAAAACCTTGTTTTTCAGAGTAACAGCCACTCATAGAGAAATTATTTTAAAATATCATCTATAATAAAGAAAATTCTGTAACAATGACTTTTTGTTTACTGTGAAAACACAATTCATTGGGTGTCAGATTGTTTTTTACCTCAGCATGGTTATGCAAGAGGGATGGTAAAAGGGCACTTCTTCCCATTCATTGACCAAAGAAGCACAAATTTTCCCTTATGCTTCAAGCCTTAATGCCATCAAAAATACTTAAGCCAGGAAGTCAGTGGATTTAAAACTCTGCTAAAATAGGACCAAAATATATTACAGAAATGCTTAAGAGATTTGATGAGAGATGCACTAATCGGCTTGCTCCACAGATGCTAATTTGTAACCCACGTTCCTTCATCACAGAGGCTGAAGATGGCCTGGAGGAGAAGGGTTCCAGCTCCACCTTCTCTATGAACAGCTCCCTTCTGGTAAAAAAACAAATGCTAATGGTATTGATAGATATCATGAGTGCACATGAAACACATTTTCCCCCAGAATAACGTGGGATCTAAAATAGCTCTTAACGAATCTCCTTCCTTTAGCATTTTCCTTCAAAATGTTTCTTCTAGTTAAAATGGGAAATCTCTATCAGACTTCTAAAAAGAGAGATTTAAAGCCTCCTACTGTCCACATGCATTTCTTATTTGATCCAATTTACATAAGATGGGTTTTCTCTTGATGTCTCTAATAAGGGGGATAAAAAGGCAAGTAAAACTGTTCTCTGATGTGCAAGTCACCAATTCAGTAACTGAGTGTTCTGGGGGAAAGTATCTTATAAGGAGTAGTAAGGAATACTTATGTTTTAAAATGACAGGTTCAATTACAAAAGATAAACTTCCCCCGACTGATATGTATTATGCTCTACTACAGAAAAACAGCAATATTAATATGTAAAGATAGAGGTTGAGGTAACATAACATACACCCTATGGGTAAATTTGCTGAAGTCTGAATTAGAGATAGAATTTCCCAGTTACCCTGCACTTCACAATGACTTGGCTTTCTTCCATTGTGCACTTGATTAAAGCAGATAGACCACAGGGTAAGAAACGACAATGAGGACTCAGGCTGCTTACTGTAGAATTGACCCAGTCAATGCACAGACAGAAATGATCAGGGATTGAAAATTCTTCATCCTCAGAGCCAAATGATGGGGCTGCACAACCAGGCTCCTGATTTGCCTGCTAAATTTCTGGTATTAATTTTATGTGGCCTAGGATTTGCTGCAACCGGGATATTTTGTAAGATCCTGCTCTAAGCAACCTCCTTGGAGGGACAGATGTGACTGTGAATAGACTGGACTGTGCAGGGTGAAGAACCTAAGCTGCTTACTTCTTCAAACACTTGTCATCACAGGCACTGCAGAAAAGATAAGCATTGGGTTCACCATTTTCTAAAAAGTCCCGGCTCATGGAGTAACTCCCTCAACAGACTGCTTAAATCTGAGACAGATGATCATTTAATGCGCTATCCTAACCCTGTTGTCTAAGCTGCAAAGAAAGCCACGGTTTCAGAAATTCCTGGCAAGAGAGAAGAGAACTATTTAGGATAAGGGACAACACATGAACAAAGGTATATCTTTGTCACAAAAAAAGACGTATTTTTGTCATCAATGAATTTCAGAGGAAAATGTAAGATTCTCACCCTTTGAACAGGGATGCCTGTACAAGAGAAGCCAAAGTCCAAACCAAATTCACTCCCTCTCCCCTAAATCCAAAACATCTGCTCACGCACATATTTAAGATCGAAGTCTGGGAGCTTGTGAGTGAACAATTTGACTTTCTGCAGGGGGAAGAAGCCCCTGTAATCTTACTGTAAGGGAGAGGGAAGTAGGACTAATAAGGCATATTCAAACTGAAATGA
The DNA here is from genome assembly GCA_013399455.1 of Anthoscopus minutus. NCBI lineage: Eukaryota > Metazoa > Chordata > Aves > Passeriformes > Paridae > Anthoscopus > Anthoscopus minutus. Next base: position 6,396 of record VWYI01004831.1, on the reverse strand, counting down.
AATTTTAACTGACACAGTATTTGAAATAGATTAAAACCAACATGTAACTTACATACACACTGAACTTTCTGTAATAAAAAATACCCCAAGTGACCTATATGTATTCTGTTTTTCGACAGGTACATATGATAAAACCATTACATGCGATTAGATAGGATGTCAAAATAGTTATTTTAGTGGACAACTAAAATCTCTGGCTGAAGCAAACAGATCTAATGGGTCTTAAAATTCTGCTTATTCTCACTTGTGCAATAAATGTGTGGAAAAGCTTTTTAAAAAATATTAAAAATATTTTTCTGCTTTGCCATTATTTGATCCTTTCTGCTTTCAAATGAATGATTAAAATCTATTGCATCCTTGACAATTTTTTTTAAAAATCTAGAAGCTTTTATGTAGGCTCAGCAAATAGATGATTGTTATTCATTATAACTGAGGGGTAGCCAGAAAAAGAGCGTATAGCTTTGAGGCAGTAAATGGATTAATCCAACCACATTGACTGGATTTGCATTCATTTATAGTGTCAGCTAGAGGCTAGAGATTTATTTAAACAGAATCTAGGGTTCTGAATGAAAGAACAATGCATATTTTCAAATATTAAATAAACCCTAAATCGAATCAAAACTTGTGAAAAAGGCCCTGATGCTCCAGTAGACAAAGAAGCCTTGCTGACTGCTGTTTATGAAGGACCTGATTCCTTGCATTCCTTGCAGTCTCCAACGTGCCTTTGTAAGAAATAATTTGAGTAACAGGAGTTAATGTTTTCTCCTGAGTTTTAGATTGTGTTCCATTCTGATACTACTTTCTTTTAGGGAAGGTAAAGTTACTTAACTCAAAAACCTAGAGTGTACTGACTCCTCAGGGCAATTTCAGATCAACATTATCTCTCAAGACCATTGATTTTAATACAGTGACCTTTTCTTGTGTCAAGTAGCAATTTTGATTTTCAACTCCTTCTCTGCCAACACCACTTTATCTTCTTCTTCCTTCTAGGCCAAATATATCAGATTTCATACAAAACATAAGCAGGTTACTGACCCAGTTATAGTCAAAGGCATCCTTCGTTCCTACACATCTGAGGTAACGATGTAGGACTTGTCAAGGAAGTTTACTCTTTGGTTGACTCTTTTTAATGTCATTGAAAGGCTGAGAAAAGTCCATCAGACTACTTAACCCTTCCAGTTACTCCTGCAGAACTATTTCTTACTGAGTATTTTTTATAGTTTGTGTTTTGTTTTTGTTTGTTTTGTTTGGTTGGTTTTGTTTTATGTCTAGTTACATTTTAAGCATGGTAAATAGTAGCATCACTCCTTTTGGGAGATTATGCAATTATAAAATGCCTGACAATCTTCCTAACAAGCTTAATTCATCAAAACACACACCAACTGCATCCCTTTGTACTTCTACCTCCTGCTCTCTTCTGACAAATACTTCTACCCACTTGTGGGCTGGACAACTTGTTCAATACACTTTGGACTCTTACACTTCATGATTCTGCCCCTCTGTAATTATAGAAAAAATCAGTAATCATATCTAATTTCAGGAACAAAAGTCAAACTGAAATAAGGTATTTTCATAACAAAGGCTTTGCATTACTTCCCTGAAGTATTTTATTTATATAACATGCATTCAAATTATTTTTAATTGTGTTAGGATTTAAAATCAAAGCTAAGTAAAATATTTAGTGTAATTTGTGACTTAGTTTAGTTTGCTATGTTTTTTGTTCTAGTTCTAGCCTTATTTGCAAACATCTGTAAACACCTCAATTGGTTTGGGATCAGCTATTAATTGATATAATCAAAAACATGTCCAAAAGGGTAACTTGATATAGCATCACTGGAATCAGTGCAATATTTGGCTGCAGTGTGTGCAATTTCTCTGACTTATCTCACCACCTAAATATACACTTTCTGTGAGATATGATGAGGGTAAAATGGACTGGGGTTTACCAATTTAAGTTCAAAATAGGAGTAATGGTAGAGGGGAGTCAAGCTTGCTATCAGGACCAGAATGACAGTGAGTTTGCAGCTGCAGTTTTGGCACTGGGAAAGAGAGATGAGCTACACACTTACAGATGGTGTGCACACTCATCAGTGCTTAGCCCAATCCACCCAGAAAATTGACTTCACAGTTTAAACAGAAGAACTTTGAAAGAGGGTAAAAATTTACAAACATGAACAGCTCCTGAATCTGAAAGTGGTATAAAGCCATCATAATATAATTATGAAATAATTATTCTAAATTTATACAGAATCACTGATTCAACAAATCCTATTCTGCTATATGAGTGTGCAGTTTGGTTTGTATGAGTTCATTTTAAATCCTGTGACTATCCTTTGGAGGCAATATTTCAACTTCATTAACTTTCTGCTGTACTATAAATTGTTTATGGTCACTTTGTAGGGAGAAGCATGTTTCACTATTATTTAACTGTATTATGCAGAAGAATAAATATTCCAAATATCTATATCAACTGAAAATGACAGGATTGAAACTACTGTAACCACAAAGATTTGGACATGAATAAAATAAATATTTAAATCAATCTCAAAATCACTATATGATTCCCTTCTGAGCAATTGGTATTTCATAAAACCCAACACTAATCAGCATGTCAGTATTGCTTTATATAATCTTAACTGAGTAATTCCTAAATTTAAAAGAAATGCAGTATCTTCAAGCCTTACCTTGCCTTCCTTGGTATAAGCAAGTACTTTATCTTCTTCCTTGGGGTGAAAAAGGAGAGTTTCCACAAAGAAAGCAATGGGTTGTTTCTGGAAAGTGGCTCCTTCATCTGTGCTTATGAAAAGGCTTTGGTCACGGTCATTATGGGAAGAGCTTACAAGAATGATCTAAAAGAAAAAACCAACAACATTCCTTCAGAATCCTGATTTCTCTGTAACACAGCCTTATTTTTCTTGTGTGAATGTCAGATTTTGTATGCACCTTATCTTACATATGAAAATTCTGCAGACTAGAAACTCAAATCACCTGAGAGATAAGGATTGCAAGATTTTATTAATCTTCCCTGACCACATTTGTGAATGTTACATTCTATAACTCCTCTTGCAATCCACACCAAACTGATTATGCTCCTCATCTCTGCTCAGAATGACGGCCTTGGGTTTTGGTGCTTGTGCAAGGTTCATGAGGCCACATGCTAAAATCTCCAAACTAATGAGAAAAATAAAAAAAGCTAGTAATGACTTATTTTAACACGTCCATTTAAATACATCTCTTTATCTAGTGAGGCTACCAAATGTAAAAATAATCATTGCCATAGCAGAAGAATGACCAAGGAAAAATATCTTCTTTATAATATCTCTCCATTGTTTCACCATTCTCCTCTTCCTGAGATATTTTGAATAAAAAGGCAATTCACTTTGATGGAGAATAATATACCAATAAATTATTTGCATTTCCTTCTCAGGTCCAAACAATGCCTTGACTCAAGATAATATCTTGAGTTGTCCCTTTGTGTAACCTTTATGTCAAGCTTTAAGCAAAAAAGAAATTCTCCCCACATAATTCAGTCACAATTTCATTCAATTCAACTTCTTCATCTTTTGCTATAACACCCTGGCTCTAAAACTGCCAATGTGAGGATCCATTTTTATTGTTTTTCTAGCTCAAAAGTGTCCAGTTGGCATTCAAAAATATGCCTTTATCAACTGATAGTCTGCAAACAAACTGGATTTTCAAAGTCCTGCTGGGCTCTCTCTTACATTTCAAAAACAATTTTAAAAAAGCCCTTAATTCAAAATTTAGAATATTCAGCAAATGGTGCAGAAAACACTACAGAATACTGATCAATGTGATACAGTGCCTGTAAATTGCTTACAGAGATAAATAGCAATGAGTTATGCAAACAGAATTACAATAATGTGAATACAGAGGAAGAAAGAGATTAACAATAACAGTATAATTTTTAAAGCAGAGCTGAAGTTAAAATTCTTGAAGCTTCTAATGAATTATACAGATATGACAGCTGGGCTGAGCTCTTACTGCAATTGGTCTTGGGGGGGAAAACTATAAATTCAACATTTATAGATGCTCCAATTTGACAAGTAACTTAAGCATGTGCACTTGTCCTTGAAGCACACACACAGTGGCACTAATTTGGAGGACTTTCATACACCTCAAATGGGGCACTTACTGAAGCACATTGTTGAACAAGAGAGACAACTGCAGATAGTTCAGGGTTCATGGTCCAGTGCTGAAATCCCACACTAAAGCATATATTAAGGCAAATCTACTCCATTAGCTGTGTGACTAGGTCAGTAAGAAGAGCAAAATAATAACCCATTACACTGTTATAATCTTGTATATTTTAATGATATAATTTACTCAAGAGTATGTAACTGACATTTTTATTGGAGAGTCTCTGCAAATGACACTTTCACAAATGCCTTCTCTTATTTCTACTGTATCCAATGGATTTCTGTCTCTTGGGAAGTGCTTCAAACAGTGTCTGTTTAATTCATTACTATCTACACTCCACCAGTAGCTGCTGGTAGCCTAGATACAGCGTTCAGAGATTCGTGTAACACATTTATTCGGGTTTCCACATCAGGCATGGCATGAACCTAAAACTGAATGTGGCTGCCATGTGCTGTCCTGTCCCTGTGCCTGCATCTCAGGGGGGAGTGACAAAGTGGTTATGCCCAGCACAGAGATTTGTACTTTCTTGCCACACTCCCATCTATGACTTAGGCTTAAAATATCTATTTTCTTTTGGAAAAAAATAAATCCAAACTATTTTCTTTCTGAGAGAGGTATATAGTGCTCACTCCTGTTGCTTCATGACCAGAACACAGAGAGAAGGACCTGTCCCCAGAACAGGCACCAACTGCACTTGTACAGAACAGTAATCTCTGGGACAACTACAATACTGCCTTGCCTTTTTTTTTTTTTCCCCTGACCCTATAAATATTACACTTCCAGAAAATATCAAAATTATAGCTTCAAAATAATAAAGGAATGTTATTTATTGTTAGGGAGTGGTTTTTGCTGTTCATGAGGCTTAAATATAGGCATGTCTAAGTTTCATATTGCAGACTCAACAGCACTGAAATCGTAAGAAAAATGCATGCTATAATGTAATGTAAACACACTGTGATATTTGCTACTGCTGTCCTTCAAAAATATTATTTATCTCTTGGAGTTAAATCTATTTTTAAAAGTAGCCTAAAGATTGTCGACTTATAAGCATATGTGGCAGGGTCGCTAACAACTCTTTTACTCACACACACATTATAATTCATTTAAATAAATATTTCTGAATTTCACTCAGTGTTGTGATTTATATTTCAACAGTTTAAACTGATCATTATGTGCAAGACATACAGATTTCCTTCCCACAGCTAACACACTGAATGCTCAGGCTTGCCTGCTGGCTAACACTAGTTACTTAGGAAAATGCTTCAGAGCAAATACTGTATCTACATTTGATGCTTTCCATAACAAGTTTTATTTTGTAAGAGGAACAAGTAGCAAAACCCTCCTGCAAGCAACTGACAAAGGGATGCAACTGGGACATCTGGAGAGCAAACTAGCAGTGATGGCTGAGGGTTTTAACTCAAACTACTTCCTTGAATAACTGTGTATTTAAAAACCAGAACAGATTTTAAGCACAGATACATTTGGGCTTCTTTTAAACATTTTACATATAATTTTTCACTCCTGTGATACTCTTCAAATTTTTTTGTAGAAAATTGCAACTTTATATTATGCTGTTCATCTCAGACCTCGGTACTTAATCTCCATCTAGATAAATAAACCACAATAACACGTGTATATATTCAAGTCATATGTAAGTCCGCATCTTCCAGTAGCTACGCAAAAGTAATAAAAATATTTTAAGGAGATAAACAGTACTATGGATTGTAAAGAAAAAAAAAGTAAAAATAATATCTGTTATAGATGAAAAAGGGAAAAGGGGAAAAAAATCTAATAAAGAAAAATACTACACCATGTCAATATAGGAATTAAACCATTCCAACACTAAAAAGCCACTCGTCAGAAAATCTTTTCCTCGTTTCAGGAAAAGTCAGTGAGGCAGGAGTTAACAGAAAAACCAAATAAATCTGAAAATAACATAATTAAATCCATTTGTTTAATCTCTCTTTCAAGACTGATTGGCCAATATGCATGTCTAACCATTCCTGCTATGAGTGGAATCATAATCTGAGCCCCAAAGGATGAAAAGATTCTGATAACTTAGGCTACAGTTCTTTGCGTATCAGACTTTTTCTTTCACTGTTACCATGAAGATTTGGAATAATCATAGTGATTACTTGGGAGTCTTAACTGTAGATTTGGCAGCAATTCAAAGCTATGCTGCAATTTCAAGTGGCAATAAACAGAGGATATTAACATGCTTCATTTGCACTGTGTCTG